>UESW01001373.1:276810-305884 GCA_900491605.1 Calamus simplicifolius | reverse complement strand
AAAAAGCCCGAGGCCAAACTCGGCATGGAAAGCCAGTGTACCACTGGCACTCCGATGTACCATCGGACCTCAACAAAAGCCCAATGTACCATTGGCAACGAAGACCCGATGTGCCATCAGATTCAAAAAAGCTCGAGGCCAAACTCGGCATGGAAAGCCCAGTGTACCACTGGCACTCCGATGTACCATCGGACCTCAACGAAAGCCCAATGTACCATTGGCAACGAAGACCCGATGTGCCATCGGATTCAAAAAAAAGCCCGAGGCCAAACTCGGCATGGAAAGCCCAGTGTACCACTGGCACTCCGATGTACCATCGACCTCAACGAAAGCCCAATGTACCATTGGCAACGAAGACCCGATGTGCCATCGGATTCAAAAAAGCCCGAGGCCAAACTCGGCATGGAAAGCCCAGTGTACCACTGGCACTCCGATGTGCCATCGGACCTCAACGAAAGCCCAATGTACCATTGGCAACGAAGACCCGATGTACCATCGAATTCAAAAAAGCCCGAGGCCAAACTCGGCATGGAAAGCCCAGTGTACCACTGGCACTCCGATGTACCATTGGACCTCAACGAAAGCCCAATGTACCATTGGCAACGAATACCCGATGTACCATCGGATTCAAAAAAAAAAGCCCGAGGCCAAACTCGGCATGGAAAGCCCAGTGTACCACTGGCACTCCGATGTACCATCGGACCTCAACGAAAGCCCAATGTATCATTGGCAACGAAGACCCAATGTACCATCGGATTCAAAAAAGCCCGAGGCCAAACTCGGCATGGAAAGCTCAGTGTACCACTGATAGACCGACGTATCATCTGCTCTCGACAAAAGCCCAAATTTCTACTGGCGCCAAGGCTAATGTTCCATCTGGTCAATGCCGATGTTCCATTGGTGCTCAGATACTCAAGTCATCCTTGGCCAGGGCAAAGTTACAAGAAAATAAAAGCTGTCCCTCGGTGCTGACGAAGCCCTCGAGGGTCCCACGTTAGCGACCCGGGGATTCGAAGAAGAGAATGCAATTAACGTTATGATTAAGGAAAAAAAGAAAACTTTCATTTCATTAATATTAGTGTTACAAAATGCCGACTGAGTCGGACTTGGTACAAAAATACGTGAAGGACAAAATCAAGGCTTGGCCGCAGACTCGCCATCTAAGGCCTCGTCAGACTTGCCATGACTGGGGGAGATTCCAGACCCGGGCTACTTTCTCCTTAGCTTCGTTGAACCCCTGGATGTAGAAATCCGCGTTGGCTTCAACTAGCTCATGGGTGAAGTGCTCTGATGCCTTGAACTCTTCCACAGCAGCGGTAGCTCTGGCCTCGACGGCTGCCTCCAACTTAGCGATTCGGGCCTCGTCGCGCCCTCTCGGCCTCCTTGATGCTTATTTCTTCCTCGCCGCTTTGCCCGAGCTTCGGCCGCCTGGATGGCCGAGTTTAGGTGGCTATGTGCAGGTTTCGGGCCTCGACCGCTCTCTCGGCCTCTGTGAGCTGGTCCAGTGCCGCTCGCCGTCGGTTAGCTTCGATTTCGGCTCTGCCTTCGGCCTCCCTTATTTTTCGGCACATTCGACCCTCATCAACTCTAGGGCCTTCTCGGCGGCCTCGGCCCGAGCCTGGGCATCCTCGGCGTCTTGTTGGATTTGGCGAATGACGGCCTCCCCTTCGCTGAGGGCCTCCCGAGTGAGCACTACGGAGTTGGACACCTGCATCTAGAACGTCAGTTATGAAAACTGCCTAAGTATTCTAAACTAAGGGCAAGGAGGGAAGTACTTACTCGAATGAGAGCTGAGAAGATCTCCCGAAGAACCTGTTCACCCCCAGGGTCCGGAGCTCCTCTTGGATATCGGCTGAACGGTCTGGATATGAGTAGTTCAGCCTGGTGCCCGTTGTTTATCAATGAGAACCCGTGGGGGGTTGGCCCGGCCCTGCTCCCCTCGGCACTCCCGACATGCTCCGTTCAGCACGTGGGGGGATGCTTGTGGGTATCTGTTCGGGGGCGGACTTGTCCCGACGGCCCCTCCCCCCAACTCCTATCTACTTCGGCTGGAGGTGGTCCAGGGGAAATTGGGGACTCCCTCACCACCGGCTCCACAGCCACCGGCTCCTCTGTGGTCGCCCCTTCGGCCCCCGCCGCCTCTAGTGGAGTGTCAGCTGTCAGATCCACCTCTGGGACTGGCGGGGACCCGCACCGCTCGATCGGCGGGAGCGCCTACATGGCATGGCGCTTTGGGGCTGGCGCCTGCTGCTCCTCCCTCGGGCCGCCCTGGGCCCTCATCCGCTTGATTGCGGCCATCCTGACCATGGCAGTTGGAGGCTTCATTGCTGCACGGCATCAGTCAGAGTCAGTAAAAAAAAAGAGAAAAAGGAAGAAAGGAGAAGGCGATTTGGCTAAGTATCGGGACTCTTGTTACTCACCGCTCTGAGAGGTGAGGCCAGCCCGCATGAGATTCTCCTCGACAGGAGCAAGTCGTATCTGGGGATGTCAGCAGTTAACAGTTGCCCCATCGCTTCTTGGTCTCCTAGGAGGACGGTGGAGTTCATGTTGGGCCGAAGATCGGGATCCCCCCACCGGGACTTGACTGGACCAAGGTCAGCGAAAAAGAAGCGGGATTTCCATCCCTTAACCGAAGAGGGAAGAAGAAGTTTGAGGACCCGGCCTGGTCGGGGCTGGAACAACCACCAACCCATCTGTTGTCTGAGGAAATAGAAGCACCGAAAAAGGGAAAGTCGAGGAGTGATTTGGAGATGGCTGCAAAGAATGAGAAAGGCGCAAATGGTCCTAAGAGAGTTCGGGACCAGTTGGGCAGGAGTCAGAGAGTAGTAGTCCAGCAGGTTGACAAAAAAGGGATGAAAGGGAAACCGAAGCCCTAGCCTAAGGGAAATTTCATAAATGGCCACTCTGCCAGGCCGGGAGGAGATTACCCTATCATCGGGAGTCGGAAGGAAGAGCCACATCTCTCGGGGTACATGATAACGGGCCCTAAGTTTAACTAAGTCCTGGCCCGTTACTGTGGAGGCGGTCCCCTCCGGGGATTTTGCCCCCACCCTCGCAGAGGTGATGGCCGCCACCCGGCGCCTCCTCGCTGGAGCCCGGCCGGCCGCCACCGAGCGTCCCCGTACAGGGACTCTGCCGGCAACCGGCCGCTGGGACAAAGGAAGACGATCCTCCGAATCGGAGGACCGCGAAGAAGAAGGAGAAGAAGAAGGCGAAGAGGCGCGAGTCTCGAAGGGGAAATATGGTCGTCAGAGGGAGCTGAAGAGGTCCAGGATGGCAAGGAGGCCATGGCGAAGGTTTGGGAAGAAGGAAAGATGGGAAGGAACAGAGGGCTAACCTGGAGGAATGGAGACAGCGAAGGGCGATTCTCGGGTTGCAGAAGGAGTAGAGAACTGGAAGGAGAAGATAGCTGGAGCAGAATGGCAGATTCTCCGCCTTCGCCCGGATTTTGTCAAGTTTCAAATCGTCCCACCTTGATTTCCCAGCCACGCGGACCCCCGCTATAGGCTGGGCCGCCTCGATAGGCATCCGGCGCGTGGAACAAACTGCCTCCGGCCAATGAGGTAACACCGCTGACATCAGTGCCATGATGGCAATGATGGCAAACGCCTTTCGCAAGCTTCAAAAGGATGACCCCGTTTCGAGGATGATCACAGCAAATCGGACGGACAGTAACGACTGCCCCTTCACATCCCGCAAGTTGCCCGCGTTAAGTCATCGCTGAATCTGGAGACACATGTCCAGGAGTAGTTGGCAATGGAAGGGGATCAGCCGCTAAGGACGTGACACCCCTTTCGCTTCGCTAGGATGGCCCCGCTCCGTCTCAGGGGCGGGGGCATCTGATATGGCTGATCCCACACCATCAGGATTAACGATAAAGAAAACTGACAGCGTCCTACTCCACCTCCGAGGTGTGCCTCCGGAGCCAACCTCCGAGGTCCACCTCCAGGGTCTACCTCCGAGGTTCGCCTCCGGAGCCAACCTCCGAGGCCCACCTCCGAGATCCACCTCTGGGGTATACCTCATAGGTCCGCCTCTGGAGCCAACCTCCGGAGCCAACCTCCGAGGTCCGCCTCCGAGACTCACCTCCGGAGCCAACCTCCGAGCCCACCTTCGAGATCAACCTTTGGGGTGTACCTCCGAGGTCCGCCTCCAGAGCCAACCTCCGAGGCCTACCTCCGAGATCCACCTTCAGGGTCTACCTCCGAGGTTCGCCTCCAGAGCCAACCTCCAAGGCCCACCTCCGAGATCCACCTCCGGGGTCTACCTCCGAGGTTCACCTCCGGAGCCAACCTTCGGAGCCAACCTCCGAGGCCCACCTTTAAGATCCACCTCCAAGGTCCGCCTCCGGAGCCAACCTCCGAGGTCTGCCTCCGAGACTCACCTTCGGAGCCAACATCCAAGGCCCACCTTCGAGATCCACCTCCGGGGTGTACCTCCGAGGTCCGCCTCCGGAGCCAACCTCCGAGGCCCACCTCCGAGATCCACCTTCAGGGTCTACCTCTGAGATTCGCCTCCAGAGCCAACCTTTGGAGCCAACCTCCGAGGCCCACCTCCGAGATCCACCTTCGGGGTGTACCTCCGAGGTCCGCCTCCGGAGCCAACCTCCGAGGCCCACCTCCAAGATCCACTCCGGGGTCTACCTCCGAGGTTCGCCTCCGGAGCCAACCTCCGGGATCAACTTCCGAGGTCCGCTCCATCTTCCTTCAACCCTATGCTTTAACCACAACTTTAGACAACCGCCATGGTCCCACCATTAGGGCGGGAGTGGCGAGCCACCTGGCATACCCATGTGACCCACTACCCATCCGTTACGGAGCGTTGCCATGCCTCATTAAGGCGTATGTCTACTACGTGTCCATAATGGTACGTGGCCATACCTGTTACGGCGTGCAACCCATTACTCGCCCATGACTATGTATAGCTATACCCCGTTACGGTGTACGACTCGTCACTCACTGGCAGCTACATGAGGCCATACCTCTTAACAGTGCGTACCCGATACAGGCGCAGCTGCTCGACGCTTGTAAGGCTGTGCTAGCAGGTGGCAGGACAGAAGGGACACCTCTGACGCGCAGTACGATATGATCTGTCATTATCAACCCCTACTTTTTGTTCGCCATCGAACAGGGATAACGGGAAATCGACAACCTTTTGGAAGCACGGAAAAAGAGAGATCTCTGAACAGGTATAAAAGCCCATATCGATAAAAAGGAGGATTCTGAACTCTAACTCATAAGCTCTCTTTTGTGAGGCTAATTATTGTCTGTTCCCGAGTCACTAACTTGAGCGTCGGAGGGTCCCCACCGGAGTATCGGTCTCTGAGGACTTTTCTTGCAGGAGTTCGGCGAGGAGGATCTCCGTTGCCCCGGCGTCTAAAGAAAGTGACTTGGCGTCAACAATATATATATATATATATATATATATCAACCTCGGTATCATCCTTATAACCTCCTCTCGATCTCATCGCCTCCAACTCCTCCTCGCCGAATCTCTCCAGCACCCCTCTATCCTCACCTTCCCCTCCCTCACCTCCTCCTCCGATATGAACAGTACCGAGTACCTCGTGTAGTTCCTCGATCGGCAGGTGCCACGTGTATTGCACGTACGCCGATCCCGGGTGGAAGAACACCGGCACACATCCGGCCACCGTCGAGTCGAAGGTCGACATCCTTGTGCATGTACGTACGAGTCCCCCTGCGGCTATAAATAGAACACCGAGCTCTGAAACATCCTCATCACGCTGCTCGATCGATCGGCGAGTGACACTTGCTCTCAGCTCCCATGTCACACTCCAACAGCTTGCACCGACGAGAGGACCGGCACTGATCCATTATACGATCTCGGATCGAAGTGGTCCGGCGAAGGAGAACAGCCACGGCCTCTTCAGCCTCCTCATATATCCTCCCTTGCCACGACGCCACCACACCATCTTTGGAAGGGTGGAAATAAGTCGGATATATATATAGGGTATCGCAAAGTCGTTGCTATGCGGGCTCGACTCGATCACTACCAGAACCGTCATGTTTTTAGCCTCGGGGCCGGCCGGACTACAGGTCTCCTTGTTTCGTTTTATTCATGTTTAATTGCCTATATATATGGAGAAGTTATTTGTCATGCCCGTGCAGTTAATATCAGTTTAAGGGATTTATATATGAATGCAGGATAAATGGAAGACGTTAATGGTGCACTGCACGTACTGCAAGAATATCTCCTCAGCGAAGGAGAGGAGAGGCGAGCCGGTGCCTCAAGAGCTTCTGGACCGGGTTCTCGCCGCACAATGCCTATTGGTCCCCAGCAGCAAGCCAAGCTCCAGGTCAGTCAAACCCCCTCTGGCTAGCTGATATTCTTTTTATCCCGTTGGATTTTGCTACTTTTGATCTCTGGGAGGCTTTTCCGTATTGTTCTCTGTTATGTATTCATCTAAAGATAACATTGTATGTATCTGCTGCGTGGAAGGCATCTCTGTTTGTGATTTCGAGCTGTTGAGGTTCTTTTGATTGCTGATTTTTTGTGCTTGCAGACCTCGTCGAAAAGATCAATATGTTGAGCTGGTGCCTGGCAATGAACATGATGTGTGTTTTTTTCTTTTTAATCATATGGATTAAATTTTTGCCTGTCCCAGAGTTGTCTATTTTCACATAACAGGAATTCAATATTCTGGAAAGAAAAGAGGAAAACCAAAAAAACAAAATCATGAATAATTGTATGGAAAGAAAAGAGAATTAAACCAGCGGGCTTCAACTTATGATGGCCGTCGTCTGTGGTGTTTATTTTTTGCGGTGCCACCAAGGGGTCAGGCAAAGTTTCAACTGGTACACCTGGCAGTCGGTTTTCTCTTCCAGTTTCTTATCTCTATTTGTTTGTTTATTAATGTATTTGTTGTGCATTTTGGTGTTGAGGGCGGTGTCATATCTGTATCATAATTTACAGAGAGATATAATTCCTCAGTCGATTTATTTACTATGAACTAATCAAATCTTTAAATATAGGGAAATCTCTTCCCAAATCACACTGATTTTAGTATGAATTCTAATTATATAAAATTTTAATTTTTTAGCTTCAATTTTATTGAACACTTTGAGCTTAAAAATATCCAAAATAAAGGAGTCACTTAAAAATAGACTAATCTAATTGAATTCTTTATTTTTAAATGAATCCAAACGGACTGCGAAGGGAAGCATGCTTCATCTCTCATGCATACTATTATAAAACTAATTTTTACATGGCAATTAGCAAAATATTTATAAAATAAAAATATGATCCAAATTTATTGTAAGACACATGTCTCATCGCATTTAAACCTTTTTTTTCTTGTATAGTTGATAGAAATATATTTCATATTTTTTTAATTGAAAGACTGAGGAGAGGTATAGTCAAAATATGCTAGTAATGCTGATGCATATATAGAAAATAAATGCATGGTAAGTAAAGATTTCCTTCAAAACTAGATAAGAAAATATAAGGTCCAAATTTTTTAGTAGCATATTTATCTCACTAGTGGTTTTTTTTTTTTCATTGTATAATTGGCAGATAGATACTCTAAAAATTTCTAACAAAAACAAAAAAAAATAGTCTATAGAAATCTTATGACTTTTTTCATCCTTTATAAAAATCTTATGAATTTTTTCATCCTTAGTCTAAATTCAAAATTTCTCAAAGATCTTGAAATCTTGACATGTCTGCATAACCCTGACCAATCAACCACACCTATCTTTAAAAAATGAAACTTAGATGTATTTCGTTAGGTGTTTGCCATTAGATTATATACTTAAAATGTTATGTATGTACAACCATCATACTTAACAAGTGACATGTGTTTGTCATCATTTTACTAATAAAGTTTAAGCACCTGATGAAGCATAGAAATGCATGTTATTTGTTAAGGGAAGAACATTCATCACAAGGGAAAAAAAAAATATTGCGATGCCCAAATGTGTCGCAATTGCGTTGCTAAACATGTTATAGCGATGCAATGACGGCGTTACTCAGATGTCCGTCGCAATATCTATTTGTCACAATTGCGACGCAATATTGCGACTCTCTGCGACGCAACAATGCGTCGCAATATTGCGACGCATCTAAATGCGTCGCTAAATTTAAAACTAATTTTTAATATTTAAAATTATTATTAAATATTATGACGCATTCAATTGTGTCGCAATATTGCGATGCATTTAGTTGCATCGCAATATTTAATAATAATATTTTTGATATAATAGCGACGCAATTTGAGTCGCTAATGCGTCGCAAATAAATATTTTTTTAAAATATTGCGGCGCAAGGTCATTGCATCGCAATATTTATTAAAAATATTTTAGATATATAGCGACGCAATTTGAGTCGCTAATGCGTCGCTATTAAATTTTTTTTCTAAATTATTGCGACGCCAGGTCATTGCGTCGTAATATTTAATAATAATAATTTAAAAATATTAGCGATGCAATTTCAGTCGCTAATGTGTCGCAAATTAAATTTTTTAAAAAATATAAAATATTAAAATTAAAACGGTTAATATAATTTCGTTAAATTTAAATATTGATAGAAATATTTCCACTCATATTGATCCAAACAATAATCAATTTCTAAAAATAATTCATATATTAAAATTTTGAAGTTTTCATGTACAACATAAAAAAAGAAAAAAAATACATCAAGAATCTGAGCGATCACGTGGAGGCTGGAGACTCTGCGACAAGCGGCTAACCATATCCTGCAAATGACGCATCTGATCTCACATGTCTGCAAGCTCCTGATTCCGGCCTCGCATACGCTGCTTGAACTCGTTCTCGACCTCCTACCGAACCTCCTGCCGAACCTCCTGATGAACGTCCTGCCGAACCTTCTCCGCAATAGATCTCTGAATGTCGTCTAAATGCTCGGTAGGAATATCACCAGAAAATCGCAAGCTCGAGGCGTGATGGGAAAAATATGCAGAAGCTCTAGTGTCCAGATCATAGACCCTACGGTCTCGCGGCTGGACACCAACAGCCTTCAAAAACACACGCCGACTCTCCTCTGCTGAGAGTTCGACGGGCGTCTCCCATCAGTGGAGTCGACCTGCGATGCCTGGGAGCGAAGCTCCTCGACTCGTGTCTTTAAATTATAAAATCAACAATAAATGAGTTAATAAATTTCTTGAAATAAAATTTTAGAAATTAAACAGATACTACATAAATCTAATTTCTTACCGCAACCTCCCGTGATCGCGTGCCGACCCAGGAACCGTCCCTCCTGGTGTGTCGCCCTGAATAGACAAAACTCACTAGGATCTCCGTCCTCCTGCTCAGACTATAATAATAAAAAATTGATATTAATTTAAATATTTGTAAATAACTAAATTAGTAATTAAAATATTTATGTTTTCTTACCATACGCCGTCTGTGCTCCTGAATCGAAATAGAGCCCGAAGTATGGCGGGAGAGACCGTGCCAGGACCGCCCTTCTCAGATCGGCAGTTCGTGCTGGCTGATGCGGACCTCCTACACCAGCCATCGGACTGCCAGGCCTGCTGCCACTCGTGCCAAATATCCTCTGGCACATGCGCAGGACACTGACCCGATGACCTTCAACGATGAAGCATGTCGAAGTATCGGCGTCCCGTTAGAGCCTCCCATGCTGCCCTAATGACATCATGGCTGACAGGGTCCCACGTAAACTTTTTCTGCATTAAAATAAACAGTTAGTTTCAGAATTTATTAAGATTAAGAAATTTTATATCAGTGATAAATTGTATTTGATAAGTTTACCTAAAACTCAGAAAAATAAAACTCCATCGTGGCTGAAGATACGTGGCGCCAATCGTAGCTACTGGGATCTGCACGCCTCTGAAATACGGCGCTGATGTGGCTGGATACATGATGCTGCTCAATAAATCTATTTAAAAAATGCATATTTATAAGTAATTGACTTAAAAATATAAACATATTTTTAATTAGTATATACTTACAGCCCATGAGCATCAAGTCGAAGTACGGTGCGGCCGATGGTGGAAGAACTCTCGGAGGTATGTGCCGATCGGCTGGATGGTAATACCAATGTAGGATCACCGCCGACTGCTGGAGAGATCGAAGGCTGTGTGATGTGTAGAGATCTAAACTCTCCATCTCCAAAGCTCATGTGATCTGATGCAGCAGAGCTACGTTCCTGCTGACTCCGTATGTCGTCGGTAGATCTACTCTGCCCGTTATACTGAAAATAGTAAAGATTCATGCAATTAAATTATAATTAATGATTGACTATGTAAAATTTACCACTTATAAAATAAATTTGAATTTAAGAAAACCTCTATGTTTAATCGGTGTCTTTGTTTCGTGAAATATTGGTTCAACATCCGATGCCGTATCGGACTGCGATTCAGTTTCATTATCATCGAAGGAAACCAAACATTTGCATTCGTAATTTCTTGGACATCACCATTTGGATCTCTAAGTGATGTTTCAGGAGCCCTTGTATCATCCTTAATTGCATGCATTTTCATCTCATCCTCTTGAAATGCAGGGCACTCGGCTGATTGACTTGATGAACTCTCCTCTAATAAGATTGTTGAACGTGGGATGATTTTAGAAACAGCCCACCAATCTTGCTTGTCATTGCGCAAACTTGGATATCCGCAGTAAAACACTTGCTGAGCTTGGGATGCAAGGATGAATGGGTCATATTTCTGCAATCTTCATCGATGGTTCACTTCAACCAAATTGTAGTCGTTATGAATCCTTTTCCCCACAGGAATGTCGGATCGAACCAATCACAACGAAATAATACGGTTCGTTTCATAGGCCAACTGGGATATTCAACTTCAACCTCTCTACTTACTTTCCATAATAATCCTGCCTATTTGCTCCAACACTTTCTCCTTTAACACACACGCCCCAGTTCTGCATGCCTCTTGAAGCTGCTAATCGTTCAATCTGAAATTCGTACCCATTAACAAAATAGCCAGTAGAGGTTGTTACGGTCTTCAATGGCCATTGCGATATATATTTAATAAAAATATTATCGGTTGGGGACCATGGATCGTTTACCTATAAATTAATAAGCTATTCACAATCAATTCGAAAAATTAAAGCCATTACTGAAAATTGATTGAGTGATACTACTCACAAATTCATAAAACCAGTAAGCAAACTCCATTTTAACTTCTGTCCAATTGCAACTTGACTGATGTCGGGATTCATCTGTCGTGTCTATCACAATACATCCTTTTGGGATGATAAGGATTAAAACTGATGTTAGCAATTAAATATTATGGTATATTATAATTTAAATTAGAAGTTCCAATTAAGCATTGAAGTATATACTTACTCAATATATGGATCGACTTCTCTACAGTTCAAGTTACGCCTGTAAGGATGATTTGGAGGCAAGAACTTTCTATGATTATCAAACCATGACTGCTTACCACTCTTCTGCAATGTAAATGCATCCGAATCATACATGCAATGGGGGCATGCCAGACATCCAGCAGTGCTCCAACCAGACAACATTGCATATGCCAGGAAGTCACTTATTATCCACATCAAAGCAGCTCTCATGATGAAATTCTGTTTCATAGAAATGTCGTAGGCTAGGACTCCTGTTTCCCACAACATTTTCAATTCGGCCACCAACGGTTGCAGGAAGACATCAATCTTTTCCTTTGGATTGATGGTCCTGGAACCAAAACTGTCAAAAATATTGCAGAATCTTTCATGCACTTCCATGGAGGAAGGTTATATACAGTCAGTATCATAGGCCAACATGAATACTGTTGCCCTGCTTGACCGAATGGTTGGAAGCCATCGGTACAAAGACCTAATCTGACATTCCTTATATCTTCAGCGAAATCAGGATGATTGTCAATGAAATGCTTCCAAGCTTTTGAATCTAATGGATGCCGCATTTCATCCTCTTTAGATTCATGTTCGGCATGCCATCTCATATCAGCAGCTGTAGCCTCAGATCTGTATAATCTCTGCAGGCATGGAGTCAGAGGAAAGTAATGCATCCTCTTGTAAGGAACACTTTTCCTCCTACTTGTACTAGCTCCCCCTTCGCCATTTTTGTACCTCAATTGCCCACAAATCTTACACCATCTCAGGTCCGAGTCTTCACCCCAATATATCATACAATTGTTCAAGCAACAATCGATCTTATTAACCGGGAGCCCAAGCCCACGCAACAACTTCTTCGTTGAGTAAAAACTATCTACTACAACATTATCATTTGGCAAAATTTCCTTGATTAACCCAGCTACAGAATTAAATGCCTTTTCTGATAATCGATGTTCTGCCTTAATATTTAGCAACCGAGCAGCCGTCGACAACTATGAATGACCTCACAATCAGGATACAATTCTTGATTTGCAGCACGTAACATATCATAAAATTATTGTGCATCTGGATTTGGTTCTTCCATAAATGTATTCTGATTGAATTCATTACCCGATGCATTCATCACCATTTCTTCATATGTGTTTAGATTCACAAATGGTTCATCAATGGGAATTGACACTTGTTGGCTTGTAACAACGGCTGGAATTTCCTCTGGTTCACCATGACAGTACCAAACATCGTGATCAGGAATAAACCCCTTTTTACACAGATGCACCTTAACAGTATCGACATCTCTGTAGGCTTTATTCTGACACCTGTGATAGTTGCTAAATCCTGGGCCCATCCATCCATTCAGGTTGGCTACATGCAAATGCGATAAATTCTTCCAATCCATTCAGAAAATCTGGATTAAGCAAGCCATCTTTTATCCTTGCATACATCCACGAGCGAGCCCCGCTCATTTTTGACCGACTTATACAATTTCTGGTAAACCATTAAAGGAAACCACATTATAAAACTATATTAGCATTACTAAATATATAACTAAATTATTTTTTTACACAACTTAGGTTAATAATAACCATTTAAATAATTTATAACTGAACCAATTTTTTAGACAACTAAGGTCCCTACCCTGCAAGGCCCGGCCACGGCTACGATCCTTGGCGTGCTAGCAAGGACCGAGGCATAGGTTTATGCCAGGCTAATGCAAGGCGGTACGTTAATCATGAGACTTCACAAGCATTCAAGTGTCCTAAATTAATTCTACCTTCACTCCATGTCTAAAAGGTAAGGCCCTATCCCATTCAAGAATATTTTTTGTGATATGTTATTCTGCTATTAATTATCATCGATCGATTACGTTGAAATTTCGACAGCATTTCCCCATATGTTCTCCTAAATGTGTGGCATATAAGCCACACTAGGAGAACATATGAGCAAATACAAACCGCAATCTCACCCAACGATGATTAATAGCAGACTAACATATCGCAAAAATATTCCCAAATTGTCCACTAGGATAATTTGAGAATTTGCAAGACTAAGGCTTACAAATTCTCAAACGGGTCTAAAGGTTATAGTGCTGTGATTAATAATATGGAAGTCCGAAGACAATCGAACTTATGCTTGTTATTCTTAACTTCTTGTCAATTATACATATATAGGAATAGTGTTCTATAAATATAGTCACTGACTTCTTAAGATTATTGTGTCGAATACAAATGTTTGTGAAGACTAAATATAAATCATTGAAACTACTAATTTGTTACTGCAAATTAAATAAAATACAACAAGACTTTCTATCTAGCATACATAATTTAATGCATCATTCAATTTGAAGCAGAATGTAATAATCAAAACATAACAATTGTAAATAACTACAAATGCACAAATATTATTGCATAAACATTCTGCTTAAATTAATTGCATAAACATTCTGCAAATTAAATAATAATACAATAAGACTTTCTATCTAACATTACAAATATTATTGCATATCAAGACATAACAATCAGTCTATCCAAAGAGCTCCGACTAATGACATAAATTAATTAATTTATAATTAATCTAATAAAAAATTAGATTAGTGGTCACATTTTTTTAATATGTATCATCAAATTATTTAAAAATATTTTTAATAACAATAAATATAATAGAATTTAAATTGTTAGTTATTTTTTTTCATGAGTGTTAAAAAAAAAATTTTTTTGAAGGGGCCGGGGGGTCGGAAAACCCTCCTAGCTGTTACTCTTTAAAAAAAAAATTTAAGTTGCCCATGTTTTAAAAAATCAGTTTCTATTGATTTAGAGCAATATGACAGGAGGGAACAACTAATTAAGAAAAGTGGTCTTGGAAAGGTTACATAAAACTAGAATGGTATTATAGCAACATTGAATTAAATTTTAATAGAATAAAAAAAGTGACTATATGCCTCTTGTGCAGGTGATTATGTTTTTGTCCAAATCCGATGAGGAGACCACATCAAACAGAAAACTTGCTAAGGAATTGGTTGATAAATGGGTAATAAATTATTTAAAGATGCAAAGTGTATCTACTTTCAACTGCAGGATTTGTTACTTCATGTCTTATTACTTATTCTTTATTCTTTATTCTTTATGTTTGCTTCTTATTTTCAAGAATATGTGAAAATGCAATTTAATCAAGTTTTTGTGTGATGAACTTGTTAAAATTTTCTTTTAAAACAATAATGTGGAGAGTTGGCCAATATTTAATAAGAGCACTAGATTTGAGGACTTGAAGAGTATTGATGACGAGAGAATGCCCTACAGAAGACCATCTTCTCTGAAGTAATTGCTGCTTTTTCCCTCTGCGAGTTTTATGTAATTATTATATTTTGTTATGCTACCTAATCTTTGCTTGTTAACTTTATTGCTGCTTGTGCATCCTAAACTGAAGGCCAGCGAATAATGCCGCAGGGTTGGAATCTCGAGATGATGATCTTGATTTGGCTGAATTTTCACAGTAAGATGATCCATTAAGTTATAGATTCCCTCCCTGACCCCTCCCCTTTTTGTTCATTTGGGTTATATGGTGTGCGATTCTGTATGACCTTCCAGCCGGCCCCGGTCTGTCCAAGCCAGGTGGCCCCGGCACCTTCCCAGCCGGCCCCGGTCTGTCCAAGCCAGACGGCCCCGGCACCTTCTAGCCGGCTCCAGCCTGTCCCAGCCAGGCGGCCCCGGCACCTTCCAGCCGGCCCCCTGCTTGTCCAAGCCAGGCGGCCCCAGCACCTTCCAACCGGCCCCCTGCTTGTCCAAGCCAGGCAGCCCCGGCACCTTCCTGGCTGGCCCCGGCCTGTCCCAGCCAGGCAGCCCGGCACCTGCCAGCCGGCCCCGGCCTGTCCCAGCCAGGCGGCCCGGCACCTTCCCAGCCAGCCTCGGCCTGTCCCAGCTAGGTGGCCCGGCACTTTCTAGCCGGCCCCGACCTGTCCCAGCCAGGCGGCCCCGACACCTTCCTAGCCGGCCCCGGCCTGCCCCAGCCATGCGGCCCGGCACCTTCTAGCCGGCCCCGGCCTGCCCCAGCCATGCGGCCCGGCACCTTCCTAGCCGGCCCCGGCCTGTCCCAGCCAGGCGGCCCGGCACCTTCCAGCCGACCCCGGCCTGTCCAAGCCAGGCGGCCCCGGCACCTTCCCAGCCGGCCCCGGCCTGTCCAAGCCAGGCGGCCCCGGCACCTTCCAGCTGGCCCCAGCCTGTCCCAGCCAGGCGGCCCCAGCACCTTCCAGCCGGCCCCCTGCTTGTCCAAGCCAGGCGGCCCGGCACCTTCCTAGCCGGCCCCAGCCTGTCCAAGCCAGGCGGCCCCGGCACCAGCCGGCCCCGGCCTGTCCAAGCCAGGCGGCCCCGGCACCTTCCAGCCGGCCCCGGACTGTCCCAGCCAGGCGGCCCCGACACCTTCCCAGCCGGCCCTGGCCTGTCCAAGCCAGGCGGCCCCGGCACCTCCCAGCCGGGGAGGACGGCCCCTGCTTTCCCTTCTCCGATGGAACAAGATCCACCAATCAGTTGCAGCCATCGACCTTGATGGGACTTGACATATAAAAAAAGAAGGCAAGTTCTGCCATTGCTGCCATCACCTTAAATGCTCTGACAAAGTGGTTGAACCCCATGCCTCACAGACGTCAGCTCTGACACTTCACCCATCATGGTCATCATTACAAGGCTCCAACCACTCAAGCCAGACAAACTCTTAAGCGCCTATAAGATGGGTAAGAGGGACTCCCGGCCAGGTAACACGCTCATGACACCCCAAAACGCTCACAACGAGAGATCTCTCTATCGGAGCCACCTCTCTTTTTCTCTTTCGAGCTTCCTCAAGCTCCGGCTGATGCCCAGACCACTGACTTGAGTGTCGGAGGGTCCCCGTCGGAATCTCCGGCCCCCGAGACTTGCTTGCAGGCGTGAGGAGCTCGCTGGAGGAGGCGACCGCACGCTCGAGGCCGGTGATTTGGCGTCATCAGATTGGCACGCCAGGTAGGGGGGAATAAGAGAGATTTCGAATCGGCAATCGACAACTCCTCTCTCCCGAGCTCTTAAACAATGGTGAAGACCCGTGCGCAAGAGGTCTCCACCAGCTGCGCTGGGAGGCAGCGTCAAGTCTTTGGTGGTGATGCACGCCCGGAAGGTCCTCACCAATTATGCCGGGAGGCATCCATGTCATACTGGGCAACAAGGGACCATTCTCTCTACTCCTCACTCACCACCAACCTCAGCTGCTTTCATCAACCAGAGGCGGACTGCAGCATGGGTCGAAGAATAATTTCCAAAAGGGGTGAACTTGAGACATTATTCGTCATCTCAAGGATTTATGGGCATGTCAATTTCTGGTGGTAGTAAGCCGAGAGCCAAACCGAGCCTAGGACCTTTTGCGGATTTCGTTCTAGCTGCTCTCAAGCTTCTGCATCGAGGGCAATCATCTCTTCAAAGAAAGAGCTAGGCAAAGGGGCCTCCCAACAACATCTCCTAATCGTCCACCCTTAGTGGACTCTCCCGGCCACTCGTCTTCAATGACCGCCAACTGTCGGGGCTTTCCTCAATGGACTCCAGCTTTGTCCCGGTTTCTAGCTTCTTCCCAGCCAGACATCTCGTCCTGGCCTCCAATGCGAGGGAAGGCCCAAGTAAGGACAACGACACTTATAATCCAACTAACATGACTCCATGGGGGCAGACCACCAGCGAGCGGAAGTGCTCAAATCCACGAAAGGAAAAACATGGGTGCTACAAGAGCTAAGTACATTGCACTTAAGACAGTTCTTTCATTAATACTTAAAAATGTCATGCAGGGAAGATCTACCTTGCATCAACATCCAAGGCTAACCTCGCTTTGGCGTACAAAAGCCCGGGTCCAGCAAGGATGGCCCCAGCCGGCCCCAAGCGTCGGCACCAAAGCCCTGGGCCAGCCAGGCATGAAGCCCAGTGTACCACTGGTAGAGCGGTCTACCACCGGCTCTCAGCAACAAAAGTCCGGGTCCAGCAGGGATGGCCCGACCGGCCCCAAGCGACCGGCACCAAAGCCCTGGGCAGCCAGGCATGAAGCCCAGTGTACCACTGCAGAGCGGTCTACCACCGGCTCTCAGCAACCAAAGTTCGGGTCTAGCAGGGACGACCCCGGTCGGCCCCAAGCGCCGGCACCAAAGCCCTGGGCCAGCCAGGCAGGAAGCCCGACCCTGGTCGGCACCAAAGCCCTGGGCCAGCCAGGCATGAAGCCCAGTGTACCACTGGCAGAGCGGTCTACCACCGACTCTCAGCAACAAAAGTTCGAGTCCAGCAGGGACGACCCCGGTCGGCCCAAAGCGCCGACACCAAAGCCCTGGGCCAGCCAGGCATGAAGCCCAGTGTACCACTGGCAGAGCGGTCTACCACCGGCTCTCAGCAACAAAAGTCTGGGTCCAGCAGGGACGGCCCCGGCTGGCCCCAAGCGCCGGCAACAAAGCCCTGGGCTAGCCAGGCATGAAGCCCGACCCCGGTCGGCACCAAAGCCCTGGGCCAGCCAGGCATGAAGCCTAGTGTACCACTGGCAGAGCGGTCTACCATCGGCTTTCAGCAACCAAAGTTCGGGTCCAGCAGGGACGGCCCCGGTCGGCACCAAAGCCCTGGGCCAGCCAGGCATGAAGCCCGACCCTGGTCGGCACCAAAGCCCTGGGCCAGCCAGGCATGAAGCCTAGTGTACCACTGGCAGAGCGGTCTACCATCATTTCTCAGCAACCAAAGTCCGGGTCCAGTAGGGATGGCCCCGGCCGGCCCCAAGCACCGGCACCAAAGCCCTGGGCCAGCCAGGCATGAAGCCCTACCCCGGTCGGCACCAAAGCCCTGGGCCAGCCAGGCATGAAGCCCTGCACCAGCCAGGCATGAAGCCCAATGCCTATCGGCACCTTAAGCCCTGCACCAGCCAGGCGTGAAGCCCGACACCCGTCGGCACATGAAGCCCTGCACCAGCCAGGCATGAAGCCGACACCCATCGACACCTGAAGCCCGACACCCGTCGGCACCTGAAGCCCTGCACCAGCCAGGCATGAAGCCCGACACCCATCGGCACATGAAGCCCGACGCCCATCGGCACCTTAAATCCTGCACCAGCTAGGCGTGAAGCCTGACACCCATCGGCACTTGAAGCCCTGCACCAGCCAAGCATGAAGCCCTGCACCAGCCAGGCATGAAGCCCGAAACCTATCGGCACCTTAAGCCCTGCACCAGCCAGGCGTGAAGCTCGACACATGTCGGCACATGAAGCCCTGCACCAGCCAGGCATGAAGCTCGACACCCGTCGGCACCTGAAGCCCGACACCCGTCGGCACATGAAGCCCTGCACCAGCCAGGCATGAAGCCCGACACCCGTCGGCACCTGAAGCCCTACACCAGCCAGGCATGAAGCCCGACACCCGTCGGCACATGAAGCCCGACGCCCGTCGGCACCTTAAACCCTGCACCAGCCAGGCGTGAAGCCGACACCTGTCGACACCTGAAGCCCTGCACCAGCCAGGCATGAAGCCCTGCACCAGGCGAGGATCAGCCACTTGGGAGGTAACGCCCCTTTCGCCTTGCTGGGATAGGCCCGCTTCGTCTCAGGGGCGAGGGGGCATCTAATGTGGCTGATCCAATGCCGTTAGAGAACCGTGAAGGAAGCTGACAGAGCCCCACTTTGACCTCCAAGGCCCACCTCGACCTCTGGGTCGGTCGCGGCCCATTTCCATCTCGGCGTCGGTCTCGGCGTCGGCTCCGGCCCACCTCGACCTCCTGGTCCATTAGCATCCTACCCGAGACCCCCCGTCGGTCTCAGGGTGCGGTCATAACATCCTACCCCGAGACCCCCCGTCGGTCTCGGGGTCCATCCACAGCATCTCAACCCCCTGAGATCCCCCGTCGGTCTCGGGGTGCATGGACATCACCCTACCCCGAGACCCCCCGTCGGTCTCGGGGTGCATCGACAGCATCCTACCCGAGACCCCCCGTCGGTCTTAGGGTACATGGACATCACCCTACCCCGAGACCCCCCGTCGGTCTCGGGGTGCATCGACAGCATCCTACCCTAAGACCCCCCATCGGTTTCGGGGTGCATGGACATCACCCTACTCCAAGACAGACGGCCCCAATGGCCGACGGCTTCCAGCCGGCCCCGGCCTGTCCAAGCCAGGCGGCCCCGGCACCTTCCCAGCCGGCCCCGGCTTGTCCAAGCCAGGTGGCCCCGGCACCTTCCAGCCTGCCTCGGCCTGTCCAAGCCAGGCGGCCCCGGCACCTTCCAGCCGGCCCCAGCCTGTCTAAGCTAGGCGGCCCCGGCACCTTCTAGCCGGCCCCCTGCTTGTCCAAGCCAGGCGGCCCCGGCACCTTCCTGGCCGGCCCCGGCCTGTCCCAGCCAAGCGGCCCGGCACCTGCCAGCCAGCCCTGGCCTGTCCCAGCTAGGCGGCCCGGCACCTTCCCAGCCGGCCCCGGCCTGTCCAAGCCAGGCGACCCCGGCACCTGCCAGCCGGCCCCGGCCTGTCCCAGCTAGGCGGCCCAGCACCTTCTAGCCGGCCCCGGCCTGTCCCAGCCAGGCGGCCCCGGCACCTTCCTAGCCGGCCCCGGCCTGTCCCAGCCAAGCGGCACGACACCTTCCAGCTGGCCCCGATCTGTCCAAGCCAGGCGGCCCCGGCACCTTTCCAGCCGATCCCGGCCTGTCCAAGCCAGTCGGCCCTGGCACCTTCCAGCTGGCCCCCTGCTTGTCCAAGCAAGGCGGCCCAGCACCTTCCCAGCTGGCCCCGGCCTGTCCAAGCCTGGCGGCCCCGGCACCAGCCGGCCCGGCCTGTCCAAGCCAGGTGGCCCCGGCACCTTCCAGCCGGCCCCGGCCTGTCCAAGCCAGGCGGCCCCGGCACCTTCCAGCCGGCCCCGGCCTATCCCAGCCAGGCGGCCCCAGCACCTTCCCAGCCGGCCCGGCCTGTCCAAGCCAGGCGTCCCCGGAACCTCCCAGCCGGGGAGGACGGCCCCTGCTTTCCCTTCTCTGATGGAATAGGATCCACCAACCAGTTGCAGCCATCGACCTTGATGGGACTTGACATATCAAAAAAGAAGGCAAGTTCTGCCATTGCTGCTATCACCTTAAATGCTCTGACAAAGTGGTTGAACCCCATGCCTCACAGACGTCAGCTCTGATACTTCACCCATCAAGGTCATCATTACAAGGCTCCAACCACTCAAGCCAGACAAACTCTTAAGGGCCTATAAGATGGGTAAGAGGGACTCCCGGCCAGGTAACACGCTCATGACACCCCAAAACGCTCACAATGAGAGATCTCTCTCGGAGCCACCTCTCTTTTTCTCTTTCGAGCTTCCTCAAGGCTCACGGTTGATGCCCAGACCACTGACTTGAGCGTCGGAGGGTCCCCGCCGGAATCTCCGGCCCCCGGGACTTGCTTGCAGGTGCGAGAAGCTCGCTGGAGGAGGCGACCGTACGCTCGAGGCCGGTGATTTAGCGTTGTCAGAATGCATTACCATGCGAGCTTTTTAGCATTATAGCTCGTACATTTTTTAAGTCTCTCTATCAAAGGAACTAACTATTTTTAGGTTCAGCAATATGCGAAATTAACTGTCCGATGTGCTAGGGGAGAACGATAAATTTTGTAAGAGGGATTACGAGAGGCTCGGCTCGCATGCATTTTTGGAAACGGTTAGCTTACGTTGGGTTGCATGGAATAGCGTTGATATAAAATAAAATGTTAATTATACTATGGCATGCATGGCCGATATCATATTTAACACTATTTTCTCATGGATGCACGAGCAAAGTAAAAATCATCCGATTCTAATCATTTTGCATCAATATTAAAGAGAAATGCGTACTAAACATTCTTTTATCCATAGATTAATCGTTAGATTCTTGAGCTCTTCGCTTCTTCTAAATAGAACTTAGCTTATTCTCCGTATCAAAACCATAACATTTTTAGCTTCAAATTACTTTTCTTTGAAGCAAATAAATTTCTTAGTTTTTGTTGTTGTATTCCAAATGCTGCTTTACTTTCTTGGGCTAAATCATGTGCTGTATTCCACATTCTTTTTTAAATCTTGTGACAATATATGATTGATTTATCATTTATTTATTTTAAATAATAATTATGATATCTGATTTTATCATTTATTTAAATTTAAATGACAATAATGATTTAATAAAAGCTAATTTCTATTTGTTCATTATTTATAATTTATTTATTTTAAATGATAATTATAATATCTGATTTTATTATTTATTTAAATTTAAATGATAATATTGCTTTAATAAAATTAAATTTTCTATTGGTTCATTTTGGGAAATTATTATCTGATAACCTCTATTTGATGGGAAGAAAAATTGGTTCATTTTGGGAAGTTATTATCTGATAACCTTTATTAAAAATTTAACATATTATCGTATTGCTCCTCTCTCTCTCTCTCTTATATATAATCTGTTTTATCATCAAAATGAATGAAGGAAAAAAAATAGGAAAAAAGAAAAAAAAGCTCAATCTCTCGATAACCTTGGCTGATGGAAAACCAGCCATTGGAGAAGGATATCGATAGTGTTGGCGGTACGGGCTCTGATGAAAAAGGTTCTAGCAGTACTTCTGTGGGGAATCTCTCTGATCCGGGATCCCTAAGGTCAGGAGACACTCATCCATCCAATGAGGAATCATTGATTCGGAGGTTAATCGAGCAAGGAAGAACGGGTGGCAGCGTACCACTAATTCAGTTACCAAACTTGGGCCCCGGTAGCAGTGGAGAACCTTTCACTAGTTTCTTCCAATGGCAATGGGACCATGGCCTGGTGAGCATCTCTCTTCCCAAAAGGGCCTCTTAGCTTTGCAATTAGGCTAGTTATATATATGTTGGTAATCATGTAGATTTGCCGATGGTTGTGCAGCTCGAACGTGGTTCTTGTGTTTTCTGCAAATCCCGGGAAGGCTCCATGGAAATCATGCCCTGCCTTCACAAGGCATGCGAAACTTGCTCGGCGAGGCCTGCCACCAGAAGAACATGTGTGATCTGCAATGCCGTTGTGCGTGGGTTCAAGCCTTGCGCCCACACTGCGTCAACCCGTCAGACCTAGAGCACCCACACCTGGTAAGAGTTATAGGTAGAGATTTTCTATTGCTTAGCCAGAAATTCTTCAGAACAATTGTTAAACTTGGCCACTATAGTACCCATATATATATATATATATTATATGTAACCTCTGTGTGCTGATCTATTTTTAATATGGGCTGCCTGGTGATCGAGTTGCTCGACTTGCAGCAGAGACAGACAGAGGGTGGAGGTCCATCTCTCCAAATTCATAGTTCGGTGCCAAGTTCCTCAAGCCTGAATTCAGCAAGGACTCCTGCTGAAGTGTCCACGTGCCAATACAAGTTTGCTTGCAAAGGGGCCAAGGCAACAGTCATCTGCTTACCATGCGCGCATGCTATTGGATGCCGCCGGTGCATTCCAGACCTGAAGAACGGGCCCGAAACATGCGCTGTTTGCGGCCATGCGGTGGAGCATTTGGAGCTTGTTGAGGGGTAGAGGCATGCATCACCTCATTTCTACCCAATTTTGGGAATAATGCTTCCAGAATCCTACCTTTCATGATGTTTCTTGGAGACCTATTAAGACTTTTAAATTGTACTTAAATAAGTGACTTTGTATGGTTATATGCACAATTTGCTGTTTTTCAGTTGGGCCATGCTTCAGCATGGCAATAAATGATTTGGAAATCAAATGATCAGTGAGTGATACCTTATTGTATATGGATTTAGCTAGATAATATAGATCCAATGGTTGGAATCTTCTTGGCATTCTAGGGCCGATTAAACCTCTTGGCGTGGAGGAAGCTTGAAACTGCAACATTTAATTTGGAGTCATCATGATTATGAGGTGCTTGCATGGGCATCACTGAGGTATGATGATGGTTAATATTTTGATTCACATGATGGTGTCGGAAGAAACCGGCTGCACTCCATATAAAAAGGGATTGTCCTCAGCCTTGTGACCATGGAGAATGTTGCGGCCGAATCACGTATGAGGAACGTCGGGCAGGCAGGGATCGCCGTGTCAGCAGAGAGATCACCGTCTTCCGTCGAGAGCCTGCAAAAAGTCCCGGGCCGGTGGTTCCGGCGAGGACCCTCCGACGCCCAAGTCAGTGAGTCGTCGAACAGGAATATGATCTGTGTAGAATGGCCTGAGCCTGAGTTTTCGAGAGAGAGTCCCCTCGCACGGAGCTCGGGTTCTCCCTTTATACCTGTTGGGAATCCCACATACATCGGCCAGTTGGAACCATCGGATCCGCTTTATCGAACGGTAAGTTGTTGGACTGTTGCGGGATAGGGGGCCGCTTATAGCGGTAACTGCTGATCAGGCCGGCACTTGCCCGTGATCTTGGTAACCGGGCTGTTCGGCAATAGACCCTAAATCGCGGGGTTTGTTGCCTAAGACTAATCCTCGCATAATGGGGGCTCAGGCTGAGTGGCGGTGCTAGAGGTCGAAGCCGAAACCTCAGGACTGGGACTCACGAAGGCCGACGCTGAGGCTGGCCTTAAGGACTGGTGCTGAGGGTCGACGCTGGAGGCCGACGCTGGTGGCCCGTTCTGAGGACCGACGCCAGCCACAGTTGTTAATGCATAGTTGGTCTTTGATGCTGAAGCTGGAGGCCGATGCTAGTGGTCAGCTCTGGAGACTGACGCTGGAGGCCGACGCTGGAGGCCGACGCGAGTGGTCAGCATTGGAGACTAACGCTGGAGGCCGACGCGAGTGGTCAGCTTTGGAGACTGACGCTGGGGGCCGACGCTGGAGGCCGACGCTGGTAGCCAGCTCTGGAGGCTGATGCTAGCCGTCAGTTACAACGCGTAGCTGGCCTTCGATGTTGACACTGCTGGTCAGCTCTAGAGACTGATGCTGGAGGCCGACGCTGGTGGCCGACGCTGGTGGCCGACGCTGATGGCCGACGCTGGAGGCTGACGCTGGTGGCCGACGCTGGTGGCCCTGGGTTTTATTGTCACATCATTGCTTTCGAAGGTTGTGCCCAAGATAATACCACCCCAGGGAAACCGCCATCCGTATCATATGCCCCCCACCCCTGAGGTTGGTGAGCGTTTACTTACCTGCGAAAGGGGGTGTGAACATCATCTAGGGGGCCGGTTTCCACATTATCGCTTTTGTTGGGATTAGGGAGGATTTCCCTCGGGCAGTGCAACGAAAAGGCGGACGGCATCATTGCGGTAAGGTTAACGCCCCCTTTTACATTGGCAGTCTTTTCGATCTTATCGTACCGTCGGGCCATCGAAGCGCCTCCCTCCTGAATACGGACGCGTGGTCGAATCGGACGGTTAAAGGGGGTTTCGAGATGGAGTAATGATGACGAACTGCCCTTATATTGCTATCTTCCCCCCTTTCTTCCTCCATTGCTTTCTTTTGAATCCGCCAGCATCCGTCTTCTGTTCAGTCCTGTGCTCTGTCTTTGGCTTACGTCCTTCTTTCCAGGTTAGTCCTTTATGGCTTCTTCTCCCTCTTGCTCCATCTCTGGTTCTTGGGGGGGCTCCCACCGCTCTTCTCAGTCTGAGTCCCCGCCCGTCCAGTGGTCTACTTCATCTTCTCATCATTCACAGGAGCCGCGACCAGGCGATCGTCCCCTAACCGGGACTCGCCCGGTTGGCGGGCGAACTTCTGTTCGGGCCCGGCCGGCGGTCGCCGGCCCCTCTAGAGTTACCAAGGAGTCCCCCGAAGGGACTGCGTCGTCTACGTCCGTCCAGGACATTGCAAACCTAGGGATTAGGTACGGCTTTCCTCAAGACCTTCACTTTTTGTTCCCACTTCGGCCGACAGGGTAACCTCTTCTCGTTCCGGAAGAGTCGCCTTGTATGAGGCCTTTTTTAAGGCAGGGCTCCGGTTACCGATCCACCCCTTTATTCTCAACCTCATGGATCGGTATTCCTTGACCCCATCCCAACTGGTTCCCAATTCGTTTCGAACTATCGTTGGTTTTTTAGTGCTCTGCCATCTGCAGGGTATAGAGGCTAGCATTTCCTTGTTCCGCAGCTTCTATACCCTCCGTAAACAATCGGGGTGGTGGTCTTTTACTCCTAGACCGAATAGGATTCTTAGGCTGTGTCTCCCTCCCTCCGTCAAAGGGTGGAAGGACAAATTTTTCTTCGCGGACGTCAGTGGGGTTCGTGGAAGCTGGGGGGAGCCCAATATTGATGCTAACAGGGACGCCTCCATCCTTCCACGAGACCGGGTGGCGTTCGGGAAGCTCTTGACCGCCGATATTCCCAAGTGCAATAAACTGATAGCCGAAGAGAGTCTTCAACGCGCTGGTCTGATTCCCGCGAGGGGTTAGCACTTAGACCATTCACCTCTCATTCTCTCTTTTTCTTTTCTTTTTTTTCTTTTTTTTTTAACTATTCTTTGCTTGTGTAGGGATGGCGCCGACTATTCATAAACTTAAACAAGTCGCTGCCAAGAAGAGGAAAGCCGCGGGGACTGCATCCCCTAACGAGGGAAGGGTTGCTGCCAAAGTTCCTAGGAGGGCCGACGCTGCGAGGGTTGGTATTAAAGAGACCGACGCTGAGGCGGCCGACGCCAGTGGGACAGCAGTCGTGAAGCTCCCACGCACCAAGGTCCTGAAGAAGGGCGGCCTCAAAAAGGCCGACACCGGGGGGGCCGACGCCCAGAAGGCCAAGACGGTGGGGTCCGCGCGTATAGGTGAGGTGGCCCAGCCCCCCGCCGAAGAATCTGTGGCTACGGCCGGGGCCGACAAGGGGGTGGAGCGAGGCCAATTGGTGGGTGAATCTCCAGCTCCAGCTCCTTCGATCATTTTGCTTGATGTATCTCCTGAGGGAAAGGCGCCGTCCCCCGGGCGTAAGGAGAAAGGTAAAGCTCCGGCGGCATTAATGGTGACTCCAGCCACCGCCTTGCCCCCTATGGGAGCGACAGCTGAAGCGCCCCTGCCCACTGGAGAGCCGGAGGCGGCAGGCTCTGGAGCAGGGTCAACCTCCACGGGTCCGGCGCCTAAGGAAGGGAGGAGCATCGATCCTTCCTTCCAGTCGCTGTTGGCGAACCATAGCCGCTGGGCTATGCGAGTCATTGAGGAGGCTTCAGTGGAGGAGATGCAAACATACCTCCGAAGCCGGGGGCATGCTACTTTCTTTCGCGAAGCCTCGGTGGCGCATCTCTGGGTGAGTCTTTGCACTACCATTGTCCTTTTCCTTTCTCTTCTTTTTCTTATATCAAGATGTCTTTTCCATGCCTTGAACTCCCTGGTTGCCCTCAAAGATCTTTGGGCTATGAACGATGCTGCCGTCGAGCAAGCCCATGAGGAGATGTTGTCTCTCCAGATCAAGGCGGAGAGGGCGACGATGGCTCTAGAAGATACTCGGGCCACCCTGAAGGGCGAGGTTGAGGCTATTCGGCTTAGAGCCGAAAAAGCTGAATACGCGCTGGAAGTTGCTCAGCACCGTGCCGCCAACGAGCTGGACAACGCTCAGGTGGCGGAAGAGAAGCAAAAAGCTGCCGAGGAGAAGCTGACGGTAGTAGAGCAGGAAGCCAATGCGGCTAAGGAAGCCATCCGCCAGCACATGATTAGAATCGCGGATCTGGAGGTGGCAGTGGCGGAGGCCCAAGAAAAAGCCACCGAGGCGGAAGAGAAGGGAGCCAACGCCGTAGAGGACTATAAGAAGTCAGCAGCCTTCGATGACGAGGTAGCTGAATCAGCGGCGTCAGCTTATGACGCCGGCTTCCAAGATTGCAAAAAGAAGATACAGGAGCTTTACGACTTGGAAGATATCGAGGAGCTGCAGCCTGACGATGTCCCTGAGGACGGCACCCCGCCTTCGGATGCCCATTAACTGCTTGTTGTTTTTCTTTATTGGCAATTTTGTAACTTCACGATCAATGGATATTTTGATTTCTTGAGCTTCGTTTGTTCGAACTGCTGTGAATTGCCAGTTGATAGGAAAATGCATAGTAGGTTATGTTAGATAGGACCGCGAGCCATGATGCCGTCCCAGGCATTGACAAGGCGGATGTTTGGTGGTCCCTTGTGCCAACATAATTGGTCTTCAGTTGCTGGAGCGAATCCGTTCTTCTGTTGCCGACGCTGGGCGCCGGTCTTAAGTGCCTATGGAGTTTGTCTTTAGCCGTCGGAACGGATCCGGTCTTCTGTTGCCGACGCTGGGCGCCGGTCTTAGGTGCCACGCGGAGTTGGTCTTTAGCTGCCGGAGCGGATCCGGTCTTCTGTTGCCGACGCTGGGCGCCGGTCTTAGGTGCCAACGCGGAGTTGGTCTTTAGCTGCCGGAGCGGATCCGGTCTTCTGTTGCCGACGCTGGGCGCCGGTCTTAGGTGCCAACACGGAGTTGGTCTTTAGCTGCCGGAGCGGATCCGGTCTTCTGTTGCCGACGCTGGGCGCCGGTCTTAGGTGCCAACGCGGAGTTGGTCTTTAGCTGCCGGAGCGGATCCGGTCTTCTGTTGCCGACGCTGGGCGCCGGTCTTAGGTGCCAACGCGGAGTTGGTCTTTAGCTGCCGGAGCGGATCCGGTCTTCTGTTGCCGACGCTGGGCGCCGGTCTTAGGTGCCAACGCGGAGTTGGTCTTTAGCTGCCGGAGCGGATCCGGTCTTCTGTTGCCGACGCTGGGCGCCGGTCTTAGGTGCCAACGCGGAGTTGGTCTTTAGCTGCCGGAGCGGATCCGGTCTTCTGTTGCCGACGCTGGGCGCCGGTCTTAGGTGCCAACGCGGAGTTGGTCTTTAGCTGCCGGAGCGGATCCGGTCTTCTGTTGCCGACGCTGGGCGCCGGTCTTAGGTGCCAACGCGGAGTTGGTCTTTAGCTGCCGGAGCGGATCCGGTCTTCTGTTGCCGACGCTGGGCGCCGGTCTTAGGTGCCAACGCGGAGTTGGTCTTTAGCTGCCGGAGCGGATCCGGTCTTCTGTTGCCGACGCTGGACGCCGGTCTTAGGTGCCAACGCGGAGCTGGTCTTTAGCTGCCGGAGCGGATCCGGTCTTCTATTGCCGAGCTGGGCGCCGGTCTTAGGTGCCAACGCGGAGTTGGTCTTTAGCTAGACATACTCATTATGAAATAAGAACATGTCTATTACTCATGCATCAGACAGATTCAAGTTAATAACAATAGAGTTCTATTGATAGTACCCGTAAATTGTCGGCATTCCAAGTTCGGGGGAGCAGCTTCCCGTCCAGCTCTTCAACTTTATATGCCCCATGGTGGAGTGCCTCTTTGACACGGTATGGTCCTTCCCATTTTGGTGCCAGCTTGCCCCCTTCCGTCGGCTTCGACACTTCAGCTCTTCGTAGGACCAAATCTCCTGGCCGGAATGTCTTGGGCCGTACCCGGGAGTTATAGTGTTTGGCCACTCGCTGACGGAATGCCGCCATCCGAAGGTGCGCTTGATCTCGCAATTCTTCCACCAAATCCAGATCAGCCCTCAACTGGTTGGAGTTGCTTTCTTCGTGGTATAATTCCGTCCGGGGACTGGGAGCTCCTATCTCCACGGGAATGACCGCCTCGGTCCCAAAGACCAGGCTGAAAGGTGTTTCTCCTGTGGGTGCTCGTGGCGTCGTGTGGTAGGCCCACAGCACACTAGAAAGCTCCTCTACCCAGCGCCCTTTATAGCTATCCAGTCGAGTCCGGAGCCCTTGGAGGATGATGCGATTAGTTACCTCGGCCGCGCCATTGGTTTGGGGATGTCCTACTGAGGTGAATCGGTGATGGATGCCCAGGCCCTCACAGAACTCCCGGAAGGCCGCGTTATCAAATTGTCGGCCATTGTCTG
>UESW01001373.1:216679-275622 GCA_900491605.1 Calamus simplicifolius | reverse complement strand
AGCGGGCATAGTTGGATCCAAGCCTCATTCCCCAGCGACCTGCCGGAAAGAGCTGGGAGTTGGTGTAAGCTCGGAGCGCTCCACTTCGAGCTCCTTGGCCAGTCTCATTCCGGCCAACAAGGCTTCGTACTCCGCCTGTTGATCGCGAGAAAAAGGAATCGTAGGGCGTATTTTTCCTCCTCTGGACTGGCTAGGATGAGGCCAGCTCCACTTCCCTGAGAATTCGAAGCTCCGTCGATGTGGAGGATCCAGTCTGGGCCCTCGCCCTCGGTCATGTTCGGAGGGGCCGAGTGGAGCTCGTCGACTGGTTCATCGGTCTAGGTGCATTCAGCTAGGAAGTCTGCCAGGACTTGGACTTCATGGCCGACCTCAGCCGAAAAGACAGATCGAATTCTTCCAACTTGATTACCCACTTCGCCAGCCGGCCCGAGATGTCGGGCTGGATAGAATTGCTCTGAGTGGCTGGTCTGTGAGCACTACTATCGAGTGGGCTTGAAAGTAGGGCATGAGGCGCTGAGTAGATACGATCAGCGCAAAATTGATTTTTTCGGTGCGAGAATACCTGGTCTCTACATCATGAAGCACCTTGCTGATATAGTAGACGGGCTTCTGAGTCCTATCGGCATCGGTGTGGACAAGCATAGAGCTCACACTTCGCGAGGCCGCAAGGTAAAGGAAGAGCTCTTCTGCATTCCTTGGCTTGGATAGCAGCGGCGGGGTGGATAGGAATTCCCTTAACCCCTCGAACGCTTTCTGACACTCTTCGGTCCATTCAAAACCATTGACCTTGCGTAGAGCCTTGAAGAAGGGTAAACACCTTTCCGCGGACTTTGACAAGAAGCGGCTTAAAGTCACCACCCCCCCGTCAGACGCTGGATCTCTTTTTTATTCACTGGTGGCCTCATGTCAAGGATGGCTTAAATCTTATCTGGGTTCGCCTCTATTCCCCGCTGAGTCACCATGAAGCCAAGGAATTTGCTAGCCGTAACTCCAAAGGTACCCTTCTGCGGATTCAACTTCATCTAACAGCGGCGAAGGCTATCGAAAGTCTCGCTAGGTCGGCAATATGGTCATCGACGTGGATGCTTTTGGTCAGCATATCCACATAAACCTTCATATTGCATCCGATTTGATTTTCGAAGACCCTGTTCATCAATCTTTGATATGTAGCCCCCGCATTCTTTAACCTGAACGGCATCACTCTGTAGCAGTAAGTGCCCTTCTCAGTCACAAAAGAGGTGGCCTCTTCATCCGTCGGATCCATCTTAATTTGATTGTATCCTGAAAAGGCATCTATGAAGCTGAGGATCTCATGGCCCGACGTAGCATCCACCAGCTGGTCAATTCTGGGTAGTGGGAAATTGTCTTTGGAACACGCCTTGTTGAGATCGGTGAAATAAACACACATCCTCAGCTCCCATTGGTCTTGCGGACCATGACAACGTTGGCGAACCAGTTGGGATAGTGTACTTCCCGGACATGCCTGGCCGCCAACAACTTACAGACCTCCTCGTCAATCGTCTTCTGCTGCTCGGGCGCAAAACTTCTTTTCTTCTACCAGACCAGTTGATACTGGGGATTGAGGTTGAGCTGGTGAGTAATTACTTCAGGGGGAATACCTGGCATGTCTGAGGCCGACCAGGCGAACACGTCGAGTTGGCTTGAAGAAAGGTGAGGAGCCGAGCCTTAGCCTCCTCGGGAAGCAGCGATCCCACTCAGACGGTCTTCGCCGGGTCATCCCCCAAGGGGAAAGTCAATAAATGCTCGGCTGGTTCTCCCCTCCCTCTAAGTCTCTAGGGTCTACCAGCTCGGGCGTCGGCAGGGTTGGCGTCTCTCGAGGGCCAGGCATGTGTGGTAGCAGAGGGGCATGAGGTTCCTCTCTCCACGCAGTTCTCCTGCACCTTTATTGGTCGGGAACCTTACAAGCAACCTCTTGGTGGAAATAATGGCGTCCAACAGGTTTAATCCAGGCTGCCCAGGATGGCATTGTAAGCCAGAGGAACCCGCGCACTAGGAACTTCATCATGACCGTCTTTTGACAAGGCGTTGTCCCTGCCATGACTGGAAGAGTAATTTCCCTTCTACCTTTACAAAGTCTCCAGTGAAGCCCATGAGAGGCATGGCAACAGGTCAAAGGGAATCATGGGACAAGTTCATATGGACAAATGCATCGTAGCTCAAAATGTCAGCCGAGCTTCTACTATCAACCAATATCCTTTTTACAGGATGTTTTGCAATTGTCATAGAAACAACAACACTATCATTACTCAGATTGTTCACCCCCTCTAGATCCTTTTCAAAGAAAGGAATTACAGGCTCTATCTCTTCCTCCCCCCTAAACTTTTTAGATGGGCCGCCGGCCCCCCAGGAGATCATGGCCACCGTCTTCTCAGTCGGGGCATTATTGACTTCGCCTGGGAAGGCTGGGGCGCTGATGACAATAGAGATTTTTGTCACAAAGACTCCGGGCTTCAGGGGAGGAGGGCGCTGAAGGAAGGGATCACGTTCAATCTCCATCAAGATGTGTGATATCAGGCAAGCAGGGGGGTACGGATCCCTTCCCTAGGAGCGAGAGCCCTTGGCGGCTGTCAGGTCATCGGGGGAGCTCAGGCCTTTTTGCTATGGCTTGTCGGATGCAGGTCGGGCATGCTTCTTGTTTGGGCCTCCGTCTGCCTCATGCTGGAAGAGTCGGCTTCATCAGCACGGATGTATTTGTGCGCTCGGCCGAGTAGCTCGGCGTAGGAGCTCGGTGACTTCTTGTCGAGGGAATATACGAAGCGGGAGGGGCGAAGCCCTCGCTTCAAGGCCAAAGTGGCGACTGAGTTATCAAGATTGTACACCTCCAGTGCAGCTTCCTTGAACCGAGCTATGAAATTTTTCAGTGACTCACCGCTTTTCTGTTGGATGGCGAACAGGATGTCGGCCACCCATGGAATTTTTGGCAGGTTGAAGTGCACCAGAAAAGCTTTTTCCAACTGCCGAAAGGAATTGATGCTTTGCGGAGGTAGCCAGGAATACCAGGCCCGCGCTGCCTTCGAAGGGTGGCAGGAAAGGCGATGCAGAGGAGGGAGTCAGTCGCTCCCTGGACTTGCATTAGGACCTTATAACTTTCCAAGTGATCCAGGGGGTTAGCAGTGCCATCATAAGGGTCCAGTTGGGGTAGACGGAACCAGGTGGAGATGGGCTCCTCCATTATGCAGTGAGACAGGGGAGGACGACTCTCATAGTTTGCCTCCGGTGGGTTGGTGACCCTGTGGCTGAGCTCCTCAGCGCTGATTATACTCCTTCAGGCGCCGCTCATCCTGGCGGGTGACACGCCCGTCAAAAGACCCTTCTTTCGATGATCCCAAGGACAGGGATGGGTTGCGGTGGTAACGATGTCCTTGCTCGGCTTCCTTCCCCTGCTGCTGCCTACGGGAGTTGTCAGAGCGATGGGAGGGAGACCGTGGTCTTTTGGAAGCTTCCCGATAGCGACGTCCGAGGGAGATATATCGGCGGGAACCTCCCGGTGGGAAGCTCCCCTGCGAGTGGACTGCTGACTAAGAGGAGCAATGCCCACATTGAAGAAAGGGGGCTGTGGCCCTTGCTGTGAAGCTGCCACCTGCTGCTGCAGGTGCTGGACCGCCGCCACCAAGGAATATACTTGCACAGCCAGAGCGTCGACCCGGTCACCCTGCGCTGGTGACAATGGCGGGACGGGAAAGGGACCGGAGGGGCCGGGAGACTCGCCTCTGGATCTTGGTACTACCCCCCAGGGTCGCCGCCTGAAACCTCCGGTGCTCGGGTTACCACCATTTTTTTTTTTGTTTTTTGATCACAAAAGGGGAGGTAGAGGCCTGTAGCCTAAGAGCCCTGAAGCTTTTGCTTAGTTTGTTAAAGTGCCCCCAGCATAACTGGTGAAAGCTTCCCGAATTCTTGTCGTCACCATCTTCATGATCCACCATTTTGATAAAAAGGGGATGAGGATCTGCAAACCAGCATCGCTGACCCTCCCCTTCCTGGTGCGCCAATCTGTTGTTGCCAAAGCACGTCCTCTTGACGCTGAGTGATGGTGGAGTCTTGAACCTCTCTTTTTCGGTGGAGTTCCTGCAAGAAAGTCCTCTAGGACCGGGAGTTTCCGGTGAGGACCTCCGACGGTCAAGTTAGTGCCTTGGAAAATAGTTCAAAAAGAATACCCCCTTGAAAGAAAACCAACCTCCCTTTTTATACTTGCACCCACGTTCTCCCCTTTACCTGTTTTTGGGAAGTGGTGGCCATGCATGCAATAGAGGGTCTAACCATGTTCGAAACATCCCATCATCTGTAATCGGTGGGCATTAGTGGCCCACATGGCGGTTGCATAAAGCTTAGTGGGCTACGTGGCAGTTGCAGGGAGCTAATAGGCACGTGGATGGGAGCCTGGGAAGTCCAAGGCCGAGGGGAGCCCTGCGGATCCGAGGCCAAGGGGAGCCTCACGGGTCCGAGGCCGAGGGGAACCCTGTGGTCCGAGGCCAGGGGAGCCTGTGGTCCGAGGCCGAGGCGAGCTTGGTGCTGGGCGTTGAGCCCGATGCTGTACATGGCCGAAGGAAAAAGCCGAGGCCGAGGCGAGCTTGGTGCTGGGTGCTGAGGCTGAGGCCGAGGGGGGAGTCTGAGTGCTGAGGGGAACAGGTCCGAGGCCGAGGAGGAAGTCCGAGGCCGAGTGCTGTGGGAGCTGAGGCCGAGGCCAGTTTCATGCAGAGAGAGAAAAGGTGGGTGCCGAGTGGGAGTTAAGGCCGAGGCCGAGCACGTCTGAGACCGAAGGGGAAGTTCTAGGCCGACTTAGATGAGGCCGAGGCCGATGCCGAAGCCGAGGCCGAACCCGAGACCGAGGCCGACTTAGATGAGGCCGACGCCGACGCCGAAGCCGAGGCCGAGGCCGAAGCTGAGACCGAGGCCAACTTAGATGAGGCCGAGGTCGAGGCCAAGGCCGAGACCGAGGCCGAAGCTGAGACCGAGGCCGACTTGGAGTGTCGAGGCGAGACGTCCGTGGCCGAGCACGTCTGAGGCCGAAGGGGAAGTCCGAGGCCGACTTAGATGAGGCTGAGGCCGTGGCCGACTTAGATGAGGCCGACGACCGAGGCCGAAGCCGAGACCGAGACCGAGGCCACTTGGAGTGCCAAGGCGAGATGTCCGTGACACTCTTCCATTCCATTAAATGCTTTCCAAGTCATTATGACCGTTTCTGCACCATCGAATGCTCCAGCCCATTGACTCGACCACTTGACATTAATGACGAAAGGTGGCCTTTGGAAGAACCCATGCACGTAATGTGGCCCTTTTTTCCTTTTCTCTTTTCTTCATTATGACGAGACGCTTGTTGCAGCGGGGAAAAATGCCGTGGACGGAATTAAATGTTTACTGCGTCCTTCAAAAGAAAGCCCTGCCTAGGAATTATGCCGTTCAAGAAGGCCATTGAGAAGATGTCATCAAAAAATTATTATCTTTATTGCCCATGGAGTCAACTGGCCCCATCATGAATCACTTATTCCCTCCACTTATTGGTTTCACACAAAAATTAGAATCAAAGCCATATTCCTATTGCCATTGGTTTGTTAAAACCTTTGAATCGGAATTGGTTTGTTTTTTAAACTTTGATTTCAAGCTAAAAGCTTTAAAATTTGATTGTTTTTGTAATTTAATATTCATTTCACTAATAAAAGACCTAAAATTAATAAATAAAATATCCATAATATGATTATGTAGATAAAATAGCATCAACTTTAATTTCTGAATCCTTTTAATAACATAAATTGAAATAAACTTGAAGTTATATTATAATACATTATTAAATGTTATATAAATATATATATATATTAAATTATAATATAATACAATATAATATAATGCAATATTATAATATAGATAAATATTACATAATAATATATTACAATAGAATATATTAGTATATCTATATTAATATTAAATTTTATTTATATATATATATTATATTATTTAGTTATATATTATAATATATTATAATTATGAAGGATTTGTTTATATTAGAATGTAACTAAGTCCAAGATTTGATCATTTATTTTATTCTTATATCATATGGATCCCGGAACCACTTCACCTTTTTTTCATCTTTTTCATGTTTATGTGAATCCTAAGAATAAAGAAGGTAATTAGATTTATATTTAGTTGCACTCAAATATAACCAAACTTGCCTCTTATAATTATATAGATTTTATATTATATTATTAATAACTATATTATTATTATCATAATATATAATATATATAATATAAATATAATACATACTATATTAGTATATATATATATATAAATATTATATTTATTAAATGCGTTTGATAATAGTTATTTGGAATCATTTTGCAATCCTAAGGGATTTGGATTGACCCACCCTAATATAGGATTTGGATTCAAAGAAAAATTAGAATCTAATTTCAATTCTTTCTAAATAAACACTTGGATTCTGATTTTAGGGGTTATAAGCAAATGAGCTCTTAGGTAGTGTTTGATAGGAATAATATTATTTATGGATAAGTGTACGGGATAGAGTTTATCCCCTGGCTATCCCTAAGGATATCCATTAACTATCCCATTGATCATATCAAATGCAAAAAGGTAAATCCATAGGATAACCTTTTTTTTACTCTTATTTGAAGGGATAACCAGCTATTCCTACATTTTCTAGGGAATAAAATGAGGGGATATCCCATGGTTAACCATAGATTATCCCTTTGGTTAACTTTATTTCCTGCTATCCCTTATAGTTATGGCTTTGGGAATAAGAAGAGATATCCCCTGCATATCCCCTCTTATCCCTCATTTCAAACAGTACCTTAGTGTTTGTATGGAGTAAGTAATTAAGCACATGATAGAATGCCAATTTATTTCCATATTTATTACATGCAATACAGCTAGGAGAATAGAATCAAATTTATTATAAATTTATTATTTTATCCTTATGCATAAAAACAGATTTAAAAGGTCAATAAACTTCATTTTTTAAATTTTATAACATAAATTCTGATATCAATGAATTATAAATTTAATATGACTAATATAACTTATGTCATATATTAATAATAAGTTATATTATAACATTAAATTTAATATATATTAATTATAGCATTATAATATATTACATTATAATAGAATTATTATATGATTTTTTTTGGTAATGATCACTATAACATTAAATTTTGATAATATAATATTAAAATATAATAACTTTCACATTATATTATTAAACATATGATATTATAATATTATAACAATTTTAACATCATTATAACAACTGGCATAATATTATAATGAGGATTGTTACCTTGACAGTTGTGATGTAGTTTTTTATAAAATAATAATTATAAATTTAATATTATATTATCATATAAATGAAAGTTGTTATACTATTTTTTTATGATGATGAGATGAAATTATATAAGTTTAAATAATAAAAAATAAGGCTGATGAGGTAGTTGAATTGGATTATGATTACGTAAATTTTGAGAATTTTATTTGCACCGCTTAAATTGCTCAGTGCATTTATTTAATTTTTTTAAATTTTTAATCTATCCTTAGCATCTTCTTTTTTTTTTTTTTTTTTTTTTTCTAGTACCGATGCTCCTTCTTTTTTGCACCATCCCTACTGAGTACTGAGCACTTGCAAATAGAAATTCCCTCTAATTCCTGTTAGAATAGGAATTCTATCTTCAGATTTAAAAGTAATCAAATAACGGAACGAACAAAAAAAAAAAGGTTTGCTCTTAGAAAAGTTGAATTGGATACGATAATTTAAAAGGTAATTATTTGGTATTTTCGGTCCCCAAAATCGATTTGGACGGCGTTTGATCGGCTTTATTTCGTGTCCTCGCCTTCAGCGGATTTTATAAATTTAAATTTGGCTCGCCACCCTTGAAGCCAGAAAGGGCGCGGAAATCGTCTTCCCACCTCCACCTCGTCCTCGTTCTCTTTGGGCGACGCTCGAACCTTCGAAGCCCGTTCTTGATAAACGCTATTCTCTCTCGACTTCTTGACGTTTCCTTTTCGCCTAGGTTTCATCTTTTCTGTAAGATCGCAATCTTCTCTTCGTGCACCTCGCCGCCATGGGCTATGAGAACGATCCGTACGCTCTCTGATCGAAACCCTAGCTTTTGCCGTCCCCTTTTATCTGCACCAAGGGTTCGTTTCTCTCTTCTTATGATAATGATTTAGGGTTTTTGTTTGATCCATATCAGGTATATGGATGAAGATGGAGAGCCTCTGATGGTTCCCGACATGCCGTCCGACCGCGAGCCCTCGCCGGAGCCGATGGTTCCGATCGACGATGATGACGAGGGCGACTGGCGCCAGGAGCGATCTCCGACGCCGGTGCTGGGCTCCGCGGCGGAAGACAAGGCGGAAAGTCCCGGAAGAGTCTGGTGAAGAAAGCGGCAAGGAGAGTTCGCTAGATCGAGGCGGGAGCCCCGCGGCGGCAGGTTTGGACGGCTGGGAAGATGATGAGCTTTCGGAAAGGAAGAGGAAGAAAGCATTGTCCCTGAAGGAGGGGAAGAGTGCCAGCGGTGGGAAGGGGACGAAGAGGAAATCGTCTTCGTCCAAGGTCGAGCGGTTGGCCGAGAAGCGGTTCAATACGGGGTCAAAGGGATACCGTGGAGGATCGAAGGATCAAGCTGGTGATCTAGAGGTGAAAGAGTTTTGGGACACCATAGCAGGGGGCGATTCCGAGGTTTGCATGCACGGCAGTCTTTTTCCAATAAAACTTGTGTTCATATTTCCTCACGTTTAATGTCTTTCTTATTTCTTTTGCCTGCAACTGTGGGGAAATGTAGGATTTTCCTGATTCTCTAAAAGTTGATTACTTAACAATATCCAAATTTTTAGCCATCTTTGCGTCTAATTAGTTGCAATTCTTTTTTTTTTTTTTTTTCTGGCTCATGAATGTGTCTATTTTCTGTTTTATATGTGGTAGATAGCATAGCTATTTTCTACTGTGCTAAATATCTTCTTATGCACTTTGTTTAAGTTTTGACATTGATGCATTCTTTCACTGTCTAGTAGGCATCAGGTGAAAAATAAATGTTCTTTGATTTGATGAAAAGCAGTTTGCTGATAAATTTCTTAATCTTTAAAAGGAGGATCTTCATGTGATAGTCCATTGAAGGAGCAAATAGATTTTGAGCTCATGCTGTTTCTGGCTTTCTCCTCTGGGATGAGAGGAGCAAAGTGTGTTTTAGGCCCCAAAATCAAAACATTACTTTCGTAAATTTGCTAGAGAGCTTTTAACGAGTTACTGTAAAATTTCTCTTAATCTTCAATGTTGCATCTTTATTTTTGTCATTCTCAAGCTTCTGAATCCCAATCCACCTCAGTTTGCAATTATTTTCGTTTTTCGTACCCTATTAGCAAAGTCATATTTTAAAATGTGTTTATTGCTATGTTTGAGTCTCCTTTTGGTTGAACTATCCAATTTCTATTGGAAAAATTGATCTTAATATCATCATCATCATGGGAATGTCCATCTTTCTCAAATGTATTCAGCATCTGAGTCAGCTAGAACGTCCAGACCATACAATTCCAGCTTTGCAAATGTTCTTGTTTACATCTTAAGTTCTTCTTTTCAAACCAAATTTACCCATTAAGTTCCTCTTATTTTAGATTATCCCCTATCTATACCTTGGTGCATCTGGAACTTGCATGTTCCATAACAACATGAAAAGAAAGGGGGTAAGGATAATTGAGAGGAGGGTTTTTTAAAAGAGGAGAAGATGGATTATTGAATGATATTTAATCCCCCCTCCTCTGACAAAAGAACAAATGCATCTTTATCTTTCAATGGTATGATATTTGAACCGTGAGAATATATTCTTTATCAATTATTCATATGCGCAATTCCATAACAACTAAATTTGGGTAAATTAAATATATTTTTATCTTGGAATAAACTTTGTTTCTAATTTTTTTGTATTGTTGATGTTAGAGTTACATGGTTTTTAATCTTTTATGAAGCTGTATGAATCTGTGCTATGCCATTGAGTATGGTAAGTTTACCATCACATGAGGATTTGAATGCTGTTGTATGCTGTCTTTATGGTTTTCCTTTGATAAATTAGGATGACCAAGAGGGAGCGAGAACAGTGGACGATGATAACTTCATTGATGATAGGGGTGTTGATCCTGCTGATCGCTTTGGCAGTGACAATGAGGCTGGATCTGCTGGTGATGCTCCTCAGGTTGGTGTTTTATTTTGCTTTTGGTGGTTACACATCCCATCTTATCATTTCATATTCAACAGTTTTCTTGTTTCCTCAGCTTGTTTGAGTTGCATCTCTTATGTATAATTTATGTATGCATTTGCTGATACATTGCTACTTGTCTGATTAAAAGTTCAATGATGTTTAGATATTGATGTAATATTTGTTTCATGTGGACTGTGCTGTATACTTTGGAAGTAATCAAAATAAATTGGTTGGTACAAGTTGGATTTATCTTCAGTTATGCAGTCATGGAGATGCGAACCCCATGATTTCTTTTTAATCTTTTAAGTCACCTAAAAGTTTGGGTTTTGCAGGCTGAAGAAGGTGAAGAAAATGATGAAATTAGTAGAATCTTCAAAGAAGGTAAGAAAAAGAAGAAAAGTGAGAAATCGCCGGCTGAACTTGCTATGATAGTCGAACATCTTATGGCTGAGCTAGAAGTTACAGCTGAAGAAGATGCTGAGCTAAATAGGCAAAATAAACCGGCTATCAACAAACTGAAGAAGTTACCACTGCTTGTAGAGGTTCTTTCTAAGTAAGATGATTTCCTGTTCAAGAATGTTAGGTTCTTTTACCCGTCAGAAGTCTTGTTTTTGCTAAATGAATATTGAATTAGTGCTACAATATTTTCTGCTACTGATTTCTTAATGATCTGTTTATTCCTTTTATTTTCAGGAAGAAGCTTCAGCAAGAATTCTTAGATCATGGAGTGTTAACTCTTCTGAAAAATTGGCTTGAACCCCTACCTGATGGAAGTTTGCCCAATATGAATATCCGAACTGCTATACTTAAAATACTTACTGATGTAAGTGGAATGGCCTTTTTTCTGACATGCTGTCTTCTCTTACATTGCTGATAAAAGATGCTTTGTGCATATTTTGGTTCACTCATGTGATATTTCTATGATGAGATTTTGTTAAAATTCATATGCTTGTGTTTTTATCGTAATGCAGTTTCCCATTGATTTAGAGCAATATGACAGGAGGGAACAACTAAGGAAGAGTGGTCTTGGAAAGGTTACATAAAACTAGATTGGTATTCTAGCAACATTGAATTAAATTTTAATAGAATAATTAAAGTGACTCTATGCCTCTTGTGCAGGTGATTATGTTTTTGTCCAGATCTGATGAGGAGACCACATCAAACAGAAAACTTGCTAAGGAATTGGTTGATAAATGGGTAATAAATTATTTAAAGATGCAAAGTGTATCTACTTTCAACTGCAGGATTTGTTACTTCATGTCATATTACTTATTCTTTATTCTTTCTGTTTGCTTCTTATTTTCCAGAATATGTGGAAATGCAATTTAATCAAGTTTTTGTGTGATGAGCTTGTTAAAATTTTCTTTTAAAACAATAACGTGCAGAGTCGACCAATATTTAATAAGAGCACTAGATTTGAGGACTTGAGGAGTATTGATGACGAGAGAATGCCCTACAGAAGACTATCTTCTCAGAAGTAATTGCTGCTTTTTCCCCTCTGCGAGTTTTATGTAATTATTATATTTTGTTATGCTACCTAATCTTTGCTTTTCAACTTTGTTGCTGCTTGTGCATCCTAAACTGAAGGCCAGCGAATAATGCCGCAGGGCTGGAATCTCGAGATGATGATCTTGATTTGGCTGAATTTTCACAGTAAGATGATCTATTAACTTATAGATCCCCTGACCCCTCCCCTTTTTGTTCGTTTGGGTTCATATGGTGTGCAGTTCTGTATGACATGCTTTCCTTTGAACTCAACAACAATTTCTAATCTGGGTGCAGAGTACAAAAATCTGAGCAGACGGCTTCTAGGCACATGCTTCTAGGCCAGAAGCATTGCCTTTGGATTTTGTTGTGCGTCCACAATCTAAAGTAGATCCAGAAGAAGTCAGAGCACGAGCAAAACGGTCTGCACAAAATCAGCGCCGGCTGAAGGTCCATGCTACTTCTATTGGCAACGTTTTGATTTTATTAGTCATCATCTTCTCTGCATCAAAACCTAGTCTTCATATTCTTGACAAGATATCACAACAATCTGAATACTGTCTTGAATTCCATGTGATTTCATATTTTTTGGTCCAATAAAATAAGCATCTAATGTAAAGATTCTTTTCTGTTTGAGTTATTCATGGCTTAGAAACTGGTAGCATAAACTATCATGGAGAGTTTCTGTGATACGTGCATAGTTTTTTGGCTGGATGTAGACAATCATTTCCTACACCTTATAGGCCAAAAATTAGCGCTATTAATATTAGGTCTGTACTGTTAGCTTATCCTATATGTGCATGTGCGTGCGGGTGTGTCATCCTGCAGGTCTTGATACATGCTTTCTCTGGTTTCTTATGTGTTTGCCTTTTAATTTCATAATTATGTTCTCCAGCTGGCATGGTGTTAACATTGACATTTTATTCAAGTATGATTTATGTTATCTTCCAACCATCAAATGATCTCAATGGTTTTAAACATAGCTTTGATGAAGTTTTCATTCGCAACCAATTAGTTACAAATATTGCGAACAATCACCTGTGTAATTATTGGGTGGTTATGATGTTGATTGTTAAATCACCCGGTACCCATGGATTACCTGCATTAGAGAAGGTCCAGGAAACCATGTTCATTCCATTATTTCATAGATCAAGGTCACTTGTAGTTTTTTGTTATAAAACATTCATTTTTGAAATTTTGATGCAGTATAATCAGCACTAATCTCTTTAATGAAAACATTCTGCAAGCTACATAAACGTCGTTGAATGGATCTTGGTTGACAGAATGTTGATTTTTTGAAATGTTCCCTAGAGAAGTTTTGGTCTTCTCAAAACTGGTTTTCAGGGCAATTTTTGATACGGACATGGTTGATTGGTAATGCAGATGAGTAGGAAGTTGCAGCAGTTAAAAGCACCAAAAAGAGACAGCTTCAGGCATGGAAAGTCTGCGCCGAGGGCCGTGGCATGGTCAAGTACTTTTAATCAGCAATTATTGGTTAATTATGGGCAAAACAAGCAAGTTATTGCAATCTTAGCCTGCTCCATCTCCTGTGGCATACTACTTCCTCAAATTTTTCTTTGACCAATAAATTACTTTGGTCAGCTGATATCATCATTCCTTGAACTTCACATGGTGTGGTTGTAAGGTTTTTTTAAGGTTTGGGCAAATTAAGCAGGCAGCATATTTTTTTCTCTTGTCATATCTATTAGCGACCTGCGAGTATGGTTTTTTTATTTTTTTTATTAGCCATATATTGGCAGAACTTTGCATGTCAGGTCACTTGAAACAAGTTTCAAATGCATTTTGGAAAGAAGCATGCTGTCGTTGAGTAGAAATTCTCTTGCTATTGTACGAAGCAAAAATCTTTTTGTTGGGAGAGGTTCTTTTTAAAGCACGATGTACGGTGAGTGAATAAAGTTTTTGTTTCTTGATGAAAGAGTACGGTGTTGAAGTTTAACCGGTGCAAGTTAAAAATTCGGGTTGAACATGATTTTTTTTATATATACAAACGGATGATAACATCATTTTAGAATATGTAAATTCAATATTTCTATATACAAAATTTGGGTAAGAACAAAAGGGCATGGATCATTTGTTTTTGCTTCAAAAACTAAAAATGGGTTATTCGGATAGCAATCCAGTTTGTCGCTGAATTGGCTTTCTGATAGATTTGCTGAATCGGCATTCTGATAGATTTGCTGAATCGGCTTTCTGATAGATTTGCCGAATTTATGTGCTATAAGTATTTTGAAGAGTAGACCAAGTATCATGGATCAAGGGATTGATCGGAAGATAGTTGAAAGAGTCTTGTTGGAGCTAGCGAATATTTTTTAAGTGTGATATATTTTTTAAGTGTGATGGAATGCAATAAATTCCTACAAAAAAAAAGACATAATAAAATGTTGACTTTCACAAATATTTTAAAAAATTGATAAGAAAAGAATGATAAAAAAAATCATATAGAATATAGCTAATAATATCATGGAATGTGAATACGATGGAGCTAACGTGATTCTTTGGCTATTCATGTTTATGGATGTAGGTGATGAATTGAAGCAACAAAGATGCCAAAAAAATAAAAATAAAAAAATAATCAGTCAATAACTAAATTGTCATATTTGTATGAGATGAACAAATTAACAATGAAAAAAACTCACTCACATCTAATTGATAATTTGTTTCAATATCGAATTCGTTGCTAAAATTTAAATGGTAAGTGCGAAATCGGGTTAACGTTAACACAATCAGAATGGAGGAGTTCCCTTGGTAATATTCGTCTTTCCGGTCCGGTGAATATTGCTTTGGCTTTACCAAGGAAGCCGTCCCATCATGCATGCTCTCCTCCTGTACCCGTGAAGGCATTCTTCCAACCGTTCTCCTCTCGAAAAACTGGAGCCGAACCTTCCCACATCTCCCAGACCCTCTCAATCACCCCCTCCACGTACAGCCACATCGATCAAATGCATCCTTCACCCCCTCCAGCCTCCTCCTCGAATCCCCATATATATATATATATATATATATATATACATATACATATACATATGAGCCAATCTTCGAGGCCCACCTCCGAGATTCACCTCCGGGATCTACCTCAGAGGTTCACCTTCGGAGCCAACCTCCGGGATCAACTTCTGAGGTCCGCTCCAGCTTCCTTCAACCCTGTGCTTTAACCACAACTTTAGACAACCGCCACGGTCCCGCCATTAGGGACAGGAGCGGCGGGCCACCTGGCATACCCATGTGACCCACTACCCGCCCGTTACGGAGCGTTGCCATGCCTCATTAAGGCGTATGGTCTACTACGTGTCCATAACGGTACGTGGCCAGACCCCGTTACGGCGTGCAACCCATTACTCGCCCATGAGTATAGCCATACCCCGTTACGGTGTACGACTCGTCACTCGCTGGTAGCTACATGCGGCCATACCTCTTAACGGCACGTACCCGATACAGGCACAGCTGCCCGACGCTTGTAAGGCCGTGCTAGCAGGTGGCAGGATAGGCGGGACACCTCTGACGCGCAGTACAATACGACCTATCATTATCAACCCCTCCTTTTTGTCTACCATCGGACAGGGATAACGGGAAATCGACAACCTTCTGGAAGCACGGAAAAAGGGAGATCTCTGAACAGGTATAAAAGCCCGTATCGACAAAAAAGAGAGGATCCTGAACTCTAACTCATAAGCTCTCTTTTGTGAGGCTAATTATTGTCTGTTCCCGAGTCACTGACTTGAGCGTCGGAGGGTTCCCATCGGAGTATCCGATCTCCGAGGACTTTTCTTGCAGGAGTTCGGTGAGGAGGATCTCCGTTGCCCCAGCGTCTGAAGAAAGTGACTTGGCGTCAACAGATTGGCGCGCCAGGAACGGGGGTGAGAGAGAAAAGTTTTCGAACCTTTCGTGACGACTTCTCTTCCCCTGAGTTCTCAAGCCAATGGTGATGACCCGGCGCAGGAGGTTACCGCTAGTCATGCTGGGGGGCAGTGTCAAGGGCTGATCCTCTAGCAGTTGGTCCCTCAACTCCCCCAGCCGACGCTCCTGCACCACCACCGCAGCAGCTTCAGAGGACCGGCTTGCTGCCCTTGCTGCACAAGTCCAATATCTGGCAACGGTGGTTCAAGGCTTGCAGCATCAAGCGGTGGCTGCGCAGCAACCGGAGCCCCTCCCGTCAGAGCCAGGAGCCATCCAGCCCAGCCAGCACTCTTTTTGGAGGAGGCCTCCTGCCCGAGAGGCTGGCCACCGCCACGCTTCGCCCAGGCCTCACTGCCACGAAACCTCCAGGAGGCCCCGGTCGCCCTCTCGCCGTGCCAGTGCATCTCCTAGACGACGGCGTGAGAGGAGGCGGAGCGCCTTTGCCAGCATCGACGCCACCCTCCCCCTCCTTGGATTCTTCGAGGGAGGGGTCCTTCGATGGCAGAATAGCCCGTCGAGCTGAGCGTCGGCTCGACGAGTATAACCAGCGGCTGGAGAAGCTTAGCCACAGAATCACGAATCCACCGAGGCGGACTATGATAGCCCCTCCGTTGTCCCGCCGCATCATGAAGGAACCGATCTCGATCCGGTTTCGTCTTCCTTAGCTGGATCCCTACGATGGTACCATCGACCCCTGGACCATCTGGAGAGCTACAAGGTCCTTATGTAGGTCCAGGGAGCGACCAACTCCCTCCTTTGCATCGCCATCCCTGCCATCCTTCGGAAAGCTGCACGTGCCTGGTACTTCCACTTGCTGCCGCGCAGCATCAACTCCTTTCAGTAGCTGGAGAGGGCTTTCCTAGCGCACTTCGATGCGTGCCGAAAGATCCCAGGGATGGCCGACAGCTTGTTCGCCGTTCAGCAGAGGAGCGGCGAGTCGTTGAGGGACTTTGTGGTCCCAGTTCAAGGAGACCGCGCTCGAAGTCTACGATCTCGAAGACTCGGTGACCACCTTGGCCTTGAAGCGAGGGTTCCACCCATCCCGCTTCATTTACTCCCTCGACAAGAACCCCCTAGTTCTTACACCGAGCTACTAAGCTGGATGCAGAAGTATATCCACGCCGATGAGGCCGAATCTTTTCGGCGTGAGGCGGATGGGGGTTCTAGCAAGAAGCAGGCCCGTCCGAGCCTATTGAGGCTCGACCCAGGAGGCTTGAGCCTCCTCACCGATCGGACAACCGACCGCAAGCACTTGCCCCTAGGAGAATCTTACCCCTTGCTGCCCTGATATCCCACATTCTGATGAAAATCGATGGCGAGTCATATCTTCAACGCCCTCCTCCCATGAAGTCAGGGGCCCCTTGAAACAAAAATTTCTACTGTCGTTTCCACCAGGACCATGGCCACGACACGAAAGACTGTCGCCAGCTGAAGAAGGAGATTAAGGACCTTATCTAGCACGGCAACCTAAAAAAATTCGTTCATAGGAGAAACCCGACTGCGATAGGCTTGTCGGCACCTCCACCTCCCTAGGTCGGCATCGATAACATCCTGATTGAGAAGACCATGGCTATAATTTCCTAGGGGGCGGGCAGCACTTCCAAGAGGCCACGAGGGGATAAGGGGTTAGACTCCGTAATTTCTTTTTTAAAAGGGACCTAGAGGAGGTAGTTAACAATAATGATGACAACATTGTCATATCTATGACAATCATGAAATATCTTGTATAGAGAATTTTGGTTGACAGTGGAAGCTTGGTCGACGTTCTCAGTTACGATGCCTTTGTTCGAATGAACTTATCCCCCAGCTCCCTTCGGCCTATGACCATGCCCTTAATAGGCTTCACCGGAGACTGTGAGGGTTGAGGGAGAAATCACTCTTCCGGTCACGGCTGAGATGCCGCCGTGCCAAAGCACGGTCTTCATGAATTTTCTGGTCGTCCGAATTCCCTTGGCCTACAATGCCATCCTCAAGAGACTTGGTCTGAATCTCCTAAATGTCGTCATCTCCACTAAGAGACTGCTTGTAAGATTTTCCACTAGTGAGGGAGTCGGGAGATGCACGGGGAGCGGAACCCAATGCCGCTTTGCTATCATACAGCCCTCAGCCCTCAGGGGGTGATGGCTACGCCAGTTCCTGAGTCACTTGATCCCCAAGATTCGGAGAGGAGGGGAGAGCCAGCCGAGCATTTGTTGACCTTTCTGCTGGGGGAGGACCCGGTGAGAATGGTCCAGGTCTGGGCTCTTCTTCCCAAGGAGGACGAGATCAACTTCTCACCTTCCTATGGGCCAATTCGGGCATCTTCGCTTGGTCGGCGTCCGACATGCCAGGCATACCTGGAGAGGTAATCATCCATCAGCTCAATATCAGCCCAGAGTGTCGGCCTGTCGGCAGAAGAAGAGGAGCTTTGCCCCCGATCGGCAGAAGGCCATTGATGAGGAGGTCCACAAGCTAGTTGTCGCCGGCCACATTCGGGAGGTGCACTATCTGGACCGGCTAGCTAATATGGTGATGGTCCGCAAGGCCAGTGGGAGCTGAAGGATGTGTGTCAACTTTACCGACCTTAATAGGACATGCCCCAAAGACAGCTTCCCACTACCTCGAATCGATCAGTTGGTGGATGCTACATCTGGCCACAAGACCCTCAGCTTTATGGATGTCTTCTTAGGGTATAACCAAATCAAAATGGACCTGGCGGATGAAGAAGCTACTTCATTCATGACCGAGAAGGGCATCTACTGTTACAAGGTAATGCCCTTTGGACTAAAGAATGTAGGAGCCACATACTAAAGACTGATGAACAAGGTCTTTGAGGACCAGATCAAGCGCAACATGAAGGTGTACGTGGATGACATGTTGACCAAAAGTATCTGCATCGGTGACCATGTTACTGATCTGGCGGAGACCTTCAGCAATCTTCGCCGGGTTCCAGATGAGGCTGAATCCCCGCAAGTGCACATTCGGAGTTACAGCGGGCAAGTTCTTGGGATTCATGGTGACATAACGGGGGATCAAGGCGAATCCCGACAAGATCCAAGCCATCCTTGACATGAAGCCCCTAGCCAACAAGGAGGTGCAGCGTTTGACCGGGAGAGTGGTAGCTCTGAGCCGTTTCCTGTCCAAATCAGCGAAGAGATGCATACCCTTCTTAAAGGCCCTGCGTAAGGTCAATGGTTTCGAGTGGATAAAGGAGTGTTAGAAAGGCTTCGAAGAGCTGAAGGAGTTTTATGTCCACTCCGTCGTTGCTGTCCAAGCCGCGCAGCGGGGAGGAGCTCTTCCTCTACCTCGCAGCTTTCCCGAGACGATCAGCTCCATGCTCGTGCGCATGGATGTCGACGGGATGCAAAGGCCGGTTTATTACACCAGCAAGGTGCTTCATGATGCGGAGACCAGGTATTCCAAGACCGAAAAGACCATTTTTGCCTTGATCGTCTTTGCTCAGCGTTTTAGGCCCTACTTCCAAACCCATCTGATCGTGGTGCTTATGGACCAGCCACTCAGAGCGATTTTGTCTCGTCCTGACACCTTCGGCCGTCTAGTGAGGTGGACTATCAAGCTGGGAGAGTTCGACCTGCCATTCCGGCCAAGGTCGGTCATGAAGTCCCAGGTGTTAGCTGACTTCTTGATCGAGTGCACTTGGGTCGAGAAGCAATCAGAGGAGCCCAACTCGGCATCCTCAGATATGACAGCCGAGACAGGAAGAGAGGGCTGGATCCTTCATGTGGACGGTGCATTGAATTCCCAAGGGAGCGGAGCCGGGCTCATCCTAGCAAGCCCAGAGGGAGAGGCGATGGAGTATGCCCTCCGTTTCCTTTTCCCCGCCACTAATAATCAAGCAGAATATGAAGCTTTGCTAGTGAGAATGAAGCCAGCCAAGAAGCTAGGAGTAAAGCATCTCAGAGTAAAGCATCTCAGAGCCTTCACTGACTCCCAACTTGTCTTCGGATAGGTCGCTGGAGAGTACGAGGCCTGAAATCCCATTATGTCCCGTTATCTGAGTAAGGTCCAATCATAGGCCTCTCTTTTTGCTTATTTTAGTGTTAGTTACATTCTTAAGGGTGAGAACGCCAGAGCCAACGCATTGTCCCGTTTGGCCACCTCGGCCGATGGGGCCCTGGGGAGGACATATGTAGAGCATCTGAAAGTTCCAAGCATCGAGGCCGTCGAGGATGACCTGTCGGTCAGCTAAAAGCTTGCTTGGATGGATGCTTACATCCAGCACCTTACCGATGGTGCCCTTCTCGAGGACCCAGCGAAGGCCAAGCTGCTTAAACGATGAGCTCCCAAGTTCCTGATACTGGACGGGCAGCTGTACCGAAGGTCCTCATACCCAATCCTCAAGTGCGTTGGCCCTACGGATGTTGATTACATCCTCCGCAAGATCCACGAAGGCATATGTGGGAACCACCTGGGGGGCAGAACGCTGGCATAGAAGGCTCTGCTCCAGGAGTATTACTGTCTCACAATAAAGGAAGATGCCGCCGAGCTGGTTCGAAGATGCGATAGCTGTCAGCGGCATGCTAACATCCAACAATAGCCGACCTCTCAACTGAGCCCTCTGACGGCCCCATGGCCCTTGCTCAGTGGGGAATGGACATCCTGGGACCATTTTTTTGCCTTCGACCAGCGTAGGTTCCTGCTAGTCGCCGTTGACCACTTCACCAAATGGATTGAAGCCGAAGTATTAGCAAAGATCATCGAGAGCAAGGTTAGATCCTTTTTCTGGAAGTCCATAATCTGCCGATTCGGGTTGCCCCATACCCTCATCACCGACAATGGTCGGCAATTCAACAACGCTTCCTTCAGAGGATTCTGCACTAAGCTGGGAATCCATTAGCGATTTACCTTCGCCGGTTATCCTCAAACCAATGGGGTGGCCGAGGTGACAAACCGCACCATCCTATAGGGGCTCAGAGCACGGCTAGATGACTTCAAAGGAAGATGGGTGGAGGAGCTCCCCAACGTACTATGGGCCTATCACACGACGCTGCGGGCTCCCACCAAGGAGACCACCTTCAGCCTCTTGTTCGGGTCTGAGGCTGTCATCCTTGTAGAGATTGACATCCCAAGTCATCGGATGGAGTCATATGATGAGGAGGGTAACTAGAGCCAGCTGCGAGCCAACCTTGACCTCATCGAGGAGGTACGCGATTGGGCATGGGTCAGGATGGCTGTCTATCGCCAGCGAGCCCCTAGGTACTACAACACTCGTGTCTACCCCAGGGCATTCCTACCAGGGGACCTGGTCCTCAGGTGGGCCAAGGCTCGAAGCCGACGGAAGGAGGCAAGCTGTCACCGAACTAGGAAGGACCTTACCGGGTCACCAAGGCCCTCCACCATGGAGCATACCGAATCGAATGACTTGATGGGAAGCCACTCCTCCGAACCTGGAATTCTGATAACCTCCGTCAGTACTATCAGTAATATACACTAACATTGGGTTATGAATTTGAGTGTTTCATTCTTTTGGGTTTGAATGCCTCATCTTCTCGACTAATAAAGATATGTTCAAGTAACTCATCCTTTCAGCAATGCCTGACTCTAGTCGGCACTGAAAGCTCGAGGCCAGCTCAGCACCGAAGCTCGACTCCGGTCGGCACTAAAAGCCCGAGGCCAGCTTGGCACCAAAGCACAACTTTGGTCGGCACCAAAAGCCCGAGGCTTGCTCGGCACAAAGCCCGACTCTGGTCGGCACGGAAAGCCCGAGGCTAGCTGGCACCAAAGCTCGACTCTGGTCGGCACTGAAAGCCTGAGGTCAGCTGAGCACCAAAGCCCGACTCTGGTCGGCATTGAAAGCTCGAGGCCAGCTCGGCACCAAAGCCCGACTCCGGTCGGCATTGAAAGCCCAAGGCCAGCTCGGCATCAAAGCCCGACTCCGGTCGGCACTGAAAGCCCGAGGCTAGCTCGGCACCAAAGCCCGACTTCGGTCGACATTGAAAACCTAAGGCCAGCTCAGCACCGAAGCCCAGCTCCGGTCGGCACCAAAAGCCCGAGATCGGCTCGGCACCTAAGGACCAACCCTGGCCAGCCCTAAAGCTTTGACGATCGATCGGCGCTACAAACCTATTGCAAGACCAACACCCCAAGGCCGACCTCGAGTTTTCGCAAAGGAAAGTTCCGGAGCTGGCCTCAGCACTTTCCCCGGGATTCGGTCCTATGCGGCAACAAAGCCCCGAACTTGCTCACGGTGAGCGGACGAATACTATGACCCCATCGAGACTAGTGCAGCCCTATCGGGGATCCAATAAAAGCGGACTAAGTAGAAAGCGTACTACTTTGAGCTAAGTACTTGGAGAGTCTTTAAGACGCAAATTTAAGAAAAATCAATTGTTTTCATTACTTAGTAAATGTTTACAAAACGCCGACTCAAGTCGGACTTTGATACAATAGCAGAAATAAAAGAAAAGGTGCAGGTGCGGGTCCTTAGGCATCGGCCAGCGCAGGTTCACCATCAGTCGACCACTCCGGCTCCTCGAAGGCATCGGGCTCGAGGTCATTGAGGCTGGCGACATCGAAGACTGACGCGGCCTTCTCCTTCTCGTGGCGGAAGCCCTGGAGGTAGGCATCGGCGAAGCCCTCCGCCACCTCTTAGCAAAGGCGGTGGAGCCCCGATAGCGCTCCACGGCCTCTGCTGCCACCATCTCCGCCGCCACGGCCCTCTCCTTGGCAGCTTATGCTCTCAAAAGGGCATCGTTCACTTGGATGGCAGCATCGGTGGCCCGGGCATCAGCCATCTGGGCTATCTCTTCGGTGCTCTTGGCCCGGCCCTTGAACTCCTTCGCCTCCTAGATTGCTATATCCAGTCGGAGTCAGCAAGCCCTTAGTTCGGCCTCAGCGGTGCGGGCATGCCCCAGGTCAGCCGCTCATTGCCACCTGGTCTCCTCGACCTCTACCTGGAACAGCTCCAAGGTCCTCTTGGCCTCATCGGCCTCCCTCTGGGCCACCCCCAGCCCCTCTCGGTCACCTCAGCCTCCCTATGGGCCGCCTCCAGCGTACCCTCAGCCTCCTCGGCCTTGGCCACGATGGCTAGGGTCGTCTGGTGGGCGCGGTGGCTTCGGAGGGCAGTGTCCCTCAGCGCCGACAAAGAGTTCACTGCCTGCGAAACCTTTGTTAATGCACAATGAAGCAAAAAAAAAAAAAAAAACAAAATCCAAGGGGGGGCGGGAGAGACACTTACCCATAAATGCGCCGCGAAGGCGTCCCGAAGATGGCGGGGGCATCCAGTTGACCGAACTCCGCTTGGAGCTCCGGCATATAACCCTGGCCATCATCCGCTCAGCGGTGCGATCATTGTATGCGAGGGACATCCGAGAGGGGTCCGCCTCGGTCCTCCCCCGCAGGATCAGCTGAGGCCGAGGGCGCGGATGTCGCCTCGGACCTTGGCAGCGTTCCTCTGCAGCCTTCGCCCGCCGAGGCGCCCTCCGCAGTTGCTCCCTTCGCTACCACAGCATCCTGCTCGCTGGCAGGCCCTTCGATGCTGGTGTGGCCGCAGGATCAGATGGCTCCGCATTCAAAAAAATCGTCGTGGCCCTCGGCTCCTCTGGGGGGGTGTTAGCGATCAGGTCGATCGTCGGGGCAGCCGATGGAGCGGTTGGCGAGGTGACCTCTCCACCCGCCTGCTGATCGTTGGATGGGCGCCGATCGTTGGCTGGAAGACCGGCGCGGCGATCTCCCTGCCCGCCTGCTGGCCGTCTCTTCTTCAATCCTCCTGCCTCGCTCGCGACCCTCCATCTCTTCGCGACCGCCTTCATCAGCATCTCAGTCGGCGGCCTCATATATGTGCAAGTCAGGGCAGATCAGAGCTATTCAAAAAAAAAGAGAGAAAGAAGAAGAAACAGACGAGGAGAAAGGGGGGAAGTTTTGTGACTGCTCACCACCGCTCAGGAGGATACCTGCGAGTCGAAGATTCTCCTCGGTCAGAAGTTGGTTGCAACGAGGGACCGCTGCCGACAGCAGCTACCCAAATGCCTCCTTGTCCCTCAGGACCACTATCGAGTTCTTGTTTGGTCCTACGTCCGGGTCCCCCCACCTTGCCCTCACCCCCTCGAGGTAGGCAAAGAAAAATTGGGTCTTCCACCCCTTAACGGACGTGGGAAGACCCAACCGGAGGGCTCGGCCAGGCCTAGGCTGGAACACCCACCAATCCGATTGTTGGCGGATGGTGTAGAAACTACAAAAAAGGAAAACCCTAGCCTCTACGCCCTGGAGGTGATACAGCACCAAGAAACCGCATATGGTCCGAATGGAATTCGAAACCAACTGCGCGAGCATTAAGGAGAATAGGTCGAGGAGGTTGGTGATGAAGGGATGGAGAGGCAGTCGGAGACCCCCCTTGAGGAATACCTTGTACAGGCGGTCCTTCCAGGTCGGGAGGATGTCACCCTGTCGTCGGGGGTGGGATGAATAGCCGAACGCTGCTCGAAATCCTGTACCGGGCCCTAAGGTTTGCTATAGACTGGTCATAGTGGAGGCGGCCCCATACGGGGATTTCGCTCTAACCCTAGGTGGAGGACCGGCGGCGACCAGACGACCCTGACGGGGGCCCAGCTGATGATCCGCTGTTGGGACAGAGGAACAAGATCCTCGAAGGAAGGAGAGGAGAGGAAACCACACAGGTGTGGGGGATGAGGAAGCTCGCACCTGCGAGGAGGATAAACGATCCTTGGGTGGGGCAGAGGATGACCAAGAAGGAGAAGAAGTCATGATGAAGAAAAAACAGGGAAGGATCGGAAGGATTAACCTGGGCAAAAGAGGAAGAATGGCGAGGGAAGTAGCAAGGTTCAGAAGAGAGGCTCGAGCAAGGTACGAGCTTGAGGACGAAGATGAAGGTCTCAGAAGCAAAGTATCAGGTCCAAGGCCCCTCTTGCTTTACATCATTTTCGAATCATTCCGTCTGGTCCAGCAAGCCATGTGCACGCCCACTATTAGCGAAGTTGCCTCGACCAACATCTAGCACGCGAAGCACGCTGTTTATAGCCAGAAGGACTTTCCCACTTCGAGAAGGATCCTTACAGATCCGATAGTGAGGATCGATCGGAGCGGAGGCGTTATGACTCCCCTTACCATCTGCGTCGAATTTGCCCCAAGGACACGTGTCCCTCTATGATTGGCAGTGCATCGGATCAGCCACTTGGAGGTTTTGCGCCCCTTTCGCCAGGCGGAGAGTAGACCCATATCGTCTCAAGGGCGGAGGGCATCTGATGTGACTGACGGAAGGGGTGACTGACGGAACCTATAACTCCAGGTCCCATCGGCCTCGGACTCCAAGGTCCTCCTCGGCCTCGGACCCCAAGGTATCCTCGGCCTCGGACTCCAGGTCCCCCTCAGCCTCAAACTCCAGGTCCCCTCGGCTTTGGATCCAAAGGTCCCCCTTGGCCTCGGACCCCAAGGTCCCTCGGCCTCGGACTGCAACCGCCACGTGGTCCACTAGCCACTTGCAACCACCATGTGGCCCACTAACCATCTGCAACCGCGTGTGACCACTACCCGTTACAGAGCACATCTGACATGACTAGGCCCACCTACCATCCGTGGCGCTGCGTTTGGCAAGGGACTGGTAGGGCGGAACACCTCTGACATGCTCAGCGTTTGTTGCGACCTGTCCTTGTCGGCCTTGCCGCCTTTCCACTACCAGACAATAACGTCTCTGAATCAACCGCCTTCCAAAAGTGGGTAAAAGGGACCTCCGGACAGGTATAAGAACCTTCGCTCACAGCGAGAGAAGGGATCTGAACTCCAAGTTCTTTCTTTAGCTAATTCTTTTAGCCCTTTTTTCACTATTTCTCAAGTTCTTACTAAGTGTTGGAGGGTTCCCATCGGTGTAATCGGTTCCCGGAGACTTTCTTGCAGGAATACCGTTGAGAAGGAGGCACCGGAAGATTCCCTCGCCGTCCCAGTGACCCTTCGAACCCTCTCCGTTATCCGACGTTCGAGGAACGTGATTTGGCGGTAACAATTTCCATGCTGATATCTATCTAAAAATCCTTGTAGAATTTCATATACTTACTGATTAGTCAATTCTCAAGATTTGGGTGCTAGCAATCAATGTTATATATGTATATGAGTCAGGCTGAACACAAACTGACAAATAATAAGTATGGCCATTATACCAATTAGCAGTGATTATTGGGGACACACAAAGACTTTCTTCTTGGCACAGTGATTTTATTGTATAGACTTTGATCTAGCTTCATGAATTGTACGTATCTTTTGTTTTAAAGCCCTGTGAAGGAATTTGTTTTGCCCATTTTCTTATACATACCAAAGAGTTCATAATTCCTTGCTAGGGAAAGGTGGCCAGTTTTTAGTTACCGTTATGTTCCATGTTTTACAGCCAGACTAGGTTTTTATTTGTAATTCTATGTTCTTTTCAATAAATTAATCTAAATAATATTTGTCTCATGTGTAAAATTACTTCTCTGTATTCAACATGTTTGTGTTGATTGATAGCATAAGCAAACAAAGTCAAGTTTCTGTCTTTCCTTTGCCTGGTAGAACTGACATCAATTCTCTTCCCTTGCATTTGGTCCTAGACCTGATATCTGTACTGCCACATCTTGGTTTAAGTGGCAGGCCTCCACTACAATTTCAGAACCCAATTCTGCAATATCCGAAAAACACAATGCGAAGAAATTAATTGAAATATGTGATGTTGTTGGTTGTTGATATAGATTTTAGATTGTGCTATTCATGTATTAAAACTGAGCTTGAAGGGGTACTGTATATGATTTTGCATGCCGTGCTGCCAACATGGGCCCTTTTTTAAAATAAACAAAAGTCCTGTCCTTGTGCAAGTAAATTTTAGTAGATCATGCAAAATTGCAGTAAGGCTCTGGGATGGAATGGAGTTTGACTTGGGGGCCTAGGGATGCAAGTCTTTAATCTCTTGGCCTTGCTGTTATTCCAGAGATGCAATTCCAATTTAAGAAACGATGCTGGTAAATCTTTTAATCAGCAGACATCTGTGCATCTTTGATCTTCATGACCGGACAGAAAGCATTTTAACTTGCACCCTTTATCAGGAAGCATTATCCAGAAAGGTTCTGGTTGATAAAGGATTAAGGCAGGTAGTTGAGGTGGAGCAAGCTGTGATATGGAGATTCCTTGGTTGTCGGGAACTATATATGTGCATGTCTTGGTTGATCAAAATTGGGAAGATCATACTGTAAGAAAACATTTGTTCTTCCCATTGAAATTATTCAAAATGCTATGTCAAACTATCTTTGCTGGAGGAAAGGAAAAAGGGTTTCAGAGCTATAACGACCTAAAAGTTCCATGCTTATGTCATTTGTTTCATGGTTTTCTGATTACAGGTGAGATTCAAGCAAGGAAAATCAGGAATTATGAAAAAATTGAGGGTCATTGGGAAGTAGAGCCACTGTTTGTTGATTAGCAGATTTGCCTTCCTTCCAAACCAAAAACATGAGCCGAATATGATTTGTGCACTGGGGTCAAGGGAGGAGTAGGATCCATTGTGAGGCTGGATCAGGGTTTGATCAGCTGATCCAGCCAGAGCTTGTCCCACCGCCACATATCTCATGGTATTTGAGGGGCATCGCCACTAGAGGTGGGCACTGGCCAGGCCGCCCATGGCCCAGCCTAGCATGGCACGAATCGGGCCATGCCCAGCCTAGCATGGCACGAACCGGGCCATGCATGGCCCGGTCACTATAGTACTGGGCCATGCTTGTAACAGGGGCCATGCTAGGCTCGAAAAGTTTGGCTCGTGGACCAAATAAAAGTATAAAGGTGGGCACTGGGCCGTGCCTGGCATGGCATGGCCCAGGCCCATCGTGCCTCTAAAATTACCGTGCCGTGCTTGGCACGATCCAGTAACAAACGGCCATGCCAGGCACGGCACGGTAAAAAAAATTCAGATCCAGCATGGCCCGTGGCTCAGACCACGGGCCATGCCGGACTTGAGCCGTGCCAGGCGCGGCACGTGCCTAGGCACAGCGTCACTGTGACACTGTGCACATTGTGCAAAGCGTCACAGGACGCTGTGCACAGCGTCTCCTGTGACAGGACGCTGTGCCTAGGCACAGCGGGTGCGCTGTGCCTACGCACAGCGCACCCTGGCATGCCGGCACGCCTGGGCCATGCCGGCATGCGTGCTGGCACGATGGGCCATGCCGGCACGGTCTGACGGGCCGGCCTAGGCCCGTCATGGGCCGTGCCGTGTCGGATCAGTAGAAAATTTTTTTCAAGCCCGGCACGACACGATTTACTGGGCTGTACCAGCACGGCCTGGTACTGTAGCAGTACCGGATCGTGCCTGGCATGGCCCATGTGGGCCTGGGCCGCATGGCAGTACCAGGCCATGCTGGCCCATGTGGGACTGGGCCGCATGGCAGTACCGGGCCGTGCCAGCACGGCCCATGTGGGCCTGGGCCGTGCCGTGCCATGGGCGGCACGGCCCAATGCCTACCTCTATAAAAGTATGATAGGGATGGGTGAGTGGAAGAAGTATGCCTGTAAATCTCTCTCTCTTCTCTCTCTGAATCCAAATCTAAGAAGCCATGATGAAGCTCTCTGTGGGAGTTTTCTTCGGCTCCTTCAACAAGTCTTCGAAGAAGAAGAGTTGTTCGATCACTCGCAGCGACACCTCCTTCGCCTTCACTACCACCTCTGACGACGACGACGACGAATCAACATCCTCCTGCCTCCGGTCTACCCCCTTCTCCATCCTTCGCCCGGCCAAAAAACCGCCCTCTGCCGATGGTTCCAACGACCTGTGCCTCCTCTCCCCCGCCTCCTCCTCCGTCTCCGACCTCTTCATCGTCTTCGACCGCGACGGCGATGACAAGATCATGCCGCGGGAGCTCGAGGCCATCCTCCGCTGCCTCGGCGGTGCGGATCCGCCCGCGAAGGAGGTCGTGTTGATGGTGGCCGATGTGGACTGCGATGGCGACAGGTGCATCAGCTTGGAGGAGTTCGGCGCCATCGGGTCGACCTTTGGCCCACTGGCGGGGGCCGATCTCTGGGAGGCCTTCTCTGTCTTCGACACCGACGGCAACGGCAAGATCTCGGCGGAGCTGCAAGGGGTTTTTGTGATGCTAGGGGACGATGGTTGTATGCTGAAGGATTACCGTGCCGAAATGGGCTGCAAGCTATGCTGCGCATCAAAAAATTTTTTTTTTTTGAGCCATGCCCGAAATGGCCCGTTATTAAACGGACCGTGCTGGGCATGGTCAAATTTGTTTTTTTGGCAGGCTCGGCACGGCCAAATTTGTTTCTTAGCACGGCTGGCTCAGTGCCCATCTCTAAATTCACCACAAGAAGCACTGAGATGCTGGTAACTGAGCTTTTAGCATAGGCTGCTAGGCTAAAGGGAGCTGGATATTCAAGTTCAAGGTACGAAACTAAAACAAGCTTGACAATAGTGCAGCGTGTTTGGCACACGGTGCTGACAATATTAAAGAGAGGAGGACATCAGAGAAGAAGCACAAAGCGTCGGAGAAGCAGCAGAGATCTGCTGGTACATTAACCTCCTTTGGCTCAAGAAGATGAATGAGGGGACCCTGAAAATTGAATCCGAAGAACGTATGAAGTTATTGCTTCATTTTATGACGTGCTAATAATTACAGCCAATTTCTGATCTTAGATGAAGAAATGAGTAGAAAAAATGATGACAGCTTCAATAGATTTTTGTTCTTTCCTCTGAATCTGTTGCAATGTACCCCGAAGCAGTTCCATTGTATTCCCTACAGACTTCAGTCATTTTATTAATCAAACAAAGAGTGCATTCACTGCTGATGCAGTCTCTTACAGTAAATCATTATGCTTGATCGTGTAATTATATGAATAGAAACTAATGTCATATACTGCCATAATGGCTGAAAAGTCTCCAGTTAACTTTGGAATTGCAATTTGCTTACTCTGGTTTTGTTTATTTTAGCTACTGAAAACTTTATGATATGCAACCAAAGTGTATTTACCAAGAGGGTCGCATCATTTTCTTCATGTGAAGGCAAGAATGCTTATCTTAGTCAAAATTGTGAGTTGATTCGTAAAAGATAAGAACTGCGTTAATTTTCCGTGGCGGCAATAGAAAGCTGTTGCTGTTGAAATCTGTCCTCCGACTCGGGCGCGATCGAGCTTTAGGACGGGCTCCCTCCTGAGTGGACCTGCAAAACAGTCCTCATGCGAGAGGCGTTGGGGGTGGCCCTTCGTGAAAGACCCTCCGACGCTCAAGTCAGTGGGGATCGATAATCAACAAACAAGAGGAGAAGGCTCTCGCTAAAGAGTCTCTTCAATTGTGGCCTTTCGAGAGCTCTGAGCAGAGCGCTAATGGCGGAAAATGGAGAAAGCCAAGGCAGAAAGAGAGTGTGCCAGTGAGCAAGTGCGCATACCTAAGGAGTCGGCAGACGACTCTATTTATAGAGAATCACCTGATTCCCTGGGGGCGTCGTGGGTCCAAAAGTCGTTAGGATTTGAATCCAATTTGTTATGAGGTCAGTAAGATTCGTATCTTGTTGGTTAGAGGATCGACGGCTAGGAGAGCTGGTTGATGTCTCAAGATTTGGCGAGTATATAGGCTCCAGGGCTCTAGGCCACTCTTGCGGATCCTAGGCCACTCTCATATATGATTTCTGTTTGGAATCTTATGAATTTGAACTCTTCCATGTCAAATTTCGCAGAGGTTGTTGAGTGCCCGGGTCTAGCCGGGGCATAATAATGACTCGGCTGACGAGGTACAGTCGGATAGCTCGACCGGGGCCGAGAGAGACGATATAGCTCGGCTGAGGCCGAGAGACGATATAGCTCGGCTGAGGCCGAGAGATGTGATCCGCGCCTTAGGAATCCTTGGCTCGGTGAGGGGCTAAGGCACCCCGATTTACTAAGGCTAACTTATCTCTAGCGGGTATTGTTCAGCACATGGGAGTCAGGATTGATCCTAGCCTCCTTGCATAATTATTTATGCAATGGTGATTTTACCCCTCAACAAAAGCTATACCTCTTTTCTAGCATAACGAGCTCATCTTTGCCGAGTCCTACGGGTTCCTTGGCCTTCGTCATGTGCTGTACCTTCACAGCTGTTCCAACTTGCTGCCATGTGCATGCCACATCGGATTGCACCACGCATCTATGATGGTACTCATGCAACCATGAATCACAAAATACTGATGCGGTTTTGAGCAAAAGGTGATAGCTAGTTTTGAGCAAAAGATGACAGATAGAAGAGAATGCCAAGCTCCAGTTGGTTAAGTTGTATCAAGAAAAAGAAACGGAGTGCATCCATTTCGCAAAGGCAAGTGCAGCTTTGGAAGAGAATTACTACGAAGAAAACCTCGATCACATATGGAAGAACGCATCAGTCCATGTGTTGGAGAGCTCGTTAGAGGTGGATGAACATCGGATTGCATTTGCATGGTGGAATCTTGTTGGTCTGTTGGGTTGAGAGAGCTTTTGAAACTCCCCTGGCAAGTGGCAAAGGGTCCATTCTTTTATGCCGCGACCTTTCACCATCTCGGAAAAGCTATCAACTCATGCTGCTCATCAATCATTGATCACGACCATTTGTATTTGATGAAGGGTAAAATTGTCATTGCATTATTGATTGCTCACATTGGCGATGGTGTCGCGCCCAATCCAAACGTCCTGCTAGCCAGCTGGCGTAACATTCTAGCGACGAGGTCAAATCAGCTTTGATGAGGTCGGGTCACCCTGACAACCCGATCACCTTTACACTTCAGCCATCTAAGCCGAGCTATCCTTATTCCTCAATAACCCGAGCTATCCTTATACTTTGGCCATCTAAGCCGAGCTATCCTTATTCCTCGGTAAGCTGAGCTATCCTAATACTTCGGCCATCCAAGCCGAGCTATTCCTCGGTCATTCGAGCCGATCCATTCTACACCTCGGAAAACCAAGTTATTCCTCATTCAGGCCAAACCACGGCATTCAAAATACCTCTGTGAAATTCGACACGGGAGAGTTCGAATCCACTATAACTGAATAAGACTCCAGGCGACAAATCATGCCTAGAAGTGGCCTAGGATCTGCGAGAGTGGCCTAGGTCTGTGTGATCATCGAGCCTCAAAGCATCAACCGGCTCTTCCAGCCATCGATCCTCTAACTGATAAGATACGGACCCTACCGGCATCATAACAAACTCGATTCGAATCCTAACAGTCTTCAGACCCCATCCAGGGTACGTCCAAGGAATCAGGTGATCACCTATAAATACCACAACATTCCAACCTCTCAGGTATGCGCGTAAACTCTAAGACAATCCCTTATGCATTCATTTCACTCACTGAATCTCATACTCCATTAGAGCTCTCACAAGAGCATGGAGGAATATTCCTCTGTGAGTCTTCTCCTCACATCTGCTTGCTGTGAATCTTCACTGACTTGGGCATCAGAGGGTCCTCTGCAGAGGGCAACCCCCACAGCACCCTCTGCGTGCAGACTGTCTTGCAGGCTCCATCCCGAGGCGACGAGATTGGCATCCGGATCAGGAGCCGGAAGCACACCCGAGTCGGAGAACGGATTTTTGCAGCAACAGATTGGCGCTAGAGGAAGGGCCTCAAGTCCCATAAACTTGTGATTCAGGAGACAAGACTCAAAAATCAGATCAAAGCATCCTCTAATGGCCAATCGAAAGAGAGCTACATCTGAAGCTCAAGACCAGGCCGCCTCTCAAAGGCCTGATCCGATTAGCGGTGCAGCACCTCCACTACCACCGCCAACTGAAACTCCTTCACTATCAGCAACGGCCCCTGGACCAGTCCGCCACTCTGGTTCAGCAGGTCCAGGCATTGACCTAGCTGGTCTAGGGGTTCCAGGCGATCCCTAGAACTGCTATCCCTGCCTCTCAGCCCCATGAGGAGGCCACTACCCCTACCCCGCCAGCGATTTCTTCTTTCGATCCGCCTAGGGCGGCGGATCGCGATCACCGGCCCGCAAAGGCGAAGCTGACACTACAGTGAGCTGGAGGGAAGAGCCCGCTCAGATCCAGACAGGTTCGCTCCTCCTCCCCGGTGTCTTCCCAGGATTCGACACCGCTGCCATCTTCTCCTCACCCGATCCCTCATACCACTCTGAATGAAGGGATCAAATAGCAGATGCAGGAGATGCAGCAAGAGTGGTGTCTGGAGTTGGACGCCGCCAGGCAAGCTCCTCCATCCCAGCCGAAAGCGGAGCAGGGCATCCCTTCTCCGAGAGGATCATGAGGAAAGTGATTCCCCCTCATGTTAAGCTCCCTACCATCGAGCCGTATCATGGATCCACCGATCCCGATGACCATCTCAGCATCTTCAGATCCATCATGATGTTCCACAGCGCATCAGATGCGATCCTCTGCAGAGCCTTCCCCTCCACTTTAAGGGGATCTGCCCGAACCTGGTTCAACAGCCTAAAACCAGGTTCCATTGATTCTTTTGACGAGCTGAGCTGTCTACTCATTAGCCAGTTCGTTAGTAGCCATCGCCAGCGACGGAGATCGAACTCCCTCTCCGAGATCAAGCAGAGAGGGGGAGTTGCTAAAGAGTTACCTTGGCCGCTTCAACACGGCCCTCCTAGAAATCGACCATCTCAACCACAAGATGGTCATGTTCGCCCTGGCCGGAGGAGTGTCCAAGGAGGGAAACTTTTACTTGGCCCTGGAGGTGAATTACACGAAGAGCCTTTCGGACATGATGTCCCTGGCGAACAAATACGCCAGAGTAGAAGAATCGAGGAGGTCAGCCCGAGCTGAACAGCTGAAGAAGAAAGAAGAAAAGGGCCCGGACAAGCAATGGGCCCACCATCGCGCTAGCCCACCTCGCCACTGCAGGGCTCCTCTATCGCTGCCTCGGGACCAAACTCGGAGTCCGGCCCGAAGATTCGACCGCTATACTCCCCTTACCGTGCCAAGAGCGCAGATCCTGATGGAGATCGAACGTCAGCTTCCTTGGCCCCCTCCTCTTCGAGGCAACGGAGCTCGGAGGGACCCAGCCAAGTACTGCCGCTTCCATCGGGACTACGGGCATGATACCAAGGACTGTTGGTAGCTCAAAAATGAGATCGAGCAATTGATCCGGTGAGGCAGACTGAACCGGTTTAGGAGCCCCCTAAGCTGATTAATGAAGAGAATCGCCAGCCTGAGCCTCGCCAGCTCCCATCGCCAAATCCTTCAGTTATCGGCAACGTTAATGTGATAACGGCAGCCGGATCCCCATCTTCTTGGTCAGGCAAGGAGGAGAACCCGTCGAAAAAAGCACGGGTCGATGAGCTCACTTTTTTTATGAAGACCTTGGGAAAGTACAGTACCCCCATTATGATGCTCCGGTTGTATCTTTAAATATGAACAATTACGATGTACATCGGATTATGATTGATAGTGGAAGCTCTGTTAACATTCTGTATTTCGATGCCTTTGTGAGGTTAAAATTTCAGGTAGAAAGCCTCCGACCGATGGAGTCCACCCTGGTGGGCTTCACAGGTGACTCCATAATCTCTGAAGGAGTCATCACTCTGTCGGTTCGAACCGACACCTGGACCCGTGTAGCTACCGTGTTCATGGATTTCCTCATGACCAAGCTCAGATCTCCTTACAACACCATCCTCGATAGACCAGGGCAAATCTCTCTCAAAGCCATCATTTTCATTCCCCATCTCACCATGAAATTCCTACTGAATGGGGAGTGGGGGTTGTTCGAGGAAGCCATATGGTAGCTCGGCATTCCTTTGTTACCGACCTCCAATCCAGAAAGCCCGAGGTGGATGGGTTAGATGCTTGAGAAGATCTCGCCGAACAACAGGAAAGCCCGCCGAAGAACTGGAAGAGATACCACTCGATGAGGCTCGGCCCGACCGAACTATAAAGGTCGGATCGCATCTAGAAGGAAAGACGGAAATTGATCGAGTTCCTTCGGAGGAATGCCGATGTCTTTGCCTGGTCTACATCGGATATGCCTGGAATCAGCCCAGACATCCTAGTCCACCGCCTCAGCATGGACGAAACATCTAGGCCCATTAAGCAGAAGAAGAGGAGCTTCGCCCCAGAGCACCAAAAAGCCATCGAAGAAGAGGTGGATACGCTCATCAAAGCCAAGTTTATCCGGGAGGTTAGTTACCCGACTGGCTGGCGAACGTGGTCATGGTAAAGAATCGAATGGCAAATGGAGGATCTTCATCGACTTCACTGACCTCAATAAGGCTTGCCCAAAAGATAGCTTTCCTCTTCCGCGGATTGACCAGCTCGTGGATTCAACTTCAGAGCATCAAATGCTAACCTTCATCCCACTTATTCGGGCTATAACCAGATCTGAATGGCATCCGAAGACGAGGAGAAAACCGCCTTCATCACCGACCGAGGTATCTATTGCTACCGAGTTATGCCCTTTGGTTTAAAAATGCAGGTGCCACCTACCAAAGGCTGGTCAACAAAGTCTTCAAGGAGCAAATCAGTCGGAACATGGAGGTGTATGTTGACGACATACTGGTAAAAAGCAAGGAGGCATCCCAGCACATCGAGGACCTTGTAGAGAGCTTCGCCACACTTCGAAAATATCAGATGAAGCTCAATCCCACCAAATGCGCCTTCGGAGTCAATTCCGGAAATTCCTTGGCTTCATGGTTTCATAGCAAGGCATCGAGGCAAACCCTCAGAAAATCCAAGCCCTGCAGCAAATGGCTCTGCCAGGGTCAGTCAAGGACATGCAATGCCTCACCAGGAGGATAGCAGCCCTCATCCGCTTCATTGCTCGGTCGGTCGAGAAATGCCTTCCCTTCTTCAAAGTGCTTCGGTCGGTCAAAAACTTTCAGTGGACTTCAGATTGCTAGAAGTCCTTTGAAGACCTCAAGAAATACCTCGGCTCACCTCCTCTCCTCAGTAGCCCGAAGCCAAGGGAGGTGCTGAACCTACTGGCGGTCTCTGAAGGCGCTGTTGGCTCAGTGCTAATCAGAGAGGAGAACAGAGTCCAAAGACTTATCTATTATGTCAGGAAGCTGCTCAAAGACCTGAATCGAGGTATACTCGGGTCGAGAAGATGGTCCTGGCTTTAGTGACATCGGTCTGAAAGTTGCGGCCATACTTCCAGGCATACTGTCATCGTCCTGACCGACCAACCTCTCAAGGCAATTATCCATCGTCCAGAAGCATCAGGAAGAATGACCAAATGGGCTGTCGAGCTGAGCGAGCACGATATTCAATATCAGCCTCGTCCAGCCATCAAAGCCAAGTTCTAGCGGACTTCCTCCTCGAATGCACCATACCCAAAGATAGCTCTATTTTGGATACCCCGAACAACCAAAGCCTAGCCCCATGGTTGCTTCATGCCGATGGATCCTCCAGCGCAGGCGGTTCTGACGCTGGCCTAGTCCTCACCAGTCCGAAAGGCTCGACCTTTGAATATGGCATTCGCTTCTCCTTTCGGCCTCAAACAATGAGGCAGAGTACGAAGTCTTACTCTCCAAACTCCGAATTGCCCGGGAGCTTAAAGTCAAGAAGCTGATTGCCTACACCGACTCCCAATTGTGGCCGGCCAGGTGCAAGGAGAATTCGAGGCTCAAGAGCCGAGCATGATTCGGTATCTTCAAAAGGTGTGCGATCTATCTTCCTATTTCGATGAATTCAAAATTATCAGATCCCAAGGGCTGAAAATGCATGCGCTAACCTACTGTCCCGCTTGGCGAATACAGAGTCAATGGATCTCGAGCAAAAATTCCACCTGGAAGTCCTAGAGAAGCCCAGCATCATCATGTTGATCACATGATGCAGGTTGACACCGAACCATCCTGAATGGACCCCCTGCACCAGTACCTCAAAGAAGGGTTGCTGTCCGCCATAGAAAGGAAGCAAGGAAGTTGAAATTGCAATCATCTCATTATGTCCTAGTTGATGATCTGTTATATAAGCGATCCTTCTCCATGCCATTGCTCAAATGCCTCCGTCCATCAGAAGCTGATTATGCTCTCGGAAGGTTCATGAAGGCATATGTGGCAATCACCTCGGCAGCCGCGCCCTATGCCACAAAGTGCTACGCCAAGGATATTATTGGCCGACGATGTAGAAAGATGCTGACGACCTTGTTCGAGCCTATGATATGTGCCAACAACACTCAAATATTCAGAGGCTCCCCTCTGCTCACTTGACTTCCATCTCATCCCCATGGCCCTTCGCCAAGTGGGAAATGGATATACTTGGTCCTTTCCCCCTCGCAACGAGGCAAAGGAAGTTTTTATTTGTCGCAATTGATTACTTCACTAAGTGGGTTGAAGCCGAGGTAGTTGCCCAAATAACCGAAGCACGGGCTAAAGACTTTGTGTGGAGGTCCATCATCTGCCGCTTCGGTCTTCCTCACACCATCATCACCGACAACGGGAAGCAATTTGATAATCCGAAGTTTGGGAGTTCTGTGAGGATCATGGCATTCTTCATCGCCTGACATCGGTCAGACATCCTCAAGCTAATGGGGAAGCCAAGGTAACAAATCGAACTCTATTGGCAGATGGGCGGAGGAGCTCCACCACGTATTATGGGCATACCAAACCACCGAGAGGGCTCCCACGGGCTAGACTCCATTCAAGATGGCCTTCGACACTGAAGCTGTTATCCCCATGGAAGTCAGACTGCCCTCCCCTCGCACCGAAGGCTACTCGGAAGAATCCAATGATGAACAACTCCGAACCAATATGGACTTGATAGATGAAGTCAGGGAGAAAGCCCGGATTCGGATGGCGGCTTACCAACAAAGAGTTGCCCACTACCATTCAACCAGAGTCAAAGAAAGTTTTTCTCCCCGGGTGATCTGGTACTTCGGAAGGCATCTGTCTCAAAGCTACTGAAGCAAGTAAAGCTGTCTCTTAATTGGGAGGGTCCTTATCAAATTATGGAGGTGATCAAACCCTGCACCTACAAGATCCAAGATCTAAATGGGAAATCTATTCCCCGGACATGGAACTCAGATAATCTCCGCATTTATCATCAATGAGAGTATGCCCTTCCTGAACTTACTTTGTCCATTGAATTAATTTTTCAAAGATTCAAAAATTTCTATTTTTGTTGCTTTTTTGATGGCTACGATGAGATACAGGTTTATAAATCCTTGGCCGGGCCGAGCGATCTCCGGACCTTGGCCGTGCCAAGTAAAATATATCCCAGCCAGACTAGGAGGACTCTGTACCTTGGCAGCACCAAGTAAATATAATCTTTATAAATCCTCAGCTAGGCCGAGCGATCTCCGTACATTGGCAGCGCCAAGTAAAATATAATCTTGAAGCCTCGGCCAAACCGAGTGATATATTATTTGAAGCCTCGGCCAATCGAGTGACAATCTCCGTACCTTGGCAGCGCCAAGTAAAATATAATCTTTATAAATCCTCGGCTGGGCCGAGCGATCTCTGTACCTTGGCAGCGCCAAGTAAAATATAATCTTTATAAATCCTTGGCCGGGCCGAGCGATCTCCGTACCTTGACAGCACCAAGTAAAATATAATCTTTATAAATCCTCGGCCAGACCGAGCGATCTTTGTACCTTGGCAGCGCCAAGTAAAATATAATCTTTAAATCTTCGGCTGGATCGAGCGATCTTCGTACCTTGGTAGTGCCAAGTAAAATATAATCTTGAAGCCTCAGCCAAACCGAGTGATATATTATTTGAAGCCTCGGCCAATCCGAGTGACGATCTCCGTACCTTGGCAGCACCAAGTAAAATATATATTTATAAATCCTCGGCCGGGTTGAGCGATCTCCGAACCTTGGCAGTGCCAAGTAAAATATAATCTTTATAAATCCTCAGCCGGGCCGAGCGATCTCCGTACCTTTGTAGCGCCAAGTAAAATATAATCTTTATATTTTACTCGGTCGGGCCAAACGATCTCCGTACCTTGGCAGCGCCAAGTAAAATATAATCTTTATAAATCCTCGGCTGGGTCGAGCGATCTCCATACCTTGGCAGTGCCAAGTAAAATATAATCTTGAAGCCTCGGCCAAACCAAGTGATATATTTTGAAGCCTCAGCCAATCCGAGTGACGATCTCCGTACCTTGGCAGCGCCAAGTAAAATATAATCTTTATAAATCCTCGGCTGGGCCGTGCAATCTCCGTACCTTGGCAGCGCCAAGTAAATATAATCTTAAAGCCTTGGCCAAACCGAGTGATATATTATTTGAAGCCTCGGCCAATCCGAGTGACGATCTTCGTACCTTGGCAGCGCCAAGTAAAATATAATCTTTATAAATCCTTGGCCGGGCCGAGCGATCTCCGTACCTTGGCAGCACCAAGTAAAATATAATCTTGAAGCCTTGGTCAAACCGAGTGATACATTATCTAAAGCCTTGGTCAGACCGAGTGATACATTATCTGAAGCCTCGACCAGACCGAGTGATATATTATCTGAAGCCTCGGCCAGACCGAGTGATATATTATCTGAAGCCTCGACCAGACTAAGTGATATATTATCTGAAGCCTCGGTCAAACCGAGTGATATATTATCTGAAGCCTTGGCCAAACCGAGTGATGTGTTCTTGAAGCCTCAACCTGAATGAGTAATTTCTCAAACACTCTGACACGATTAAGGCATCCCGTTATGCTTCGGCAGAGGTTAGTAACCTTCCTCCGCTTATCAGCAAGATTACGCAAGTTATTTCTTTTCAAGGAAATACATAGTTCGTTCCTTAAATAGGACCATGCTTGTTGCATAAGTCCATAGGGCCGCCCAGGCCTTTCTCTGACCCACACAGAGACAAACACTTCCTCACAGGGGATTAAATAACATGTTGGCAAAAATAAAGTAGCATGAATGCTGCTGAACTTATAGATTATGCTACGGATTGGAAAGCATAAAATGAGAGTGGCAACTCTCGACACAATTACATCAGAAAAAGAAACAGATGTTGAAAGAAGAAAGAGCAGAAACTTTCTTTATTAATGAAAAGATTACAACCTCTCAAGAGGCATTACAAGTGCGTCAAGGCATAGGAAATACAATAAAATAAAAAGCTCGGCTGAGCAGCTTCGGTCGATAGCGATGTCTTTACATCCGACCTCAGAAATCAAAAAAACCAGACAAGCTCCGTTGAGCCACTGGTTAAGGCCAAAGAGCAAAGTAGGCCATCCACGAATCCCTCGGATGAACACATGAAGGGATTATAACCAGGTCAAGGACCCGTGGATGCTTATGCCAATGAGACATCCCCCAAAATGGGATGCTAGACTGCTAGCTACTGCCCGACAATAAAAGGTAGAGAACCAGCAGTCCAACATCGCTCTCCTCCGTCTTCACGTGGGAAGAAGATTCCTCAGGCAGATGTGCTGAGGAATCCAAATCTGGGGGGGGAGGCGAAATTCATGTAAACCATGGGGGATACGTATGCTTTGCATTTCCTGTGGTCCCCATGGCAAGTGACAAAGGACACATAGGAAGTGTATATGTGCGCTCCCCATATGCCCTCTGCGGGCCTTCCATGCACTCTCCATATGACCTCCGAGAATTCTTCCCTTGAGGACTGCTTGCTCTTCAGCAGCTTCTTCGTCGCCCCAGCTATCTGGGATGAGCCAGCTTTCAAAAGGGAAGCTCAGTCTCTCCACTCCCGATGAGACAGACGCCATGAAAACCCTTACGACTCACAGAAAAGAAAAGACTTTGAGGGATGGCCTGGCACACTCCGCTCCCAACCCCTTTTTATAGGCAAACAAGCCGAGGGTGGTCATTAAAGAAGGGAGCCCTGGAATTCAAAATTCTCGGGCTATGCTATCACGTGGCGGTTCAGGATAAAAGGACGCTTTCTGAAGTGCGCCAAACGCATTTACCAGGCCATGACGCACGATAAAAGATTTTCCTATGATTTCGAATCGAGAGCTTTAAATGCAAGAAAGCGTCCGCCGGTCCTTGAGATATGGGCAGGCCTAAGAAATCGCCTTGTGAAAACGATGTCATCCAATGGAAATCGAATGCTTATTGCGTACATTAAAAAGACCCATGTTAGAAAAGACCAACGAAATAAATGCCTTACGCAAAAAACAAAGCGTCCTTCGGCGAGTTACAAATCCGTCTCGCCCTCTTAAGCAGAAAATGAGACGATTTCTTATAGACCAGGCTATCCGCCAAATCTCAGCCCCAGTCCAAGTACTCGTGCAGTCTTTGGTCGTATCGCGCCGAACCATTTTATGCCTTGGCCAAATGAGCCAATTCTTACTTCGGATAGACCGAACTATCCACCTAGCCTCGGCCTCGACCGGGACATTTCCCAAGGTTCTGGCTGAGCTATTCCCTGCTTCGATACGTCAACCATCTGCTAGGCCTCGGCCTTGACCGAGACATTTCCTTAAGTTCAAACCGAGCTAGCTCACATCAGCAAAGCCAATCAGTTCAACTTTGAATAAACAGGACATTCAATCCGGAAAGGAACACGAATTGATTTGTTTGCCGTCTGGAAAACTCACGACAAAAAGATCGTCCAAAAAAGACAAGCAAGTGGAGACGAAAGATCCATTCATTAAAAGTTTTGGCCAGGTTACAAATCTAAGAAGCAAAAATACACAAGCGACCCTTAAGAATCAGGGCTCGGATCAGTTCCAGGAGCTTCCTCGGTAACATCCGGGAGGACTCGACTCGCTTCACCCACTTCGAATGTCGAAGGAAAAACCTCGGGTTCCTCAGCAGCGAGCTGAGGGCATTCTTCGGAAGACATGGCTTCATTAGGGCCCAGGATAGCGTCAAGATCGACGTCTGAAATATCCTCGTACTCAGCTTCTTCGGCCCTTGGGGTACCGGCGTCAAAATGTTCGGCATCCAAAAAAGATAAATCCCACTCGGGATGCGCAAGGAAGATCTTTGCTCGAGTCTCCTCCTCACCGAACCTAAATGCATCGGCACAAGCCTCTCTATGCTCCTCGAAAAATTGGGCAGAATTCTTGTACTCCTCCATAGCCGAAGCGATTCGGTTATTGGCTTCAGTTAACTAGCCCCCGAGATCGACGTTCATCTAACGGCTCACGGATAATTCCGCCCTTAGAGCTTTAAATTACTCCGGCACCTCAAACTCGATTTTTCCCATCTGTAAAAACACTAGAACATTCAAGCCCACGAACAAAAGAAAAGTACCGAAAGTAAACTAATGGGAAGACGCTATACCTCTTCCTCCCGTCGAGCCATCTCATTGCTCAGCTCCTGAACCCTTTCCAAGGCCTTCAGCTTAGCCAACTTATTTTGTTGAAGACCCTCCTTGAGGTCATCAATTCAGGATTTCTTGTCCCCAACTTCCCACTGAGATCGATCGAGATCTTCAGTAAGCTGAGCAATCTGCTTATTTTGCCATTTCAGCCAATTTTCCATATCGGCGAATTCCTTATTCAGATCGACGAGCTGATCCCGCTGCCGCCGACACTTACACTCCTCCTCCTCGAGCCTCTTACTCCAATTATTTCTATCTTCGGCATGACTAGCCCTTAACTGGTTCCACCTTTTGTCGAAATACTGCTGCATGGTCCTAACGTCGTCGTCATGCTTCGCCTTAATCTGGGATAACTCCAAGCAAGCCTTGTTCGATTGCTCGCGAAAACCCTAGAGCTCTTTTACTTGGGTTTCGAGCCGAGAGGCCCTTTCAGCTGCAAGCGGTTAGACTCGCTCGCCCTTTCAAAATCGCCCTGGTGGATACCAAGGCCCTTGAGAGCCGACTGATTGAATCCACCCTCGCCCGAAGGTCGGCCGCTTCCTTCTTGGCTTGAGCGCAGGCCCTAATAGCCAAATTTAAACGCCAAATCGGCGCTCTTGTGACCAAGGCATGCTGCGAGGAAAACATAAGTAAGAAACCATGGTACAATCGACCAATCAAGAATTACAACCTTGGTACAGTAGCTCACCCGGGAGATGTAGTTTTAAGCCATCGTCATGAGAGTAGCATTACTAATTTCGGGGAGAAGGAAAGCATCCTTCGGCGCCCCGAGCCGGCTGAAAGCCGCTTCAATGATATCCTCGGCGGCGGGCTCATCCGTCGAGGAACTCCCTTTCGCGCGTAGGACAGACCTCATCAAGGCGGTGAGCATATCATTCACCTTCAGGTTGTGGACGAAGGAGCTCATGGCCGAAGAATTGGCCTGAGGGATTCCGACCCGAGGAATCATCCGCTCAGCTTCCCCTGTCAGAACTCTAACCTGCAAGGCCTCGAATGCTTCGGCCTCGATGGAGGGAACCTCGGCCCAAGTACCCCCTTCATCCAGCGATTCCTCTTCCTCTTCCTCTTCCTCTTCCTCTTCGGCTACTGCCCTATTTCTGGCAGACTCCATTTGAACTTCAATTTCTTGTACGGCATCCCCTGGTGCCGTAGCAGAGACACCCTCAATAGGAGGCACTTCGACCTCCACCAACCTCTCTACAGATGGCTCCACTTGAGCCTCGGCAGCCACCGCTGCCTCTCCTGACCCCTTGGCCTGAGCGGGGGTCTCTTCCACGCACTGTGGACTCCTCACCCCTGGTGACTGAGGAACCTCTGGCAGGAGGATCACCGGACCGACTGGCGACATTTCCTCAGCATCGTCTGACAAAACTACTATTTGGAGGGGAGGAACCTCGACGGTTCTTTTCGAGCTTCCCCCAACGACATCCTCTCCTGTCTCACCCCCCTCCGGCAGGGAGGGTTTATCGGTTACAACTGGCGTTTTCACCTCCTCCCTCTTTGAAGCAGAGGAGCGGCGGCCAACATCGTCTCTCCTGGACTCCCTCGAGTGAGACCCAAAAGGATGAGCCCTCTTCTCGGATCTATGCTTATCCCCAGAACTAGAGCCCCTGTGGCGCTTGCCCAGCTCCCTCCTTATTTGGCCCGCAAACGCGGACCTCTCGACTAAAAACACAGCAAATGTTTAGTTAAATAGTGGCAAGATCATATAAGCATGTTGACCATTAGAGCAGAGACTTACCCTGAGGATCGATGGAGCTAATCCTGGCAGCGAAAAGGGCATCCTTTGCTAACAAGGTGCTAGCAGAGATCTCCTGACCACTGTGAAGGGTAGCCATATCCCTTTTCTCCTGCTCGCTCAACTCCATATGCGCCTCTGGATCCTTCACATAACTGGCCCACCCTCTCAGAAAATTCAAGCCAATGTTTCCTTCGGCAATGAGAAATAGAGACTTTCATCCCTTTATCGAAGGAGGGTTATCAGAAATCATCTTAAATGACTTCCGAGGGCCAATGTAGGGCCACTCAGAACTTCTCCCGAAAACCAGATTGTAACAAACTCAAAATAAGGGAAGAGTCACAGTCACCCCAACGCGACTGCATATTGAGATGAACCCGACGAGATTGCGCCAGCTATTCGGAGCCACCATCGTTGGGCATATGTTGTAAAACCTCATCACTTCTTGTATCAACGGGTGTAGAGGGAATCAAAGACCTGCCCTCAAGCTCTCCTCGTAGAAGAAGACTCCCCAGCTTAGCTCGGTTGAAACCCAGTGCTCGGTCCTCGGCGCCCATAAGGCTACATCCAGAGGAACTCTAAAATAGCGATGGATCCTATCCAGGTCGTCTAAGGTTACCTCAGAAGCAAAGTCACCTGGACCGCTTATGTTGGCTGAATAGGGGTAAGACACGAATAGACAAGCAAGGCTCTGAGAGAGAGAGAAAAATCTCTGTGGCAGGGACAAAGGAGCGTTGTAAAAGGAGTGCCACCCCAACCCTCTTTAAATAAGTGCTCCAAAAAAAAGCCCTATACGCCAAAGACCCCGATATGGGCGCTAGAAATAGAGGACTTCTGCCACGCGAAACCTCAGCTATCGCGACTTGTTGGAAACGAGGCATTTCCTCCTCGAGCAATGGCAAAAAATGATGATGTAATAGCAGCCCATCATTTAAGAGATCATCATTACCCACCTTTTTGAATCCCCCAAATAAGATTGCTTCAGAATTCTACTTCCTATATCCAAAATTACACTTCGAACTAGGGAGTGGAGGGCATGTGATAAGGGATAAAATCGTCATCGCATTATTGACCACTCACATTGGCGATAGGGTCGCGCCCAATCCAAACGCCCTGCTAGCCAGCTAGCCAATTGGCGTAACATTCTAGCAACGAGGTCAAATCAGCTTTGATGAGGTTGGGTCACCCTGACAACCCGGACCACCTTTATACTTCGGCCATCTAAGCCGAGCTATCCTTATTCCTCGATAACCCGAGCTATCCTTATACTTCGGCCATCTAAGCTAAGCTATCCTTACTCGGTAAGCTGAGCTATTCTAATACTTCGGCCATCCGAGCCGAGCCATTCCTTGGTCATTCGAGCCGATCCATTCTACACCTCGGAAAACCAGGTTATTCCTCATTCAGGCCAAACCACGGCATTCAAAATATCTCTACAAAATCTGGCGTGGGAGAATTCAAATCCACTATAACTGAATAAGACTCTAGACGATGAATCATGCCCAGAAGTGGCCTAGGATCTGCGAGAGAGTAGCCTAGGTCTGTGTGATCATCGAGCCTCAAAGCATCAACCGGCTCTTACATCCATCGATCCTCTAACTGACAAGATACGGACCCTACTGGCCTCATAACAAACTCTATTCGAATCCTAACAGTCTTCAGACCCCATCCAGGGCACGTCCAAGGAATCAGGTGATCATCTATAAATACCACAGCATTCCAACCTCTCAGGTATGCGCGTAAACTCTAAGACAACCCCTTACGCATTCATTTCACTCATTGAATCTCATACTTCATTAGAGCTCTCACAAGAGCTTGGAGGAACATTCCTCTGTGAGAGTCTTCTCCTCACATCTGCTTGCTGTGAATCTTCACTGACTTGGGCGTCGGAGGGTCCTTCATAGAGAGCAACCCCCACAGCACCCTCTTCGTGCGGACTGTCTTGCAGGTTCCACTCTGAAGCGATGAGATCGGCGTCCAGATCAGGAGCCGGAAGCGCACCCGAGTTAGAAAATGAATTTTTGCGACAACGGTATTCATCATCATAATCGAGATCCTCATATAACTTCCAAACATAGAGGTTTGTTGGTGGAAAGAATACTTTAATAGATTGGGTCAGAGCACCAGGAGTATTACTTTTGAAAATCATACGAGTCTAAAAAAATAGAAAAAAAATCATGGCTGAACCGACCATCTACTCCATAAGTTATTATTTTCTTTCTTGTGAAAGTTATGGTGGTATGGTTACCATTTATATTATCATTGTGTCGAAGATGTAGCCTTTTAGCAAAGAGTACTGATCATCTGTTTTTTTCAATATATACCAAGGATCGGTTGTAGTATGGCAGCAGATGAGGCCACATCATGCCCTCAATATGTTGACTCTTTTCCCTTCTTCAACGGTCGCAATTGAAGGATGATTAGGAACTCTGAACTATAGTTTGTTATTGTTTATGAATGAATATTTCTTTCATAAAACACCCTTAAACCTAATTTGGGTAGCTAGACAGGCAATGAAAAAATCTAAGGAATACCTGCAGTTGAAGGACAATGCTATCATTCCTAATCCTAGCCTCTATGATCCTATTTTATAACCTTCAGTGAATTATATCAAATATGTTGCTTGAATACCCCCCTCAACTAGGTTGTTAAAAATAAACTTTGATAGTTCAGTCTATCAGGATGGAGCTGGAGTGAGGTTGGTTATAAAGGATCACTTTGCTCGGATGTTATTGGCTCTTGCTATTCTAGTAATTCGTACCACTTATGAAACTTTCAAATGTGTCGCATAGAATTTAGACAGCTGCTCAACATTATCAATCATCCAATTTAATAGTTGTTGCTGCTGAAATCTATCCTCCGACTCGGGTGCGATCGGTCTCCTGATTGGGCTTCCTCCTGGGCGGACCTGCAAAGAAGTCCTCACGCGGGAGGCATTGGGGGTGGCCCTTCACAGAAGACCCTCCGACGCTCAAGTCAGTGAAGATCAGCGATCAACAGAAATGAGGAGAAGGCTCTCTCTGAGGAGTCCCTCTAGGGATGGCCTCTCGGGAGCTCGAGCAGAGCGCTAATGGCAGAGAAAAAGAGGAGCAGTGAAAGAGAGAGAAAAAGCGATGCTAAAACTATACCTGGGGTCGCGTACCTGAGAAAATCTGGAAGTGTCCTATTTATAGGCAATCACCTAAATCTTGAGCGCCTTCTGAAAGGCTCGAAGGTTGTTGGGATTCAAAGATGATTCGAATCAGGCTGTTGTGAGGCCGATAAGATCCGTATCTTGTCCGTTAGAGGATCGGTGGTTGGGAGAGATTTCTGATGGCCCGAGATCCAATGACTGCGTAGGTCCTAGGCCGTTATTGTAGGTCTTAGGTCACGTTTCGATATGATTTTTCATTTGGAATTCTGTTACACTGAGTTTGGGCTCTCCCACACCAGGTTTTGCAAGGGTGTGAGTCGAGCTATGGATTGCTCGGGGAGGTCGAGCCATAGATTGCTCGAGGAGGCCGAGCCATGGATTGCTCGGGGAGGCCGAGCCATGGATTGCTTGGGGAAGCCGAGCTATAAATTGCTCGGGGAGGCTGAGCTATGGGTAGCTCGATCCGTCGAATCATGCTTACTGGTTAGCTCGTTCTTTGTGGGCACAATGTAGCAAGTGGGGGCCAGGGCTGATCTTAGCCTCTTTGCACGGTTGTCAATGCAATGGCGATTTTACCCCTCAACACATGCCCCCCACTCCCTAGTTCGAAGCGTAGGTTTGGGCATAGGGAGTATAGACCTAGGTGGCACGATTCGAACGGGGGGATCTGGATTTGATAGCCCATGCAATGATGCCCTAGTTAATGCTGCGTGGCCGCCTTGCCTTTACGAGGTGGATCCATCGTTTCTTGGGTGCAATGGCTAGGGTTGCGCCACATAGGGGATCTCGATCTTCACGGCGCCTGCAGCGGCGGTTCCGGACGTCTTGGCTGAGATGTCTTATCTTCTCCTTGAGGCGGTTTCTTTTGGGAAAAACGGAGTTGAAGCGGTGCCAACCCCATTCGCGGCGCTCTTTTGCTTTCCCTCGAAAAACTTCGTTCTCCTATTTTCTTGGTGACCTTGCTCAGCGTCTCTTTCGATCGAAAGCATGCTGAGTCCGAGCGACTTGGCTTCGAAGGTGACCCTGGCAGATCTGGAACGGATAAGCCGCCTATACAAGGTTCCTCAGGATATTGCCCTATTTTGTCCATTTTGGCCTTTCGACCCTTGCCTTACTCGGCTCTTTGTCTGCAGGTGAACAAGATGAGTCTGGAGTTCCAGGAGCGGCTGAAGGCCTTCGGAGAGGAGATGGCTTCGAGGCACCGAAGGACTTCTAAATTGGAGAAACAATTGGTCGAGGCAAACGCGCGGTCCTCTTCAGCGGTGGAGTATAAGAGCTCTACTCAATTTGTTGAGGAACGCAGGGTGGCCTGCGCCGACGCATTCCAGTTCGGCAAAGAGGAGACGCGAGCTAAGATCACTTAAGCTTATCCTGACTTGGACTTGTCCTATCTGGAAGTTGAATACTATGAGACTCGCACCCCGAGAGCCGAGGAGGATGAATATGAGGAGATCTCGAACGTTGATCTCGAAGATGTTCTGGGCACCGACGCGGCTGCCGAGGTATCTCGGTGGGACACTGTTGAGAAGGGGGAGCCAAGTGGTGCCCCCGTTGATACTGCTGTAGGAGACGCTAGGTCTGATCCCCAGCCTTAGTAAATGGACCTTTTGTTTTTGTTTGTTTTCCTTTCTGATCGACCTTTTTATCTCAAGCTTTCTTCCAACTGCGAGCATATCGCAATTTGTCCGCGCCCTTAGGCCGGTTTGGTTCAAGTTTGAGTAAACGTTTCGGTCGAGGCCGAGGTATAAGGATAGCTCGGGCAGGACCAAGATCTGAGGGTAGCTCGGTTAGGGCCGAAGTTAGATAGTTCGGCTTAAAAAGGCCAGGAGCCACTAAGGTTAGGGCCGAAGTTAGATAGTTCGGCCTGCCCAAGGCGAGGATGTGGGCGTGCTTTCGGAGGGAGTTGGGTCCCAAAAAGGGGGATTCGTTGAATTTTCTGCTATCATTTATTTGTCCTTTTTAGTAAAAGGAGAGTGATTCTTCGCTTCCTGTGAGCGGCCACTGAGGCCATGACGCGTGGCGAGATTTTATGGTAGTGGCACTGGAACTGATGGTTTGGGCGATCGAGATACTTGCTCGAAGTGGTATAAATACTGGTGGGGGGTACGCCATCGTTAACCGCCTTTTTAGCTAACCTCCCAAGATTTTTAACCACTGAGATGGCTTCCAAGGCGGAGGATGGTCTGCTGGAGCATCTGGCGGTGACGGTAGAGGCCACGGGGAGTCCCATAGGGGCTGCGTCACGGTGACCATTGACGGGGAGCTTTTGGCATCGATACTTGCAGATCGCGAGCAGCTTCATAGGGCAGCTGAGCGATACTTGGACGTCTCGACAAGGGAGATCGAGCTCCTCCGCCGACTCAACAACCGGCTAGAGGGGGGGTGGCGTCCCTTGAGCAGCGGGTTGCCGAGTTAACTCCGTGTTACGGGGGAGCTCAGTGGTGTCCGACGACAATAATAGGCCCATGTGAGGGTCAATGTATCTTTCTTTCTGTTTTCTTTTGTAATCCTTTTTGGTGATGAATGAAAAAGAAATTTTTGTAACTTCTGTGTTTGCTGCTGCCTTCAATATATCTGTTCTCATCACGTGGTTTCGATCGAGACTATTGTCACAAGACACACTCCGGCTTTGACCGGGGCTTATATTTATAGGAAATACATTTCAACTCCAGCCAAGGCTTACGCACTTCGGCCTTGATCGGGGCTTATAGCGTGTCCTGTTTCAGCAAAGGTGAAAGGGGGATTCCACAAATTCCGGTTAGAATGTAGGCCTCGTTCGGTTTTGCCGAAGCACAGGGAGTGCCCTGCTAGCGTTAGGGGAGAATAGTTATCCCAGTCTGGTCTGAGCAATAGAAACGTTCAGCTTTTGCCGAGTTAAGAGATACTTCGGTTTACTTTGGAGTATGGAGGAGAGGTCTTGACTTTGAGTCGGAGCGCTAGGCCATGTCTCAGTTTACATGGCGGGCGGTTGGGCCGGAGTAGGGGATGTCGATGCATCTTTTCTTTTTTGAGGAGTCCTTGGCTTCTGTGCCTTTTCATTGCTCTGCCAGTGCCTTGTCCTTTCCAAGGCGGACTAACCTTCTCTTTGTCGAAATGGATAATACAGTTTTGTACCAAGCAAAAGGTTGCTTCGGTGCTTTCTTGGTGCATTTATCATGTCGACTTTTTCCAATGTAGGCTCTTGCTCACCATTGGAGGGCGTCATTTTTGCCGGACGATTTCCCAGTTCTACCCGCATCTCATAGATCAGTGGGCGATCCCCTGCAATTAGGCCTTTGATTCAAAATCGGGGGAGATCTTTTGGCGTGCGTCATGGCTTGGGCGACGCATTTTGGTGCACATCGAAGAGTGTTCTTTTCACCCTGGGAGGACACGTGGTAGTGTGGATAGGGCATTTCGAATCTCGAGGCTCTCTGCTTTGATAGCAAACCCCGGTTCGTTCGCCTATAAAATGAGGGGAGGAAGGGGCCATGTTAGGCCATCCACAAGACCTTCCCTTCTATGAGTTGTGTAAGCATTCATGACGTCCATGTCTCCGAGGTTGAGAGTAGGGGGATTGAGTTTCCCTTTGGCAAGTCGTCTTCCCCCGAATAGTTGGGGCGATGAAGGGGCCGCTGGAGAGCAGCTCGTCTTCAAGATATGAGTTCCGAAGATCGTATGGAGAGCGCACAGGAGGTTCGCAGAGATCACATGGAGAGCGCACATATGCGCTTCCTGTGTATCCTTTGCGGTTTGCTATGGGGGATGCAGGGTAGGAAGTGCATGCGTACCCCCCATGGCTTACGTGAATCTCGCCTCCTCTCCTAATCTGGATTCCTAGGCTCATCGGCCTGGGAAATCTTTTGCCATGTGAGGAGGGGGGTGATGGTGTGTGTCTGCTAGTACATTACCTTTTGACTTGGGCAGTGGCTAGTAGTACACACTCGATTTGGGGGGAGCCTCCCGGCATCAGCGTCCATGGGTTTTCTTCCCACTCGTCTGAGGGCTCCGTGGATGGGTGGCTTGGGACAAGGCTCATCCACCCATTCTGATTTCTCTGATATCTCGGGCCGGATGCCGAGATATCATTATTAACTGAAGCTGGTCGCAACAGTCAGGCCGAGTCATTTGCTCATCTTTATTACCTGTGCTATGACGCGCTTGTAATGCCTCTCAGGAGGTTGTAATTCATTTTACTGATAATGAAAAAGAAAGTTTTGTTCTTTCTTTTTAACATCTGTTTCTTTTTTGTGTCGAGAGTTGTTGCTCCCGTGTCATAGCATACTTTGGCAACGTTCTTGCTGCTTTGTTTTTTGCTAAGATCGATGTTTGATCCTCAGTAAGGGAGACCATTTGTTCTTGTTCGAGCCAAAGGGAGACCTGGGCAGTCCTGTGGACTCATGCGGTAAACATGGTCTCGTTTGTAGAACGAAACAGGTGTTTCTTCGGAAAGAGACAGCTCGTATGTCTTTATTGTTAGGTAGAAGGAGGTTGTTCACCTCTACCAAAGCACCGTGGGGCGCTTTCATTGTCTTGGAATGTTTAAGAAGTTGCTCAGTTCGTTCGAGTCTTTTGATAGTATCTTACATGGCGTAGGCTAAGGCGCGGAGATATCGCTCGGTTTTGGCCAAGGATTTTGTGTTGTCCAACTCGGACGGGGCTTGTAAGCTATCCGAATCCGGATGAAACTTTGGAGATTATTTGGTTCAGTCGGGACTTGTGATAACGAGACATGCGTTTCGGCTTTGAGTCGAGGCTTTAATAGTGGAAAAAGTTCCTTGGCTTTGGCCGAGATTCTTAATAGTAGAAAATACTCCTCGACTTTGGCCGAGGTTTATGCACTCCGGTCTTGGTCGGGGCTTATGCACTCTGGTCTTGGCCAGGGCTTCAGAGATTATTACTCGGCCCAGCCAAGGTTCGGAGATTTGCCGAGGTTCGGAGGTTTATTGCTCAGCCCCGAGGTTCGAAGATTGTTGCTCGGCCCAGCCGAGGTTCGGAGGTTTATTGCTTGGCCCAGCCGAGGTTCGGAGGTTTATTGCTCGGCCCAGCCGAGGTTTGAAGATTTGTTACTCGGCCCAGCCGAGGTTTGGAGGTTTCCTGCTCGGCCCAGCTAAGGTTCGGAGGTTTGTTGCTCGGCCCAGCCGAGGTTCAGAGATTTGTTGCTCGGCCCAGCCGAGGTTCGGAGGTTTATTGCTCGGCCCAGCCGAGGATCGAAGATTTGTTGCTCGGCCCAGCCGAGGTTCGAAGATTTGTTGCTCGGCCCAGCCAAGATTCGAAGATTTATTGCTCGGCCCAGCTGAGGTTCGGAGGTTTGTTGCTCGGCCCAGCCGAGGTTCGAAGATTTATTGCTCGTCCCAAGCGAGGTTCGGAGATTTGTTGCTCGGCCCAGCCGAGGTTCGGAGATTTATTGCTCGGCCCAGCCGAGGTTCGGAGATTACCTACTCGAATAAGTAGCTCGGTTGTACCGAGAATTGGTAAGCAGCATCTATTTCCTCTATGATTTTTGGTGAAATGATTGCTGTGACCATGCCATGAATCACAGAAGCAATATGCTATCAAAAATTAACGAGACGGGCCCGTAGAAGGCGTACCTACTGATGATACTTGTGGAGGTTGTCCGAATTCCACGTCCAAGGGATGGATCTTCCGCTTAGATCTTGCAGCTTCTAGGCGCCGAATCTGACTTACATCATAGTTATTTAAATTGAGAGATACAACTAATGCATCGTCATGCAGGAATTGTATCCCCCGAAGATCATTGTCGGAGAAGGAGAGCTCACCTGTTCGTGCTTTCTTCGGCGCCGAACCTTCTTCATCATTCTTGAAGTTCGACGACTGCCAATTTCGATCACATTAATGGCCGATCACAGGTGGATTTGGAGGAGGAGGAGGCTGCTGAGGCTCAGGTTGCCGATCACCCCCTTCCTTGGCTCAGGTGCTCTCCTGAATTGGTCCAGTCGGCCCCGTTGGATGAGCCTTTCGATTTCATTCTTCAACTGCCAGCACTCCTCGGTGTCGTGGCCATGCTCCCGATGGTAGTGGCAGTACTTGGTGGGGTCTCTCCGGTTGGGTTCCCTCGAAGAGGAGCTGGTCGGGGAGCTGGCGCTCTATCTCCATGAGGATCTCCACCCTTGGGGCAGTGAGCGGAGTGAATCGGTGAACCTCCTTAGGTGGCTCCGGGAGTGATTTCTTGGGCGGTGGGGGAGCTCTTTGACGATGAGGTAGGCTTGGCTGACGGGTAGGTCGATGCTTATCCGAGCCCTTGGGCTTCTTTTTCTTTGCTAGCTCGGCGGGCAGCTCTCCATGATTCTTCAACTCTGGTATATTTGTCTGCCAGGGCCATTATATCGGAGAGGTTCTGAGGGTAGCTGACCTCCATCGCCAGGTAAAAGTCGCTCTCCTTCAAAACTTCACCTGCTAGGGCGGACATAGCCACCTCATGATTAAGGTGGTCCACTTCCACATGGCCGTATTAAAAGCGGCCGAGATATTTTTTCAAGGACTCCCCCTCTCTCTGCTTAACTTCAGAGAGGGAGTCGGATCTCCATCGGTGACGGCTGCTGACGAACTGGCTGATAAAAGCGGCTCAGCTCATCAAACGAATCAACAAAACCTGGTTTCAAAGCGTTGAACCAGGTTCGAGCGGATCCCCTAAGGGTGGAGGGAAAGGCGCGGCAGAGGATCGCATCTGATGCCCCATGGAACATCATGATCGATCTGAAGCTGCTGAGGTGGTCGTCGGGATCGGAGGCCCCATGATAGGGCTCGATGGCGGGCAGCTTAACATGGGAGGGAATCACTTTCTCCATGATCCCTTGGAAAAGGGGATACCCTATTCCGCCTTAGGTTAAGGCAGATGGGCCTGCCTGGCGGCATCCAGCTCTTGATGCATCTCCTGGAGCTATCGGTGGATCTCCTCTTCAGGCATAAGAGGAGGGGCCGGACGAGGAGAGTGCGAAGATGGCGTCGAATCATGGATGGAGAACTCTGGAGAGAGGGATTGGGCCCACCGAGATCTAGGGAGATCCTTGTCGCAGCCCCCTTGGGGACTGGTCTGGCCTCCTTGGGTCGGTGTGGGGGGTTCGCGGCTCCATGCAGACCAGAAGAAGAGGTGGCTGGAGAAAAAGGAGCTGCGGCCTCCTTAGGGAGGCGTGGAGCAGGGGCAGCTATAACTGGATGGGGGGCTTGCAAGGCGCTCCTGAACCAGATGGGTCAGGGCTTGGACCTGCTGGACCAGTGTGGTGAACTAGTCCTGGGTCACTAGGATAGCCGGTGGCGATGGAGTCTCAGCTGGTGGCGGCAGCGGTGCCACGATACTCATCGGATCGGGTCTCTGGGAGGCGACCTGGTCCTGGGCTTCAGAAGTTGCTCTTCTCCGATTAGCCATGGAGAGGTTCTCTTCCAGATCGAGATCCTTGTCTCCTTTCTTCAAGTTTAATGGGACTTGAGGCCCTTCCTCTAGCGCCAATCTGTTGCTGCTGAAATCTGTCCTCCGACTCGGCGCGATTGGTCTTCTGATTGGGCTTCCTCCTGGGCGGACCTGCAAAGAAGTCCTCACGCGAGAGGCGTTGGGGGTGGCCCTCCACGGAAGATCCTTCGATGCTCAAGTCAGTGGAGATCAGCGATCAACGAAAATGAGGAGAAGGCTCTCTTTGAGGAGTCCCTCCAGGGATGGCCTCTCGGGAGCTCGAGCAGAGCGCTAATGGCGGAAGAAAGGAGGAGCAGTGAAAGAGAGAGAAAAAGCGATGCTGAAAATGTGCCTGGGGTTGCGTACCTGAGAAAATCTGGAAGTGACCTATTTATAGGCAATCACCTAAATCTTGAGCGCCTTCTGAAAGGCTCGAAGGTTGTTGGGATTCGAAGATGATTCGAATCAGGCTGTTGTGAGGCCGGTAAGATCTGTATCTTGTCGTTAGACGATCGATGGTTGGGAGAGATTTCTGATAGCCCGAGATCCAATGACTGCGTAGGTCCTAGGCCGTTATTGTAGGTCTTAGGCCACATTTCGATATGATTTTTTGTTTGGAATTCTGTTACACTGAGTTTGGGCTCTCCCACACCAGGTTTGCAAGGGCGTGAGTCGAGCCATGGATTGCTCAGGGAGGCTGAGCCATGATTGCTCGGGAGGTCGAGCTATAAATTGCTCGGGGAGGCCGAGCTATGGGTAGCCGATCCGCCGAATCATACTGGTTAGCTCGTTCTTTGTGGGCACAATGTAGCAAGTGGGGGCCAGGGCTGATCTAGCCCTTCGTACGGTTGTCAATGCATGACGATTTTACCCTCAACAATAGTGAAAGGTGCTTCAACGACGATGATTTCTTGACTCATGAAAGGGTTTACTGTAAGCATCCTTATCTCACAAATCTGGTTTTCACCTTAAGAATAGAATGTCAACATATGAAAAGGGAAGCAAGCAAATGGCGGATTTCTTAGCAATTCGGTAGTATGGGAAGGAGAAATTAAAATTTGGGACTCGGGTTTGCTGGCACATCTTCTTCAATCAGTTCGAGCTGATGCCCAGAGTCTCCTCTTTATGAGGAGCCAATCCTCTTTGTCTTAATGTCATAAGATTAAAAAAAATAGATCAGAGCTAAGTGCCACGTGTAAATAAATATGCATGCATGGTTAAAGTCCACTCCTACCATAATTCGAACAATCAATCATCATCAATACATCCATGAGACAAACACATATAATATCCAGTGCCATCGTTTAGTGGGCTAAACAACTTTGAAAACTAAAACAAAAGGAAGAACTCGGTTTTACTTGATAATAGTGAAAAGTGGTCTTAGCAGGAAAATTCTAGCACTTACCAAGTGTATTATGGACTTGATGTGGCTGATCCAACGCCGTTAAGAACCGTGAAGGAAGCTGACAGAGCCCCGCTTCGACCTCCCAAGGCCCATCTCGACTCCGCATCGGTAGCGGCCCATTCCCATCTCGGCGTCGGCTCCGGCCCACCTCGACCTCCGTGTCGATCGCGGCCCATTCCATCTCGGCGTCGGCTTCGGCCACCTCGACCTCCATGTCGGTCGCGGCCCATTCCATCTCGATGTCGGTCTTGGCGTCGGCTCCGGCCCACCTCGACCTTCGTGTCGGTCGCAGCCCATTTCCATCTCGGCGTCGGCTCCGGCCCACCTCGACCTCCGTGTTGGTCACGGCCCATTTCCATCTCGCGTCGGCCCAGCCATCTCGACCTCCGTGTCGATCGCGGCCCATTTCCATCTTGGCATCGGCTCCGGCCCACCTCGACCTCCGTGTCCATCAACATCCTACCCGAGACCCCTGTCGGTCTCGGGGCATCAACAGCATCCTCCCCGAGACCCCCGTTGGTCTCGGGGTGCATCAACAACATCCTACCCCGAGACCCCCGTCAGTCTCGGGGAGCACTCATAGCATCCTACCCCGAGATCCCCCGGTCTCGGGGTACTTTCACAACATCCTACCCCGAGACTCCCGTCGGTCTCGGGGTCCATCCATAGCATCCTACCCCGAGACCCCCCGTCGGCTCGGGGTCCATTCACATCACCCTACCCCGAGACCCCCCGTCGGTCTTGGGGTGCATCAACATCACCCTTCCCCGAGACCCCCCGCCGGTCTCGGGGTGCATCAACATCATCCTACCCCGAGACCCTGCCGGTCTCGTGGTGCATCAACATCACCTACCCCGAGACGCCCGTCGGTCTCGGGGTTCATTCACATCACCCTACCCCGAGACGCCCCCGGTCTCGGGGTGCATCAACATCATCCTACCCGAGACCCCCGCCGGTCTCGGGGTGCATCAACATCACCCTACCCCGAGACCCCCGCCGGTCGGGGTGCATCAACATCATCCTACTCCGAGACCCCCACGGTCTCGGGGTACATTCACAACATCCAACCACCGAGACCCGAGACCCCTCTCGGGCTCGGACATTGAACAGTGCTGGTGAACAGTACCATACAAGTATTCACCCATAGCCTTCTCTGAAGATCATCCAAGGGCATGAACAGTGCCATGCGAGCACTCTATATCAAATGCTCTACGAGGAATAGACAACCAAAAAGGTGACATAGGGGATACGTCTGGCAAGTGCCGTAATGATCGGCCATGCCTTGCAGCCACCAACTCTGACAGGACACGGCCTGCAGCGCGACACGGCACATGGAGGTAAGCTCCACCGTACTGCCATCAATTAATGCTCTGACAAGAGATCACGCCCTAAGCCCATGGATTCTAGGCATCAATAAAAAGGGTAAGAGGGACCTCGACCAGGTAACACACTCGTAACGCTCACAACGAGAGATCTCTCTCTCAGAGCCATATCTCTTCTCTTTCGAGCTTCCTCAAAGCTCACGGCTGATGCCCAGACCACTGACTTGAGCTTTGGAGGGTTCCCGCCGGAATCTCCGGCCCGGAGACTGCTTGCAGGCGCGAGGAGCTCGCTGGAGGAGGCAACCGGACGCTCGAGGCCGGTGATTTGGCGTCATCAGATTGGCGCGCCAAGAAGGGGGGGGATAAGAGAGATTTCGAATCGGCAATCGACAACTCCTCTTTCCCTGAGCTCTTAAACAATGGTGATGACCTTGCGCAAGAGCTCTCCACCAGCTACGTTGGGGGGCAGCGTCAAGTCTTTGGTGGTGATGCACGCCCGAAAGGTCCTCACCAATCATGCCGGGGGGCATCCATGTCACACTGAGCAACAAGGGACCATTCTCTCTGCTCCTCACTCACCACCAACCTCAGCTGCTTTCATCAACCAGCCGGCTCTCTTCAATTAGCAAGTTCAAGCCTGAAGCAGCAGCTCATGAGCTGCAGAGGAGTTGGTGCCACGCCTCATCACTCATCTTCTGAGCCATCTGGGAAAGATCTTAAACCTAAGGTGAAGAAGTCTGGACAAACAACACCAACGGCTGGGAGAGCTCACTCAAAGGCTCAACAATCAACTAGAGGCGGACTGCAGCATGGGTCGAAGAATAATTTTCAAAAGGGATGAACTTGAGACATTATTCATCACCTCAAGGATTTATGGGCATGTCAATTTCTGGTGGTAGTAAGCCGAGAGCCAAACCGAGCCTAGGACCTTTTACGGATATCGTTCTAGCTGCTTCAAGCTTCAGCACCGAGGGCAATCAATCTCTTCAAAGAAAGAGCTAGGCAAAGGGGCCTCCCAGCAACATCTTCTCCTAATCGTCCCCCTCAGTGGACTCTCCCGGCCGCTCATATTCAATGACCGCCAACTGTCGTGGCTTTCCTCAATGGACTCCAGCTTTGTCCCGGTTTCTAGCTTCTTCCCGGCCAGACATCTCGTCCTGGCCTCCATGCAAGGGAAGGCCCAAGGGCAACGACACCTCCAATCCAACTAACATGACTCCCTGGGGGGCAGACCACCAGCGGGCAGAAGCGCTCAAATCCACAAAAGGAAAACATGGGTGCTACAAGAGCTAAGTACATTGCACTTAAGACAGTTTCTTTCATTAATACTCAAAAATGTCATGCAGGGAAGATCTACCTTGCATCAACATCAAGGCCAACCTTGCTTTGGCGAACAAAATCCCGACCCCGGTCGGCACCAAAGCCCTGGGCCAGCCAGGCATGAGCCCAGTGTACCACTGGCAGAGCGGTGTACCACCGGCCTCAGCAACAAAAGCCCAACCCCGGTCGGCACCAAAGCCCTGGGCCAGCCAGGCATGAAGCCCAGTGTACCACTGGCAGAGCGGTGTACCACCGGCTCTCAGCAACAAAAGCCCGACCCCGGTCGGCACCAAAGCCCTGGGCCAGCCAGGCATGAAGCCGACCCGGTTGGCACCAAAGCCCTGGCCAGCCAGGCATGAAGCCCGACGCCCGTCGGCACATGAAGCCCTGCACCAGCCAGGCGTGAAGCCCAACACCCGTCGGCACATGAAGCCCTGCACCAGCCAAGCGTGAAGCTCGACACACATGAAGCCCTGCGCCAGCCAGGCATGAAGCCCGACGCCGTCGGCACATGAAGCCCTGACCACAGTCATGAACCCGACGCCCGTCGGTGCATGAAGCCCTGCACCAGCCAGGCATGAAGCCCACCCGGTCGGCACCAAAGCCCTGGGCCAGCCAGGCATGAAGCCCGACTTCGGTCGGTACCAAAGCCCTGGGCCAGCCAGGCATAAAGCCCAACTCTGGTCGGCACCAAGCCCTGGGCCAGCCAGGCATGAAGCCCGACTTCGGTCGGCACCAAAGCCCAGCCAGCCATGCATGAAGCCTGACGCCCGTCGGCACATGAAGCCCTGCACCAGCTAGGCGTGAAGCCCGACAGAACATGAAGCCCTACACCAGCTAGGCATGAAGCCTGACGCCCATCGGCACCGAAGCCCTACACCAGCCAGGCATGAAGCCCGAGCCCGTCGGCACAAA
>UESW01001373.1:170238-214706 GCA_900491605.1 Calamus simplicifolius | reverse complement strand
GGTGAGTTTGGCAATTTGATCATTATGCCACCTGGATCTACTCGCCTCCTCGGCAAGCCTTCAGTTTAAGTCGGCAATCTAATCTTGCTGTCGTTGATATATGCTCTCCTCCTCGTCGAGCCTTTTATTGAAGCTGCTTCTTTCATTAGTGAAACGCCTATGAGCGTCATCCCATTTCTCATTAAAGAGCTTCTCCATGGACTCCATCTCCCGAGCATGCTTCGATTTGCATTGCGATAATTCCGACCAAGCCTTATCGGCTAGATCGCGAGCCCCTCTGAGCTCACTAGCCTCAGCCTGGAATCGGGATGCTTGCTCTAAAGTAGTTCACTAGCCATGCTCTAATTTTTCTATGTTTCCTTGAGCTATACTCAAGGCTTTGAAAAGTTTGTCGGTTGACCCTACTCTTTCTTGAAGGTCGGCGATCTTCCTCCTAGCTTGGGGACAAGCCCTCGAAACCAGCTTCAGATGATGGCACAGTGACCTCATTAATATAGCATTCTGCAAGTAAAATTTTAATAGTAAGGTCGGATCAAACTATTTTTTAAAACAAAATACCTAAAGGCTCCTACTTACTCAGGAGGTGTATGCCGATGCTATCTTGGTAAGCGTGTGGTTGTCGACTTCAGACAGAAACTCGATGTTGCTCAGCAGGTCATCGCGCCCAAATGCTGCATAAACGATGTCCTCCTCGACGGAGGAGTCATCCTTCTCATACAAAATGGACCACATCAGCACAACCACTATCTCTTCAACATCCGAGTTAAGCGAACTTAACCCCGGAGAGTTGGCTTGTGAGGTTTCGATCCGAGGAACCCCAATCTGCCTCGCCTCTTTGGCCAGGGCTTCGATGTGGGAGGCTTCAGCTCGAGAAATCTTGACTTGCTTACTTTTTCCTCCTGATACCTCGGTTGGGAAACTCTCACTTCGGATTTCTTCCTTCTCTAAAAGCCCTTCTTGATCTATGGGCCCCTGCTCCACTCCCTCCATCCTCGACGATACCTTAGCCTCAACCTCCCCCAATCCTTTGAAAGGATATTGTTGGCCCAGATGACAACCCAAGAGGGGGGGGGGGGTGAATTGGGTTCTTTAAAAAATTAGCCTTTTAAAAATGTTTGCTTAATAAGAATGAAGGCGGTAGCAATGCAAATACAAAGTGCAGTGAATAAAACAGAGATAGAGAAAGGGTTAATGGAAGCACGGCAAACACAAAGAGTTTATAGTGGTTCGGTGTATCCAACACCTACATCCACTCCCAAGATTCACTTGGGTCCACACTATAATCTTCCTTGATTATAGCCGAGTTGTTTTACAAGCTCACAACTCTAACTTGTTGTTTTCCCGGGATCACAACGAACCCAGCTGGTTTTCAAGGGCTCACCAGCACAAAAACCCCTAACACAAGCTTAACCAAGCTTGAACCGAGGTAAGACTACCTCCTCTAGTTCAATCCCCCAGATTGAACTAGGCACAAATAATAGAAATGATGTTTTTCAATTACAAAGCTCCTTAATGAGCAGATAAACAAATATAAGAATAAAGTTTAAAAAAGCCTGATTTGCAGTTGGTTGGCTTTGAGCTTTTCTTCTTTTCCTCTTTTCCTCAAACTCCTTTGAAGTGTAGAATCGGGCCTCAGCTCGGATTCTTCACAGAATGTATGTTGGAGTTGATTTGAGCTTTTCCTCTTTTCTTTGAGTGTTGAAAATCTCTTGAAATGCTCTTGAATAGCTCTTGGATTTTCTTCTGAAGCTTCCTTGGATTGTTGAGCTTGAACATAGAAGGAACTTCCTTTGATTTCACACTCTTTCTTTCACTCTATTTTGAATCATGGATTTTTTCAAATGAAGCTCTATTTTTTCGATTTTTCTTTTCTTTTCTCTTGAAATGAATATCTCTCAGTTTTTTTTTTGGATTTGAAAACGGCTTCTCTATTTATAGATTCTGCAAAAATATAGCCGTTAAAACAAAGAAAAATAGCCGTTAATTAAAAATCTTACCGTTGACGCTGAGTTGGCATTCAGAAAAATCTCGCCCAGATTTGCTGGAGTCGACTCCTGCTTTCCGCGAGTCGGCTCGAGGTCGTGATACCAAAAATAGAAATACTCAGAAAGTTATAGGGTCGACTCATCAAAAGTAAAGTGTCGACTCCTGACAGTCGGGGGTCGACTCATGAAAAGTTGGGGGTGGACTCGCGAAGTGCTCAGAAAAACACACCTCTGGTGTCTGAGCGGAGTCAACTCGCACAGTCATGGAGTCGGCTCGACAGAATCGGGGGTTGACTCAAAAAATTGCATGGGTCAACTCGAGACAGACAGTCATTTCTGTACTCTGAGTGGAGTCGACTCTGAAACTCAAGAGTCGGCTCCGGAACGTATCAAAAATTAGAGAATTTTTTGATTGACTTGAAATTCGTTCCAGATTCATTTTAAATCATTATTTTGACTTGAATATAATAAAATTGACATTAGGAATCAATTCAAGAAATGTTCCACAAACTCATTAATTATCATATGAAGTATAAAATTTCTTTTTGAAAGCTTAAACAAGGAGCTTGAAGTTACTTTCAAATTGATTAAAGTTATACTTTAACATTCTCATACATTGTTATAAATAAATTCATTGCTCATGTAAATAAACTCATTACATCTTTTAATATACTCATGACTTTTGGTAATCATCAAAATCAATAAGATTGGGGCATATAATTTCTCAACAAACTCCCCAACAGATATCATTCAACAGGAGGCTCCTCTTGCGCCTCGACATTTGTGATTGCTTCCCTCACCTCCTCAATCGGAGCTGCGGGCAATCTTGCGTGAGCAAACGGTGACCTAGGGCTGCTAGCCTCCTCTGAGCGCGGTTCTCCACCTCCAAGTAGCTGGGCTATCAACCCAGTTGGTGGTGATCTATCCGAGTCATCCAGTATCATCATTATTGGTGAACGGAGTACTTCGATGATTTCCTCCTCAACTCCCAACTTAGCCTCGACCATCTGTCTCTCCTCTCTCATTGGTTCCCCCTCTAATGGGGGAGTCTTGCCCTCCACCATCTCCACTGCCGCCGGTGCGCCATCCCCACTGCCGCCGGTGCCGCCATCTCCACCACTGCCAGCACTGTTGTCTCCACTACTATCGACAATGTCGTATCTTTCTCCTATAGTGCAAAGGATTTCCAGCCAGTCTCGACTCATTTCACCTCCTTCGAGTGTGATTTGGAAAGGCGAGATTTCTTCTCAGACTTGCGCCTTTCAGAACCAGATCTCCTCCGATGCTTGCCTAGCTCCCCCTTCATTTGGCTCATGAACTCCGACCTTTCGGCTGCAGACCCAATAGAGGATAATTTAGTCTATGGCTAGATCGCCAAGATATAACTAATGTGCAGAAGGGACAAAAGCCTACCGTGAGCAACCGGACTAAGTCCGGTGGCAAAAAGAGCATCCTCTGCCAAGAGATCGCTGGCCGAAAACACTCGACCACTACAAAGGGTAAGCAAATCCTTCTTTTTCTGCTCAGACAACTCCAGGCGTGCCTTTGAGTCCTTTTCATAATCCATCCAAATTCTAGGGAAATCAGAACCAATGTTCTCTTCAGCAATAAAGAATCAAAATTTTCATTCCTTTATGGAGGATGGATTATCCATTATCATCTTAAATGACTTTTGAGGCTCGATGTAGGGCCACTAAGAGCTCCTCCCGGAGACCAAGCTATGACAAACCCTGAACATGGGGAGCGTCGCTGTCACCACCGCACAGCTGCATATCATATGAACTCGACGATATTGTGCCAACTGTTCGAAGCCACCATTGTCGAACATATGTTGTAAAATCTCATTATTTCTTTCACCAGCGGGTGAAGGAAAAATCGGAGACCTGCCCTTAGGCTCTCTTTATAGAGGAAAACTCCATGCCCTGGCTGCTCCGAGACTCTCTGCTCTGATTTTGGTAGCCACAAAGCGATGTTCCAAGAAACTCGGTACCTCTGACAAACCCTGTCCAAATTCTCCACGGTCATTACAGAAGTTACGTCGTTTGGGCCCTTCATATTTCTGAGTTGGGAGGGGCAAGCTTCGAATGGAATCACAAGAATCAGAAAAGATGAACCTTTGGAGGGGAAGAAAAAGGATAATGCGATGGGGATGACCCTCCTCTCAACCCTTCTTTTAAACTACCTTGGTGGAAAGGCAATGCATCGTTATCGAGAATCCTCAAATCTTCGAATCGCCAGCTTGGATGCCTTAAACACCAGGATTTGCCATGTGTTACTCCCCCAATCATCGTTCACAAGAAACAAGGGGTTTTTTCACCTCATCCACTGAGAAAAATGATGGAATGGCGACGCAGCATTTATGAAACCATCATTGCACACCTCTTTGAATCCTTTCGTCCGAATAAAGCTATCTAAGACTCTACTCTCTATGCCCGAACTTACACTTCAGACTAGGAAGTGGGGGGCATGTGATGAGGGATAAAATTGTTATTGTGTCAATGCTCGTGCATACGATAAAAAGGTCAAGATCACCTTTGATTTTTAATCCGCCAGCTATTACATCCAGAAAAGAACAAAGCAAATACACCTCAGCAAGGCCAAGCTATTCTTACACCTCGGCAAGGCCGAGCTATCCTTGTGCCTCGGCAAGACCGAGCTATTATCATGCCTTGGTAAGACCAATCTATTCTCATGTCTCAGCAAATGAGCTATTATTACACCTCGGCAAGACCGAGCATTCTTGTGCCTTGGCGGGACCGAGCTATCCTCATACCTCGGCCAGATCGAACTATTCTTATGCCTCGACGGGACCGAACTATCCTCATACCTCAGCCATACTGAGCTATTCTTATGCCTCGGCGGGACCGAGCTATCTTCATACCTCGGCCAGACCGAGGTCTCCCTGAACCTCTGTAGAACCAAGCGCGGAAGAATTCAAATCCATGATAATTCGGCAAGATTCCAACCACGTGGGTCTTCGACTGTCCTAAGAAAAGGAAAAAGCCAGATAATGCCAAAGGTGACCTAGAGCCTCTAAGTCACCAAATCTCAAAGCACCAACTAACCTCCCTAACCATTAATTCTCTAACTAACCAGATTTGAAAGCTACCGATCTTGTAACAAACTTGATTCGAATTAGATTCGAATCATAACGATTTCGAACCCCGATGGCACGCTCAAAGAATCAGGTAGTTGTCTGTCATCACCCTAACAACCTATATATATGCTCTATCTTGAAGTCTTCCAGGTATGCTCACTTTTTCACTGAGAAAAAACTCTATTAAAGCTTGAGTAGAGCTCCCTAGGCTCCCAGAGAAGCTGTTCTCGAGGGACTCTTCTGCGAGAGCCTTTTTCTTATATGCTTGTTGTGAATCTTCACTGACTTGGACGTCGGAGGATCTTCTGCAGAGGGCCATCTCCGATACTTTATGTGAGGACTGTCTGCATGCAGGTTCCATCCGGACGAGAGATCGACGTCCAGATCTGGAGTCGGACCGCACCAAGTTGGAAAGCGAATTTCTGCAGCAACAATTTTCATCTCATAAGATTTAATACATTACTTTGTATTATGTAGATTATATGCTTATATTACTTTAGCTAAAATAATTCAAAGCGCTAACATTCTGGATAGCAGCACCTATGAAGAGAACCAGGGTTTGATCGTAATTTATCAGCACCTAAAAGGATAAGACTAATTATTCATGATTGATCAATTGCAAATGTTATTATTTGCTTGGATGCCGCATCTCTTTTCTTTTTTTTTTCAAATCAGCTGTATGCCATGACTACTTTTTTTTTTTTTTTTTTTTTTGCGTACGTTGACAATTAAAGTTTGACCACTAGCGTCTATGGATGGTATTTAGATATGGTTAGGGTTAGATAATTCGCCTCACTGCTTCCTGTGTCCCGGTTTTGAAGCAAAGTGCTGCGGTCAAAGAGGCCGGCCGTCATGGGAGTTGGCATTCTTTCGCTACTGTCCCTTGAATCGATGCTGCAAGCGAGGCCCCACATTCTTTTCTCGGGTCAACAAGACAGCAGCAGCTGGTGCAACCTTGTTAGATTTCTGTCTCCCATATTTTTCATGCAGGAAATCTGGCAGCTGACTTCCAATGTCAGCAACATCACTCTCAACTATCTTGGGCTTAGACTTTCGTCTGTTTTCTAATCTTACCTTCGCTGGTTATTAATGTTTTCTAATTAGATTATTGTGTTGGGGGCTACTTGTTATTACGAGAAAAACAAATGTTAGGTATCATGTTGACGTTGCTATGACATGAGAAATGATTAGATTGCTCATGACTGATATGCATAATTAAAATAAAATAAAAAAATATTACGAAAAGAAATATGTAAAGAAAGGAAAAGAGGAACACGTAATCGATTCAATTGATGGATTCAGTATTATGGGATTATATTGATAAGATTATTTTAATCGAAGATGGAGAGTTTGTTCAAGTTGAGTACACCTCTCTGATGGATAGGTTGAGATTATGGAGACATCATCGAATGCCCTACCCTGCATTGGTACTAACAACATTTATCGCAAAGAAGACTGGGTGAAAACAATCAAAAAAGAGGAATTAGATTAGTTTTACCATAGAAAAGAAGTTTTTCGAGATACAAAAGGTAAGACTTATTTGAACCGTCAGAAAAGAATAGAAGTTTTTCGGAATAGAAAAGAAAGTTAGAACTTTCAAAAAACGCTAAAGTATCGACCAAAATAGCTAGTTAAATCTAATAAAATATCATAATAATTTTTTTAACAAATAATTTAGATGATTTTGAAAATCAAGACGAAGTGCAAGTTCTTCATTAAATATCATATCATCATATAAAATATGAAACAACAAAGTTAAAAATATTATAAGTATGTTTTGTGCTAATTAAGAAAAATCTGATATTATCTTTAGACCAAAAATTTATGACTCTAAAATCAAAATATTACAATAAATAAATAAAGAGAGAGGCAAAAAAAAAAAAAACATTGCGGGTATCAAAAGATCAACTTCATTTTGAAACACACGTCATTTGCCTAAGGATTTCAATTTCATTCCAGATTATTTCTGCTCGCTTCTGAAAAATAACTATTGTCACCTGAAATTACTGAACAGTAAGTCTGTACTTCAACTCTTAAAAAAAAGGTCAGTTGAAAAACCATTTAATTAGCAATTATGTTTAGATAGAGTCAAAATGAGTTTGTCTTGCACATTGCAGCCAAATAAGCCCTGCATGTCAAATAGAAATAATATATTATGTGAATTAACCAATTTTTTAACAAAATGTCAGGTAAAACTAGGGCAATGATAGAATCCATATAGATTATTAGATGTACAGAAAAGATGTATAAAAGCCTAATAGTATTATTATTGTTGACGCCGAGTCACTTTCTTCAAACGCCAGGGAAACGGACGTCCTCCTCGCCGGACTCCTGCAAGAAAAGTCTCCGGAGACGGATGCTCCGGTGGGACCCCGACGCTCAAGTTAGTCACTCGGAACAGACGAGAACTGATTAGCCGAAGGAAGCTAGAAAGTTAGGGTTTAACTAGTGGGAAGAAGCTAGAAAAACCAGAGTTCTTGGATCCCTACTTACAGTGAGAGTGTGCGCTTTTATACTGTTCGAAGATACACCCTTTCGTTCCGAAAATTGCTGATTTTAAGGTACCTGTCCAATAACAGACAAAAAGATGAGGCTGACAGTGATAGGTCGTACCATCACCGTGCATGTCGAGGTGTCCTGCGTCACTGTCAGTACGGCTTCACAGGTGTCTGGCATCTGTGGTTATACTGGTGCGCGCCGTTGCCGGATGTGACCGCACAAGTTGTAGGCGGTGGTGAATCGTACGCTGTAACGGGGTATGGTCATGCACAGTCACAGACATGCGATGGACCATACGCCGTTATGAGATATGGCCACATGCTGCTACGGATGTGCGACGGACCACGTGGGCATGCCAGATGGCCCGAGGCTGTAGGCTGCTGGGCTTAAGGGCCAGACCACGTATCGAGCACTGTTCATGCATCCCGAGACCGAGGGGGTCTCGAGGGTTGAGGTTCTGTTCACAAAGTCCGGGAGCTGTGGCTCAGGCCGAGACTGGAACTCAAGGCCAAGCACTGTTCATGCAGCCCGAGACCAAGGGGGTCTCAGGGTTAGATACTGTTCATGAAGTCCGATACCGAGGGGGCTCAGGAGGCCGAGAGGGCCTCTGTCAGTCACCGTTACCGTTTATTCTGACGGCGTTGGATCAGCATATCAGATGCCCCCTTCCCCTGAGACGAAGCGGGCCCCACCCCAGTAAGGCGAAAGGGGTGTCACCTCTCACGTCGTGATCCCCATCCTTTGCGAACTGCTCCCAGACACGTGTCCCAGGACGCTGCGATGACTTTATGCAGGCGACATAGGGGATGTGAAAGGGTGGCCACTACCATCCACCCGATCTGCGGTGATCGTCCTCGAGGCAGGTTGATCCTTCGAAGTCTGTGAGGAAAGTCGCACCATCATTGCCCATCATAACGATGACATCAGCGGCATCCCATCTTTGGCCAGAGGCAGATCGTATCACGCGCTGAACAATCACCAAGGCAGCCCACCTATGGTAGGGGTCCACGTGGCTGACGTGACAATGCGGGACAATTTGAAACTGAATAAAACTTGGGTGGGGGTTGAATCTGGCCACACTACTCCTGCCATCATTGTCTTCTTCCTCTGATCCTCTGCCTCCTTGCCTTCCCGGCAACCTGAGAGCCTGCGCACGCCATTTTCTTCCTCATGTCAGCTCTCCGTCTCTTCTAGGCCTCTCTGTTCCTTTTTTCTAGCAATGAGTTTCCGATCCTGGACCTCAGAGGACGATTCTGAGGATCGTTCTTCTTCCGCGAGGCCTCATGCTTCTCCTTCTCCTCCCCTTCTCCTTCTCCTCCTCTTGAGTTGTCCTCTGATTCGGAGGACCGCATCCCTATGGCCGACGGGTCACTGGTGAGGCTCCCGCAGGGAGACGCCCGGCGGCGGCTGGTAGGGCCCTATCGAGGAGACGCCGGATGAGGTCGGCACCTCCTCGAGGGTGGGGCGGAATCCCCGGAGGGGGTCGCCTCCACGGTAACATGCCAGAATTTGGCGAACATCCGGGCCTGTTACCAAATCCTTCAGGATGTCGGGATCTATCTCCCGACTCCCGATGATAGAGTGATTTCTTCTCGATTGGCCGAGTGGCCATTTATGAAATTTCCCGAGGTGGGCCTCCGCCTACCTTTTCCTCTTTTTTCATTAACCTCCTTGACTTTTACTCCTTGACCCCTTCTCAACTGGTCCCAAACTTCCTTCGGGTCGTTAGTGCCATCATCGTCCTCTGCCATCACCTCCACATTACCCCCCGAGTCTTCCTCTTTCGCTCTTTTTACATCCTTCGGGCTCAGAAGGGTTGGTGGCTGTTCCAGCCCGACCCGGCCAAGTCCTTAAGCTTCTTCTTCCTACCTCTGCCAAGGGATGGAAATCCTGATTTTTCTTTGTCAATCTGGACCAGGTTAAGCCCCAGTGGGGGGACCCCGACCTCCGAGGTAACATGAATTCTACCGTCCTTCCTGGAGACAAAGAAGCGTTGGGGCAGTTGTTGACTACCGACATCTCTCGGTACAACCTGCTTCTAACAGAGGAAAACCTCCAGTCGGCGGGTTTTATCTCCCATCGTGGTAAGTCTCCCTCATACTTAGTCAAAGTCTTCCTGTTTTTTTTCATTTTTTTATTTTTTTTGCTGACCTCGACCGATGCTGTACAGCCATGAAGGTCCCGACCCATAGACTTTGAGGGCCGTCGCCAAGAAGAGGGCCCAGGAGGGGCCGAGCAAGGGGCAGCAAACACGGCCCCAAAACATTCGACAATGCGGGTGCCTAAACCGCCCGCACCGCAAGAGCCTCGGCCACCCCGAGATCGATCTGACGGCCGACACCCTGCCAGAAAGGGCGGTGGCTGAGGGGGCAACGACAGAGGAGCGGCCATGGAGGAGCCGGCGATAGCGGAGGAGCCGGCGATGGCGGAGGAGCCCCCTGCTCCCAGCGGACCAGCCCCCACCGAGTCGACAAGGAGTTGGGGTGAGGGACCGTCAGGGGCAGCAAGTTCGCCCCTCGAGCAGACACCAGCAAGCAGCCCTCCACGCACCGAGTCTGAGACCGTCGAGGCTGCTGGAGGAAATGGAGTCAGGCCGAGGCCGTCTTGGGACTCCATTTTGAACGATGGGCACTGGGCGGAGCGGCTTATCTCACCAGTCCTCGTGCCCGAAGTCCAGGAAGAACTTAGCCATTTGAAGGCGGCTGCGTTCTTCCGAGAGTCCTACGCGGTCCTGGTTAAAGTAAGTAGTCCTGCAGCCCTTGCCTTTAGATTTCCCTTTTCCTCTTCTTTTTCCTTTTTTTGACATGAGGCTTACATGCAGATTGCAAACTCCCTGGCGGTTACAAGGGAGGCCGTCCATGGGAGAAAGACCCTCATACAGGAGGTCCGACAGGAGGCCGAGGAGGCTCGTGCTTGAGCTGAGGCAGCCGAGAGGTTCCTAGAGTCGGCCAGGGTTGCCCAGGCCGATGAGATAAAGGTAGCCGAGAGTCGGGCAGAGGCTGAGGCCAGCCATTTGCAGGCAGCACTCAGTCAGCTGATGGTGGCCGAAGGCACCATCGCGGCAAGGGACCTGCATATTTCCAAATTGACCGCGGCCATCCAGGCGGCCGAGAATCAGGCAAGCGAGGCCGAGGAGAGGGCGAAGGAGGCTGAGGAGAGGGCGAAGAAGGCCGAGGAGGAAGCGGGTCATGCCCTGGAGGTTGAGAGGGCAGCGGCTGCATCTCTAGCTGTGGAGAAAGAAGCTCGAGCTACCGAGGTGGAGGCAACTGTTGAGGCCAGGGCTGCCAGGACCATAGAAGAGTTTAGGGCGTCCGAGCACTTTATGGACGAGCTGGCTGAAGCTTTGGCGGAAGCATATCTCCAAGGGTTTTAGTGTGGAAAGGAAAAAGTCGCCCGAGACCTAAACCTTCCTCAGGCCCTTGAGGTCGAGCCGGAGCGTCTTTCCGAAGTTGGCTCATCTGACGACGAACCTGCACCAGCCGATCCATGAGCTTCAAGTTGTACTTTTTTCTTTTTTTTAAGTCCGACTTGGTCGTGTTTTTGTAAACACTTCAAACTAATGAAGTACAAATTTTCCTTCAATGAGAATTGTCTTTACCCAATTGTAGCTTCTACCCCAAGTCCTTTGGCTGCTGACGTGGGACCCTTAGGGGCTTCGTCGGTACCGAGGAGCAACCTTTAATTCATTCTTGAATAACCTCGACTTAGCCATGTAGGACCGAATCCTAGAGTCGAAGAAGATGGACTTCCAGGGACCGATGGAGCATCGGACTCGGAAGGCCAAGATAGACTCGAGCTTCTAGGGGCTAATTGCATGCCGCTTTGCTAGTGGTACAATGGGCTTTGTGCTTGGCTAGCCCAGGGCTTTTTTCTTGGCTGGCCCAGGGCTTTAGGTACCGAGCTGGCCTCGGGCTTTAGTTGCCGACCGGGGTCGGGCTTGTTGTTGAGAGCCGATGGTACATCGCTCTGCCAGCGGTACACTGGGCTTTGTGCCTAGCTGGCCCAGGGCTTTTTGCCTAGCTAGCCTAGGGCTTTAAGTGCCGAGCTGGCCTCGGGCTTTAGTTGCCGACCGGGGTTGGGGTTGTTGTTGAGAGCCGATGGTACATCGCTCTGCTAGTGGTACACTGGGCTTTGTGCCTAGCTGGCCCAGGGCTTTTGGTGCCAAGTTGGCCTCAGACTTTAGTTGCGACCGGGATCGGGCTTGTTGTTGAGAACCGATGGTACATCGCTCTGCTAGTGGTACACTGGGCTTTGTGCCTGGCTGGCCCAGGGCTTTTGGTGCGAGCTGGCCTCGGGCTTTAGTTGCCGACCAGGATCGGGCTTGTTGTTGAGAGCCAATGGTACATCGCTATGCCAGTGGTACACTGGGCTTTGTGCATGGCTGGCCCAGGGCTTTTGGTGCCGAGCTGGCCTCGGCTTTAGTTGCTGACCGGGGTCAGGCTTGTTGTTGAGAGCCGATGGTACATTGCTCTACCAATGGTACACTGGGCTTTTTGCCTGGCTGGCCCAGGGCTTTAGTTGCCGAGTTGGCCTCAGGCTTTAGTTGCCGACCGGGGTCGGGCTTATTGTTGAGAGCTGATGGTACATCACTCTACCAGTGGTACATTGGGCTTTGTGCCTGGCTGGCCCAAGGCTTTACGTACCGAGCTTGGGTTGGGCTTGTTGTTGAGAGCCGATGGTACATCGCTCTGCTAGTGGTACACTAGGCTTTGTGCCTGGCTGGCCCAGGGCATTTTGCTTGGCTGGCCCAGGGCTTTAGGTGCCGAGCTGGCCTCGGGCTTTAGTTGCTGACTGGGGTCGGGCTTATTGTTGAGAGCCGATGTTACATCGCTCTGCCAGTGGTACACTGGGCTTTGTGCCTGGCTGGCCTAGGGCTTTAGGTGCCGAGCTAGCCTTGGGCTTTAGTTGCCGACTGAGGTTGGGCTTGTTATTGAGAGCCGATGGTACATCGCTCTGCCAGTGGTACACTGGGCTTTGTGCCTAGCTGGCCCAGGGCTTTTTGGTTGAAAAACTGAGATACTAGAACTCAAGTTTATTAATATGAAATGAGGAGCGAAAACCCAAAAGAATATAGGCATGGTATTTAATGTAAGAAGGAAATGCACTACTGATAATACCGACGAAGGTTGTCAGCGTTCCACGTCTGGGGGAGTGGCCTCCCATGCTCTTCAATCTTGTATGCTCCGTGACGGAGTGCTTCGGTGATCCGGTAGGGCCCCTCCCAGTTCGGAGCTAGCTTGCCTCCTTCCATCGGCTTCGAGACTTCAGCTCGTTGAAGGATCAGGTCTTTCGGCAGGAAAGTCTTGGGGCGCACGCGGGTGTTGTAATAGTTGGCAGCTCATTATCGGTAGACCGCCATCCGGAGCCACGCCCTGTCTCACACCTCCTCCACCAGGTTGAGGTTGGCTCACAGCAGGTTCGAGTTGTCTTCCTCGCTATATGACTCCACCCGAGGACTCAAGGAGCCTATCTCCACCGGAATGACAGCCTCGGACCCAAAGACCAGGCTGAATGGGGTCTCTCCGGTGGGGGCTCGTGGCGTTGTATGGTAGGCCCATAGCACATTATGGAGCTCCTCCACCCACCGTCCCTTGAAATCATCCAGTCGGATTCTCAGTCCTTGGAGAATGATGTGATTAGTTACCTCGGCCACTCCGTTGGTCTGAGGGTGTCCGACGGAAGTGAATCTATGATGGATGCCCAGCTCGGTGCAGAATCCTCGGAAGGGTGCGTTGTCGAACTGTCGGCCATTGTCGGTAACCAGAGTGTGTAGTAGTCCGAACCGGCATATGATAGACTTCCAAAAGAAGGATCTCACCATTCTCTCAGTGATCTTAGCAAGGGCTTTGGCCTCGATCCACTTGGTGAAGTGATCGATGGCCACCAGGAGGAACTTGCGTTGTTCGGAGGCTAAAGGGAATGGTCCCAAGATGTCCATACCCCACTGGGCGAAGGGCCAAGGTGCCGCCAGGGGGGTCAGCTGAGATGTCGGCTGTCACTGAATATTGGCTTAGCACTGGCAGCTATCACACTTCTTAACAAGCTCGGCCGCGTCTTCCCTCATGGTCAGCCAGTAGTACCCCTGCCGTAGGGCCTTGTAAGCTAGGGCTCTGCCCCCCAGATGACTCCCGCAGATGCCCTCAAGGATTTCTTGCAAGATGTAGTCTGCTTCGGCTGGTCCGACGCACTTGAGGACCGGGTAAGAAAATGATCTTCGATAAAACCTCCCGTCCATCATCAGAAAATTTGGGGCCCGCCGCCTGAGTAGTCTGGCCTCAGCGGTGTCTTCGGGGAGAGTGCCATTGGTCAAATATTGAACATATGCATCCATCCAGGAGGGCTCTTGCTCGACCGGCTATAGTACCCGATTCCTAGTTCATATGAACCAGGTTCAGGACTTGGTCCTGTGCTGTGCGATGCTTCACTCTCAGCGAAGCGCTTCATTTTCTCGGACCCTCCTTAAACTGAAGCGTTGCGTAGGGGATTATTTATGTGATGGAGGGGACTCCCTCCATCATCATGGCTTCCGTTTCCTTCAGGTAATCCCCTAGCCTATGGAGAGAGAGAGAGAGAGCGTGAGAGAGACAGAGAGACGGAGAGACAGAGAGAGAGTGTGAGAGGCAGAGAAAGAGAAAGGGAGAGTGAAGCCGGTCGATCGTTGGTTCAGGCCCGGCGGCATGCTCGCCGCCTTGCCGGGCCTGAGCTTTGGCCGGTGACCCTGTCGGCACCGAGGGAGGTGTCCGGCAGGGTGGTGGTGGAGAGAGAGAGAGAGAGAGGGTCAATCGGCCCTTCTCTCGCATGGTGGCAGAAGCCGAAGCCGGTTCGGCTTCCGCTGGTTGGTTTGGGCCCGGCGGCGTGCTCGCTGCCTCGCCGAGCTTGAGCTCCGGCCTGTCACCTCCATCGATGCCGGGCGTGCATCCGGTGGAGGTCCGGTCGGCCAAGGTAGCCGGCCGTGCCATCGGCACAGTGACGTGCCGCGCGGATGTGAGAGAGAAAAAGAGAGAAATTGAGAGAGAGGAGGGGATTGGTGGCCGGCCGCGGCGGCGGCCGGCTCTGGCCCGGCCACCGGTGGCCGGGCCGCCCTCAATTTGGCCGGCGGCGGCCCTGGCCGCCGGCGAGATACCCGTCCCCTGTTCGGTGAAACAGGGGATCGGGATGGCTTTGGGTTGAATCGGGCCGGCTAGGCCGGCCGGTTCAGGGCCTTTTGGGCCGTGCAGCGATGAGATTTGGGACTGATTTTTGGGCCCCATAATGGGCTGGGATTAGCAAAATAATTATATGGCTAGAATCTGGGTTAATTCTAGTTTCTTGGGGTATTTTTACTTCCCCAATTGGGTGTGTATAGTGGGAGATATTTGAGCCCAAAGTTGGGCCCGTGAACTAGTCTGGGTAGAATTCTAAGGGTCATTTTAATATTCTTATTCTAATAAATTAATGGTGTAAAATGATCCTGTAGGTGCTCAGACATCTGACTAGCTATATATACCTGTTGGATTGTGTACTGAGGTAAGTAAGCCAGTTATCAGTATTTAATAAATTATTCATTTTATGAATATTTAAATTGTGAATTATATTGTGATACGAAGAATTATTATGGATATTGGCTAAATTGTAAGTAGATGAATATTATGAATACATTGCATGTTTGAGTATTTGTGTGCTATTATTGAGAATGATTTCATATGTGGATGTTATGCATGAGAGATGCAGTTATTATGACATTGATGTGATATATTACATGCAATTGTTCAGTATAATCCACTGTTTATGCAATATAAAGATGTTATTGATATGTTTGTGCATGATGTGAGGTACTGCTATGTGTCGCCGCGTTCTCCTTTATCATGTCATACCACACACACATCTAGAGGATGTGTTCTGATGATTTATGCCACACACACATCTAGAGGATGTGTTCTACTTGGTTCGAGGTGGCATCACACATATAAAGTATGTGTTCTGGTGGATTATGATATGGCATGACCCTGGTATCTGGACCCTTTCAGTAGGGGATACTGTTGGTACACGATTGAGATATTGCAGGGCCGTGGGTCACATTTGCAGCTACCATTAAGTGTATAAACAGTGGGTCTACTTACATTGAATGTTTGAGTATTTGTGTGCTATTATTGAGAATGATTTCATATGTGGATGCTATGCATGAGAGATGCAGTTATTATGACATTGATGTGATATATTACATGCAATTGTTAAGTAAGTATAATCCAATGTTTATGCAATATAAAGATGTTATTAATATGTTAGTGCATGATGTGGTACTGCTATGTGTCGCCGCGATTCTCCTTTATCATGTCATACCACACACATATCTAGAGGATGTGTTCTGATGATTTATGCCACACACACATCTAGAGGATGTGTTCTGATAATTTATGCCACATACACGTCTAGAGGATGTGTTCTGTTTATGCCATTCACACATCTAGAGGATGTGTTCTGCTTGGTCCGAGATGACATCACGCATCTAGAGGATGTGTTCTGAGTTACTATGAGGTGGCATCACACATCTAGTGGATGTGTTCTGCTTGGTTCGAGGTGGCATCACACATATAGAGTATGTGTTCTGGTGGATTATGATATAGAGTGACCCTAGTATCTGGACCCTTTCAGTAGGGGGATGCTTGTCGGTACACCGTTGAGATATTGCAGGGCCATGGGTCACATTTGCAGCTACCATTGAGGGTATAAACAGTGGGTTTACTTACATTGCATGTTTGAGTAATTATGGAATGTTTAAGCATGCAAATCATTTATGTGCTTATAGATTGTTATGCTATGAATTGACTGTATAACGTGGCTTACTTATTGAGTGTAAGCTCATAAAAATCTTACAATGTTTTTGTCAGAGCCACGAGATTGAAGATGGATTGTTGGGGTGATGGAGCTTCTATTAAATAAAACAAGACCCATTATTTTGTTGTAACCCCAGTATTACTTATGTGTAGGGCTTGATGCCCAAACTTTACTATTGTGGTATGTAAGGGTTTGTAACCCAAAACTTTTAGTATTCAGTGATAAATTTGACTTGGTTATATATATAATAGTGTTATGTGTGAAAAATTTTGTGACGCCTTGTGTGCCCGGCACGCGGCGGGTTGTCACCCTAGCCCAATATTTGGGTCTGGGGTGTGATAGCTTTAGTGGTATCAGAGCCTAGGTTTTGACCTTAGGGACACATGCGTGATGACACTCTAGACAAAATACTAGGATGATATGGAGACAATTATGACTTTCAAGGAATTTCATGAATTATGCTTTGGAAGCTTGAAATTTAAAGTTTATCAAGATATTAAATTGAATTACAAATTTGATAGGAATTGAGAATGAACCATCGCAAGCCAATGATATTATGTGGGCTCCCTGGCTGGTAGCCTTGATCAGTGGGGAGGTCAAGGGGCTTCTAGAGGTTTTAGCTCCATTTAACTTGTTGAAAATGATTCGTAGCAGTTTTAGACCTTTAAATAATATGGGAGATGAAATTTTAATTGGATATGCAATAAAAGATAGATGAATATATGGAATAAACATAGTAGAGAAAAATTGCAATTGATGACTAATATGACTAAGATAATACCATTATGTCCATATTGCAATTGAGTTGATATATGGATTTTGAGGTATTAAATCTGAATTTGAATGTGGATGTATAAAATAAATTTTTATTTGTAGAACTTACATTGTTAATATTGTAAGTTTAAGATTATGAGCTAATCTGCTGGTTATATGGATGATTATATTGATGATATTTTGGGAATGAAATAGTTAACTACATATTTTTGATCAATTGCAATTGAGTACTTTCTGAATTTGAGTCTGGATGGATAAGTATATATAGTGAATTTTACTAAGAAAACTTTTATTATGGATATTGCTTGTTCAAGACTGATTGTTACTTTGCTAGATATGCAGATGGTTGATACTGATGTTAATGAAATAGTTGACTGCATATTATATCATGATGGATCATTTAGGAAGATTATAAAATTTTAAATTCTGAGACAATTACTGTTTAAGTTTTGAGAGCGGTAGACTCTATTAATCTTTAGAACTGATTTTGGCTATAAATGACTAATATTTTGATGGTAGAAAGAGAAAGATTTTAGCAAGAATGAGAATAAGATAAACTCCACTGATAAAGAATTTTATGGGAATTTTCATCTGTTAATAGATTTCTAAATCAAGATATCTGTTCATTAATTTATCGTGCATACTTATTGTTGTACCTTTCTTCATAGTTCCTAAGTAGATATCTTTCTCCAGGATGGATAAATTATCAATCATCCATAAGTGGCATAATTATTGTTAAGAAAATAGAAGGGAGGTAATTTTATTTTTGATTATTATCAGTTATAGATTATGGTTAATGGTACATCTATTATCACTTTCAAGTCATAGAGAGATTACTATAATTTTAATTATGTCTTTCGGATGGTAAGTGCATTTTCAATCTTTATTGACCTTATAAGTCTTGTATCCATCTGAGCTAGATTAGTGAAGTCACTTTGAGATATTTGAAGGGTTTAAATTAGTTGGTCATGTTATGGCATGGGACATTGCATAATCTATAGATGATTTTGATAATCATTGGTAACAAAATAATCGATTCAAGAAATTGAATCATTTAAATTGCATTATTTATTGAGGATATACTGACCTATTCAAGAGAAATTGATTGGTTGTAGTGGTAATTACTGATAAATATGAAGGAGATAAAATAATTATACTGATGATTAATGATGGCACTATTATTCAAAGAAATTAAATTTGTTGATTATGATAATTATGAAGATATCCTAAATTAGTTGATTATGATAATTATGAAAGATATCCTAATCAATTGCATAATGTTCATTGATGTTAGTTTGAAGTATTCAAGAGTGAAACCAAGTATGTTATGATGATTAAAATAAGTGCCGTAATGATTAATGGCACATTCAACTATATATGAGTTGAGAGAGCATTGGAAGGAAACTATCTTATATCTAATTCAAAAGAAATACTTCTTAAGGAATTTAATTTTATTTGGTAGAAAGATCAAATTAATTTTGAAGTTGGACATGTTATTTGGGTACTTGGGAATGAAATAAAGTTTGCTAGTGAGTATCTTTAATAGTACAAAATTTGTGGACATTTAATTTCGAGGATGAAATTTAAGTGGGTTAAATGTTAATATTTGTTTTTTTTGGTTTAATGATAAACTGCATAAATTGAGTCTGAACTCATTTGTCTCACTCTCCTAATTCGATGATGTCATCATAAGGCTTAGTGGATTAAGCTGAATTTCTGTCCAGCCTTCCACCCTCAAATAGATGGACAATCTGCATGAACCAATTAGATTTTGATGATATACTGCGAGCCTGTGTGATGGATTTAGAAAGTGCTTGGTATAGCTTCATACCCTTAGTGAAATTGCTTATTTTAATGATTACCAAGCCAACATTCAAATGGATTCATTTCAATTGTCTATGATATAAGGTGTAGATTCCCTTTATATTGAGTTGAGGTGAGAGAGAGACAATTTTGGACTGAACTGGTGTAGCAACTATGAAAAGTATTGTTAATTAAAGCAGCTTTATGTAACTCAAGTCAATAGAAAAGTTATGTTGATGTTAAAAAGAAAGATTTGAAATTTTAGGTTGAAAATCATTTGGAAGTTTTTTCTAATCAACGATGTGAATGAGATTTGTGTTAGAGGTGATTTGGGTCACAATACATTGGGCCATTTGAGATTTTGATCAAATAAAGGAGGTTGCATACAGCTTAGCACTGCCTCCGATCTTATCTGTTATTCACAATGTATTCCATGTATCTATGTTGAGGAAGTATGTTTCAGACTGCCGTCATATTATAGCTTATGAGCCTATTCAGTTGAGAAATGATTTATCATATAAGGAACATCCTGTGCGTATCGTGGACCGCAAGGATCAGATTCTGAGGCGGCGTACCATCCCTTATGTCAAAGTTCAGTGGAATAATCACTCTGAGAGGGAGGCTACTTGGGAGATGGAGGAAGAAATTAAATCGAAGTATCCATAATTAATTGAAGGTAATTTATCTATCTAAGATTGTTGACCTTTGATTAATTTGATTGATCCGTAGTTATGAGGTCATGTGTCAATTTCGAGGCCAAAATTTTTATAAGGAGGGGAGGATGTAGTACGCGGTTCCCGGTTCATGTGAACCAGGTTCAGGACTTGGTCCTGTGCTGTTCGACGCTTCGCTCTCAGCGAAGCGCTTCGTTTTCCCGGACCCCCCTTAAACTGAAGCGTTGCGTAGGGGATTATTTATGTGATGGAGGAGGACTCTCTCCATCATCCTGGCTTCCGTTTCCTTCAGGTAATCCCCTGGCCTATGGAGAGAGAGAGAGAGAGCGTGAGAGGCAGAGAAAGAGAAAGGGAGAGTGAAGCCAGTCAATCGTTGGTTCAGGCCTGGTGGCATGCTCGCCGCCTCGCCGGGCCTGAGCTTTGGCCGGCGACCCCGCCGGCACCGAGGGAGGTGTCCGGCGAGGTTGTGGTGGAGAGAGAGAAGAGAGAGAGAGGGCCAATCGGCCCTTCTCTCGCACGATGGTGGAAGCCGAAGCCGGTTCGGCTTCCGCTGGTTGGTTCGGGTCCGGCGGCGTGCTTGCTGCCTCGTCGGGCCTGAGCTCCGGCCTGTCGCCTCCATTGACATCGGGCGTGCGTCCGGTGGAGGTTCGGCCGGCCGTGCTGCCAGCACAGTGACATGTCGTGCGGATGTGAGAGAGAAAAAGAGAGAAATTAAGAGAGAGAGGAGGGGATTGGTGGCCAGCCGCGGCCGCGGCCGGCTCTGGCCCGGCCACCGGCGGCCGGGCCACCCTCAATTTGGCCGACGGCGGCCCTGGCCGCCGGTGAGATACCCATCCCCTGTTTGGTGAAACAGGGGATCGGGATGGCTTTGGGTTGAATCGGGCCGGCTGGGCCGGTCGGTTCAGGGCCTTTTGGGCCGTGCAACGATGAGATTTGGGGCTAGTTTTTAGGTCCCGTAATGGGTCGGGATTAGCAAATAATTATATGGCTAGAATCTGGGTTAATTCTAGTTTCTTGGGGTATTTTTACTTCCCCAATTGGGTGTGTATAGTGGGAGATATTCGAGCCCAAAGTTGGGCCCGTTAACTAGTCTGGGTAGAATTCTAAGGGTCATTTTAATATTCTTATTCTAATAAATTAATGGTGTAAAATGATCCTGTAGGTGCTCAGACATCTGACTAGCTGATATATACCTGTTGGATTGCGTATTGAGGTAAGTAAGCCAGTTATCAGTATTTAATAAATTATTCATTATATGAATATTTAAATTATGAATTATATTGTGACATGAAGAATTGTTATGGATATTGGCTAAATTGTAAGTAGATGAATATTATGAATACATTGCATGTTTGAGTATTTGTGTGCTATTATTGAGAATGATTTCATATGTGGATGTTATGCATGAGAGATGCAGTTATTATGACATTGATGATATATTACATGCAATTGTTCAGTAAGTATAATCCACTATTTATGCAATATAAAGATGTTATTGATATGTTTGTGCATGATGTGAGGTACTGCTACGTGTCGCTGCGGTTCTCCTTTATCATGTCATACCACACACATCTAGAGGATGTGTTCTGATGATTTATGCCACACACACATCTAGAGGATGTGTTCTGCTTGGTTCGAGGTGGCATCACACATATAGAGTATGTGTTCTGGTGGATTATGATATGGCGTGACCCTGGTATCTAGACCCTTTCAGTAGGGGGATACTTGTTGGTACACGATTGAGATATTGCAGGGCCGTGGGTCATATTTGCAGCTACCATTGAGTGTATAAACAGTGGGTTTACTTACATTGCATGTTTGAGTATTTGTGTGCTATTATTGAGAATGATTTCATATGTGGATGCTATGCATGAGAGATGCAGTTATTATGACATTGATGTGATATATTACATGCAATTGTTAAGTAAGTATAATCCACTATTTATGCAATATAAAGATGTTATTAATATGTTAGTGCATGATGTGAGGTACTGCTATGTGTCGTCGTGGTTCTCCTTTATCATGTCATACCACACACACATCTAGAGGATGTGTTCTGATGATTTATGCCACACACACATCTAGAGGATGTGTTCTGATAATTTATGCCACATACACATCTAGAGGATGTGTTCTGTTTATGCCATTCACACGTCTAGAGGATGTGTTCTGCTTGGTCCGAGATGGCATCACGCATCTAGAGGATGTGTTCTGAGTTACTATGAGGTGGCATCACACATCTAGTGGATGTGTTCTGCTTGGTTCGAGGTGGCATCACACATATAGAGTATGTGTTCTGGTGGATTATGATATGGAGTGACCCTAGTATCTGGACCCTTTCAGTAGGGGGATGCTTGTCGGTACACCATGAGATATTGCAGGGCCATGGGTCACATTTGCAGCTACCATTGAGGGTATAAACAGTGGGTTTACTTACATTGCATGTTTGAGTAATTATGGAATGTTTAAGCATGCAAATCATTTATGTGCTTATAGATTGTTATGCTATGAATTGACTGTATAACGTGGCTTACTTATTGAGTGTAAGCTCATAAAAATCTTACAATGTTTTTGTCAAAGCCACGAGATTGAAGATGGATTGTTGGGGTGATGGAGCTTCTATTAAATAAAACAAGACCCATTATTTTGTTGTAACCCCAGTATTACTTATGTGTAGGGCTTGATGCCCAAACTTTACTATTGTGGTGTGTAAGGGTTTGTAACCCAAAACTTTTAGTATTCAGTGATGAATTTGACTTGGTTATATATATAATAGTGTTATGTATGAAAAATTTTGTGACGCCTTGCGTGCCCGGCACGCGGCGGGTTGTCACCCTAGCCCAATATTTGGGTCTGGGGCGTGACACCGGCAGTGCTTCATCCGCAGCTTCAATGCTTGGGGTCTGCAGGTGCTCCACATACGTCCTTTCCAGGGTCCTGTCGTCTGAGGTGGCCAAACGGGACAGCGCGTCAGCCCTAGCATTCTTCGCCCGGGGGATATAGCTGACGCGGAAGTAAGAGAACCGAGAGGCTTGGGATTGCACCTTGCTCAGGTAATGGGACATGGTCGGGTCTCTGGCTTCGTATTCCCCAGCAACCTGCCTGGAGACAAGCTGGGAGTCCGTGAAGGCCCTCAGATGATCCGCACTGAGCTCCCCGGCCAGCTTTATCCCCGCCAACAGGGCTTCCTATTCTGCCTGATTATTAGTGGCTGGAAACAGAAACCGAAGGGCATACTCCACCACCTCCCCTCGGGACTCGCAAGGATAAGCTCGGCTCCGCTTCTCTGAGAATTTGCTGCTCCATCCACATGCAAGATCCATTCTTCCTTTCCTGCTTCCTCAGCCTAGGAGGACTCCATGCGCGCCTCCGGACACGATTCCTCCGAACACTCCTCGGTCCAAGTGCACTCGACCAAAAAATTAGCCAATACTTGGGACTTCATGGCAGACCTCGGCCAAATAGACAAGTCAAACTCGCTCAGTTTGATGACCCACTTGGCTAGCCGACCAGAGGTATCAGGATAGGATAAGATGCTCCTAAGAGGTTGGTCCATGAGCACCACGATGGGATGAGCTTGAAAGTAGGGTCAGAAGCATTGGGCAGAGATCACCAGGGCGAAGACAATCTTTTCGGACCTAAAATATCTGGTCTCGGCATCATGAAGTACCTTGCTGGTGTAGTAGACCGGCTTCTGCACTCCGTCGGTATCCATACGCATGAGCACGGAACTGACGGCCTCGGGAGAGGCTGCAAGATACAGGAAGAGCTCCTCCCCACCCCTTGGCTTGGACAACAGCGGGGGAGTGGATAAAAATTGCTTCAACTCCTCAAAGGCATCCTGATACTCCTTTGTCCACTCAAATCTGTTGACCTTGCGCAGCGCCTTAAAGAAGGGCAGGCACCTTTCTGCCGATCTTGACATGAAGCGACTCAAGGCTGCCACCTTTCCAGTTAGGCGTTGCACCTCCTTTTTATTAGCTGGGGGCCTCATATCCAAGATGGCCCGAATCTTGTCGGGATTGGCTTCGATCCGCCGCTGAGTCACCATATAGCCCAAAAACTTGCCTGCCGCCACCCCAAAGGCACACTTGCGGGGGTTCAGCCTCATCCGGTACCAACGTAGGTTATTGAAAGTCTCAGCGAGAACGGCGATGTGGTCAGCAGCATTGGTGCTCTTGGTCAGCATATCATCCACGTACACTTCCATGTTACGCCCGATCTGATCCTCAAAGACCTTATTCATCAACCTCTGATAGGTGGCCCCGGCATTCTTCAGCCCAAACGACATCACCTTGTAGTAGTAAATCCCTTTTTAGTTATAAAGGAGGTGGCCTCTTCATCAGTCGGGTCCATTCTTATCTGGTTGTACCTCGAGAATGCGTCCATGAAGCTGAGAGTTTCATGTCCGGACGTAGCATCCACTAGCTGGTCGATCCGGGGCAGTGGAAAGCTATCTTTGGGGCACACCTTATTGAGATCGGTGAAGTCCATTCACATCCTCCAACTCCCACTGGCCTTGCGAACCATCACAACATTCGCCAACCAGTCAGGGTAGTGCACCTCACGGACGTGACCAGCTGCCAACAGCTTTTGCATCTCCTCGTCTATGGCCTTCTGTTTGTCGGGGGCAAAGCTCCTCTTCTTCTGCCGAATGGGTCGGCACTCCGGCTTGACGTTGAGCTGGTGAGTAATCACTTCTTCTGGGATGCCTGGCATGTCGGACGCCGACCAGGCAAAGACGTCGGCATGGGCTTGCAAGAAGGCGAGGAGCTGGTTGCGGGCTTCCTCTGAGAGCAGAGCTCCGACCTGGATTGTCTTTGCTGGGTCCTCTCCAAGAGGGAAGCCAGCATGCGCTCAGCTGGCTCTCCTCTTCTCTCCAGGTCCCGAGGGTCCAGCGCTTCTGGTGCAGGTGCAGGCATCATTCCCTGTGGACTAGGGGCCATGTGGCAGCAAAGTGTGGGCGGGTTCTGCTCCCCCCGCATCTCCTCAACTCCTTCACTGGTGGGAAACCTCATGAGTAGCCTCTTGGTGGAGATGACAGTGTCCAAAAGATTAAGCCAGGTCTTCCGAGGATAGCATTATAGGCAAGGGATACCCGGACCACCAGAAAGCTCATGAAGACCGTACTTTGGCGCGAGGCCGTGTCAGCCATGACAGAAAGAGTGATCTCCCCCTCGACCTTCACAGAATCTCCAGTGAACCCCATCAGGGGCATGGCAATAGGCCGAAGCAGGTCGGGTGACAGGTTCATGTGAACGAAAGCATCATAACTCAAAACATCCATCGAGCTCCCACTATTAACCAGAATTCTTTTTACAGGATGCTTAGCAATCGTCATGGACATGATGACGCTATCATCATTTTTATTTACCACTCCCTCTAAGTTCCTTTTGAAAAAATGGATTACAGGATCTAACTCCCCCTCCCCCCTCGGCCTCTTGGGCGGGCCACCTGCCCCCCAGAAAATCATCGTCACCGTCTTCTCAGTCAGAGCATTGTCAATTACCGGTAGCGGACGTGCCGACGGACCAGGAGCACCCAGGTTGTTCTCTAAACAAACTTCCCCAGGTGGCCATGCTGGATAAGATCTTCTATTGCCTTCTTCAATTGGCGACAGTTGTCGGTATCGTGGCCGTGATCCCGATGGTAGCGACAGTACAAATTCTTATTGCGGAGGATCTTTGGGTTCAATGGGGGAGGGCTTGGTAGGTACGACTCGCCCTCTATCTCTAGCCGGATGTGGGAGATGGGAGCAAGCAAAGGGGTGTAAGGGCCGTCCCTCTATGCGGCCCTCTATGCAGGAGCTCGAGGACAGTTGTCTGGTCGGTGGGGAGGTTTGGGCCTCCTGGGTCGGGCTTTAACGGGCTTAGGGTGAGCTAGCTTCTTGAGGACACTCCCGCTAGCCTCACGTCGAGGAATCAGCTTTGTCGGTGCGGATATACTTCTGGGCCCGAGTCAAGAGTTCGACGTAGGAACCGGGCGGCTTCTTGTTAAGGGAGTATACGAAGCGAGACGGATGAAGCCATCGCTTCAAGGCCAAAGTGGCCACTGAGTCCTTAAGATTGTAGACTTCCAGGGCTGCTTCCTTGAACCGAGCAACGTAGTCTCGCAGGGACTCACCGCTCTTCTGCTGAACAGAGAAGAGGCTGTCAGCTACCCTTGGAATCTTCCGACAGATATCAAAATGGGCCAAGAAGGCCCTCTTCAGCTAGTGAAAAGAATTGATACTCCATGGCGGCAGGCGAGAGTACCAGGCTCGAGCAGCTTTCTTCAGAGTAGCAGGGAAGGCGATGCACATGAGCGAATCGGTTGCCCCTTGGACCTGCATGAGAACCTTGTAACTTTCTAGGTGGTCCAGGGGATCCATGGTCCCGTCATATGGATCCAGCTGAGGAAGGTGGAACCGGATGGAGATGGGCTCTTCCATGATACGGCGGGACAGCGGAGGTCGGCTATCATAGTCTGCCTCTGGCAGGTGGGTGATCCGGCAGCTGAGTTCTTCCAACCGTTGGTTATACTCGTCGAGTCAACGCTCGCGCTCAACGAGCTATCCTGCCATCGAATGACCCCTCCCCCAAGGATTCTGAGGATGGGAAAGAGTGACGGCGATGTCAGTGAGGGCGCTCCACCTCCTTTCTGTGTCACTGCTTGGGAGAAACACTGGCATGACGAGAGAGCGATTAGGGTCTCTTGGAGGCTCCCCGGTGGTGAGGCTTGGGCGAAGCATGACGGTGGCGAGCTTCTGGGACCGGCGATCTCCTTCGGAAGGAATGCCGGCTTGGTCGCATCACCCCCAGAACCGATGGGAATGGCTCTGGCTACCGCGGGGCCGCCTGCTGGTGCTGCAGACCTTGAATCACCGCCACCAAGGACTGAACTTGCGTGGCTAGGGCAGCAAGCAGGTCTTCCTGGAGCTGCTGTGGAGGAGGCGCAGAGACGTCGATCGGAGGAGCAGAAGGTCCAGCCGCCTGGAGATGCGGCGGTGCAGGAACAACGGCTGGGGGAGCTGAGGGGCCAACCGCCAGCGGATCAGCTCCTTGATGCTGCCCCCAGCGCAACTGATAGAGACCCCTTTCGCACGGGTCGTCACCATGGCTCAAGAGCTCGGGGAGAGAGAGGTTGCAGATTGCTAGTTTGATATCTTTCTCTTTCCCCTTCCTGGCGCACCAATCTGTTGACGCCGAGTCACTTTCTTCAAACGCCGAAAAAACGGACGTCCTCCTCGCTGGACTCCTGCAAGAAAAGTCCTTGGAGACCGGATGCTCCGATGGGGACCCTCCGATGCTCAAGTTAGTCACTCGGGAACATACGGGAACTGACTAGCCGAAGGAAGCTAGAAAGTTAGGGTTTAACTAGTGGGAAGAAGCTAGAAAAACCAGAGTTCTTCGATCCCTTCTTACAGTGAGAGTGTGCGCTTTTATACCTGTTCGAAGATACACCCTTTCGTTCTGGAAGATTGCCGATTTTAAGATACCTTGTCCAATAACGGACAAAAAGATGAGGCTGATAGTGACAGGTCGTACTATCACTGTGCATGTCGGAGGTGTCCTGCGTCACCTGTCAGTATGGCTTCACAGGTGTCTGGCATCTGTGGTTATACATGATGCGCGCCGTTGCTAGATGTGACCGCACACAGTTATAGGCGGGTGGTGAACCGTACACTGTAACGGGGTATGGTCATGCACAGTCACAGACATGCGATTGACCATACGCTGTTATGAGGTATGGCCACACGCTGCTATGGATATGCGGCAGACCACGTGGGCATGCCAGGTGGCCTGAGGCTGTAGGCTGTTGGGCTCAAGGGCCAGACCACGTATCGAGCACTGTTCATACATCTCGAGACCGAAGGGGTCTTAGGGGTTGAGGTACCGTTCACAAAGTCCGGGAGCTGTGGCTCAAGGCCGAGACTGAAACTCAAGGTTGAGCCCTGTTCATGCAGCCCGAGACCGAGGGGTCTCGGGGGTCGAGATACTGTTCATGAAGTCCGATACCGAGAGGAGCTCAGGAGGCCGAAAGAGCCTCCATCAGTCGCCGTTACCATTTATTCTGATGGCATTGGATCAGCCATATCAATTATGTAACTTGTGGCAACATTCATTTTTGCATCCTCGTCTTTTTTTTTTTTTTTTTTTGGGGGGGCGGGGGGGGGAAGCTATCAACTTTGCATCTAAATGAATTGATTAGCTGATTTGCATTGAAAAAATCAAAGTTTCCAAGCATTTTCAAAATGAATATTTTGTTGAAGAAATAATTTACTGCTGCAATAAAATAAAATTTAGTAACATATTACTACTTAGTGTTGTGGACTATGGTCAAGGAGTCTCAATCAGTCGTGCTTACATTTAGCCTAGGATTCTCAAACTTGACAATAAATCTTGATTATTTCATTTTCTTTATTTATTTTCCTCCACATAGGCTTTTCAACCTTTCGATCCGATCTCTAATCATAAACTATTCATGACTAGTGATATATGATAAAATTTTGAATAGACTTAATTTTATTGGAAGAGGAAAAGATATTTTCTTTTGGGTAAATTTCTAGATTCTTTCTATTTTTTCATGCTAAACGTGAAAGGATACATGGCCTTTTATAATTACAAAATGATTCTTGATCTTCCACAATACTTAATTCAGAATAACAACTTCCTATGCAATTAAATAACAGCAATTTTCTATGCAATTAAATAACAGCAATTTCCTATGCAGTAATTAAATAATATCAACTTCCTATGCAGCAATTTCCAATAATCAAGTTTAGTTTCCAACACCCCCCTTTAAATTTGATTCTTCATGACTCCAAGCATGCTTCTCAACTTCTTGAACTCTTCTTCCTTGAGGGCTTTTGTTCTTTTGTTGAAATGTGAGAAGTTGTACTTCTTGATTTTTAATACAATCTCGAATGAAGTGAAATCTTGTATCAATATGCTTACTTCGATCATGGAAAACTGGATTTTTTGCAAGTTGTATAGCAGATTTATTATCAACAAAAAGGTTGGTTGGCTCTTCATGTGAAATCTTCATTTCTTGTAGTAGTCTTTGAAGCCAAAGTGCATGACAAACACAATTTGCTGCAGCAACATACTCTGCTTCACATGATGAAAGTGTAACAATTTGTTGTTTCTTTGAAGACCATGTAAATGCTCCACTTCCAATATAAAAGGCAAATCCACTCGTACTTTTTCTATCATCAATATCTCTGCCCAATTGCTATCACAAAAACCAACTAATTTTATTGGATTAGTAGATGAATAGAAAATACCATAATCTTGCGTACCTTTGATATATCGAAGGATTCTTTTTGCAACAATTAAATGATCCATTCTTGGCTTCTCCATGTAACGACTTATAACTCCAACACTATAAGCAATATCCGGCCTTGTATTTGTAAGATATCTTAAGCTTCCAACCAAACTTTTATAATATGTTGGATTGACAAGATCTCCTTCTCCATCTTTACTTAATTTAGTATTGTATTCAATTGGAGTGGTGCTTGAATTGCAATTCTTCATCTTGAATTTCTCCAAAATTTCTTTGCATATTTGCTTTGTGAAATAAATATGCCTTCATCTGATTGATTTACTTCAATACCCAGAAAATAAGACATTAAGCCAAAATCTGTCATTTCAAATTCTTTGATCATTGAAGTCTTGAAAACTTCAATCATTGCAAGATTATTTCCTGTGAATATCAAATCATCCACATATAGACAAACAAATAGAACATCACCAACATGATTAGACTTCATATAAAGAGAATGTTCAAGAAGGCATTTTTGAAAACCATTTTCAGCAAAATACTTGTCAATCCTTGTATTCCAAGCTCGTGGAGCCTGTTTCAATCCATAAAGAGCTCGTTTGAGTTTGTAGACTTTGTCTTCTTGTCCTTTTTGAATGAAACCCAAAGGTTGTTCTACATAGACTTCTTCATTCAAATATCCATTCAAAAAAGCTGATTTCACATCCATTTGAAAAATTTTCCATTTCATTTGTGCTGCTAAGGAAATGAGAAGGCGTACCGTTTCCATTCGAGCAACAGGAGAGAAAACTTCATCATAGTCAATGCCATATTGTTGTTTGTAGCCTTTTACTACCAAGCGGGCTTTGTGTTTTTCTATTTCTCCACTTGCATTTGTTTTTGTTTTATACACCCATTTGACTCCAATGGCTTGATGACCTTGGGGAAGATTTGTGAGTTCCCAAGTGTCATTTTTCTCTATTGATGAAATTTCTTCATGCATGGCATTTCTCCATTTTTCTTCTTTATTTGCTTCATAAAACTCAATTGGATCATAACCTGCAAAAAGACAAAACATAGTATAATCATTAGCATCAAGACGCCTTGTGACGTCAAGCAATTCTTGCACACTCCGAGTTTTGTGTGCTCTATTTGAGGATGAGCCACTGGAACTTTCTTGTGGAGATGAATGTCTTGGACTTTGTTGTGGAGTTGATGGAATTTCTTCTTGATGTTGTGACTCTTCTTCTTCATTATTTTCTTGCATTTTATTGTTATCTTGCCAGCTCCACATTTGCTTTTCATCAAATTCAACATCTCTTGAAAAAATCACTCTCTTTGTAATAGGATTATACAACTTATAGCCACTTGAATTTTCAGCATATCCTAAAAGAATACACTTTTCTCCTTTGTCATCAAGTTTGATCCTTTTCTCATCAGGCACTTTGACATAAGCAACACTTCCAAAAATGCGAAGATGATCAACCTTAGGCTTGTATGAACTCCATGCTTGCTCAGGTGTCATATTGTGAAGCCTTTTTGATGGAAATCTGTTCAACAAATAAACTGCACAAGCAACTGCTTCTCCCCAAAATTCTTTAGGCATATTTTTATCTTTCAACATACATCGAACCATATTTAAAATAGTTCGATTTTTTCTTTCTGAAACCCCATTTTGCTGAGGTGAATAAGGCATAGTAACCTGATGAAAAATTCCTTGTGCTTTGAAAAAATTTGAAAACTCTTTGGATAAATACTCACCACCACGATCCGATCTCAAAGCTTTAATTTGAAAACCACTTTGTTTTTCAACAAGCAACTTAAATTCCTTAAATTTCTGAAACACTTCACTCTTTTTTTTTAATAAATAAACCCATGTCTTTCCAGAATAATCATCAGTGAAGGAAAGATAATATTCATTACCTCCCATAGTTGTTGGTTTGATTGGGCCACAAACATCTGAATGTATCAATTCCAATGGTTTTGTTGCTCTTCTTGATCTTCCTGAAATGAAGGTTCTCCTTTGTTGCTTTCCAACTATGCAAGTTTCACATTTTTCCTTAGACATTTTCAGCCAAGGCATTCCTGTCACCATATTCTTGCTAGACAAAAGTTTTAATCCATCAAAGTTTAAATGTCCATATCTAAGATGCCATAGAGTAGAGTCATCAAGACTTTGTGTTAACATACAAGAGGAGCCATCAACATGCAAACTTAGCTCAAACATTCTATTTTTTGACATAGGAACATGTGCAATAAGAGTATTGTTGTTGTCTCTGATAGAAAGACCCAATTCTTTCATGTGAATGTCATAGCCTTTTTCAAGCAATTGGCCCAAACTAAGAATGTTATTTTTAATGTCTGGAACATAATAGACATCTGAAATAAAATTTTGAGTGCCATTTTGAAGCTTGATAAGGATTTTACCTTTCCCTTCAACTGGCCTTTTAGAGAAGTCTCCAAAAGTCACCGAGCCTTTGAAGCTTTCATCCATCTTTAAAAACATGTCCTTTATCCCACACATATGATTGCTAGCACCTGTGTCTAGATACCAAGTACTTCTTTTGATAGCACCAGAAATGTTATTGTAGGCCAAAAGTAGAGTTACTTCTTCTTCTTGTTCTTTTGTAAAATGAATTTTCTCATCAACATAATTAACATTATCTTTGTACCAACAATCTTTAGCATAGTGCCCATATTTTTTGCAAATAAAACATTGTAGTGCTTGTTGTCCATACCTTCCTCTTCCTCTAGGATTAAAAAATCTTCCTCTACCACGACCTCGGGCATGGTGGTCTCTTATGTCTCCTTGACTTCTTTGAGGTTGATCTTGATGAAATCTTCCACCTCTTCCTCTTCTTCCACGGCCTCGACCATGGAAACTTGTTTGACCTTTAAGATCACCTTTTTCTTGTAGTGTAAGATTTGTTTGAAGTACTTGCTCGATGGGTTTCTCCTCCATCCTTTTAGACAGCTTTTGCTCATGTGCTTGTAAAGAGCCCATGAGTTGCTCTATAGTCATCTCTTCTAATTCCTTTGATTCTTCAATGGCTACAACAATGAAGTCAAATTTTGCATCTAAAGAGCGCAAAATTTTCTCCATGATTCGAACATTAGTAATTTCTTCTCCATTTCTTTTCAATTGATTGACTATAGACATCAATCTTGAAAAATAATTAGAAATTGACTCCCCAGTTACCATTTTGAAAGATTCAAATTCAGACCTCAAAGATTGTAGCCGAATCTTTTTCACCTTTTCTGCTCCTTTATGTGCCTTATGCAATAAGTCCATGCCTCCTTTGATGTTGCAGCTCCAGCGATAATCTCGAATGTGCCTTCATCTACACTTTGGTATAGTGTGTAGAGAGCCTTCTTATCTTTCTTTTTTGACTCCTTATGTTGCTTTCTTTGCTCTTGTGTGAGCATTGCTTCACCTTTGGTCGGCTCCATGTAGTCGTCTTCTACAAGATCCCAAACATCAAAGGATCCAAGCAAAGCCTTCATTTGGATACTCCAGTTATCATAGTTGTCTTTGGTGAGTTTGGGTATTTGGGATTGAACAAAGTTCATGGAGGCCATGGATCTTTTGTGGCTCTGATACCAAATTTGTTGGAAGAGGAGAAGATATTTTCTTTGGGTAAATTTCTGGATTCTTTCTATTTTTCATGCTAAACGTGAAAGAATATATGGCCTTTTATAATTACAAAATGACTCTTGGTCTTCCACAATACTTAATTCAGAATAACAACTTCCTATGCAATTAAATAACAGCAATTTCCTATGCAATTAAATAACAGCAATTTCCTATGCAGTAATTAAATAATATCAACTTCCTATGCAGTAATTTTCAATAATCAAGTTTAGTTTCCAACAAATTTATCATAGAATATAGATCAAATGAATCAGTGAATGAAATATTAATAATTCAATTCTAACTCTAATTTAGTTGATCATATGTGCAATCAAAACTTAGATGCTGCGAGTCTAACCGGTAAACTATCCAAATCTAAATACGACACTCACTGATTAATTTGATCTCTCTCTCTATATATATATATCCTATGGGGTAGATGAATTATCTAAGATTAATTTTTTACGAGCATATATGGCATGCCATATCTGCCTTGTGTAATAGGCCATATGATGGTCATCATGAACATCCCTTGATTTCAGATAGGACCCTTAATTAATTCCAGTCCAGCCCTGAAATATCGAAGGGTATCCAAACTCTTGAGCACCATCCAAACTACTATTCCCTGCGTGTGACGTTCCCAACCTCTAGCATAATATTTCGTTAGTCCTCTAAAACAGTTGTTGGCAGACATTAATCATAACTTGCTGCCATCTTTTTAGGTCACCATGAACGTACAACAGGCCAAATTCACACGTCTGAACTAAAAAGTCCTCTAAAACAGTTGTTGGCAGACATTAATCATAACATGCTGCCATCTTTAGGTCACCATGAACGTACAACAGGCCAAATTCACACGTCTGAACTAAAAATCCAACCTACTACCAAACCGTCATCCATTCACACTGGCTTCATGCATGCTCAATGATTAATATCCAATAAATAATAAACCTCACAAAATCTTCTCTCGCCCCCTTATTTTCTCTCCCATTCTTACCACAACCTTGAGTCTCCTAATGGAAGTAAAGGTTCTGGCTGCCCAAGAGGGCCTTTTGCTGAAGCCACGCCTCTTCTTCCTTGTCTTGTTTCTTGGTCTAGTTTTCGTGGACCCGTTTCATCTTGGTCCACTGGGTGGGCATGATTACAAACCAGTGAGGCATTCTGTTGCACCTTACAAGCAGGTCATGCAGAGGTGGCCAAGAGACAACCAAAGCCGGCTGAGGTTTGGAAGGCTCGAGTTCGTCGGCGAGATCTTCGGCCCGGAGTCCATAGAATTCGATCTTGAGGGCCGAGGACCCTACGCTGGCTTGGCTGATGGCCGTGTTGTCCGATGGATGGGCGACGCCATTGGTTGGGAAACATTTGCAGTTGTCAATCCCGGTTGGTAAGTGAAATCAGCATTTAGTTTTGATCAAGAATAGTTTTTGCTTTCATTCATTTGTTTTTAGTTTCTAAAAACATGCAAGTTTGGCAGATGATGAGAATAAAATTATTTTCTATTTTTCTGGTGAACAATGCCTTGAAAAAGGAGAGGAGAAAAAGATTCAAAGTAATATACAATCCACTTACTTGTTTTGAATTTCTCTAGCTTTTGTTTTTTTAAATTATTTTTATTTTTTAAAAAAAATTTGAAGCTATGTTTTACAAATTATTGTTTTTAAGGCTTAATTGATGTCCGGCCTTTGAGAGAATCTGATCTACAGTAATAAGTTTCTTTAATAACTAAAAATTGCATGGCTAGTGCACAGAGATTAATCGTTGAAGTTTGGTCCACAAGCCCTTGTTTTTATTTTCAATCATCAAACATGTTTTCATAAAAAAAAAATTTATTTCTTTGAAACTGAAAATCAAGACTGCTTCAAGAATCAAAATCAAATGCATCATAAATATTGATCTCTCTTCTCTGTGTTTCTTTGAATATGATGTTGTATTGAGAGCCAAGATTGTCATGATTATTGCCATTGGAAGGTCTGAGAAAATTTGTGGTAATGGCATCGACTCGACGACTTCGAAGCAACACAAGAATGAGAAATGGTGTGGCCGACCTCTTGGCCTAAGGTTCAACAAGAAGACTGGAGAGCTTTACATTGCTGATGCTTATTTTGGGCTAATGGTTGTGGGATCGGATGGTGGCGTTGCAACACCTCTTGCAACTCATGTGCATGGAAGGCGTATTCTTTTTGCAAATGACTTGGATGTGCATGGCAATGGCTCTATTTTCTTCACTGATACTAGCATGAGATACAGTAGAAAGTGAGCATTCTTGTTCTTGATCTTTTGTTGCTGATTTTGAAACTTGTTGATGTGGAGATCATCTTATCTCAGTGCTGAATTGTGAAACTGGTTGATGCATGTAGAGATCATTTTATCATATTGCTAGAAGGAGAAGCCACAGGAGAACTTCTCAGGTATGACCCAATATCTAGGACTACTCATGTTGTATTGAAGGGCTTGGCATTTCCAAATGGAGTGCAGATATCAAAGGATCAAAAGTTTCTTCTTTTCACTGAGACCACCAATTGCAGGTAACCTCTCTCTCTCTCTCTCTCTCTATGTTTCTGAATCCAATTAGGAACCTTTGTCCCACTCCCACTCCACCATAGCATAAGCTTGTTTACTAGTACTAGCATCACTATAGCTACTGTACCACAAACAAGATGTATCTCAATGAAATTTTGCTACTTATGCTTTTATGATGATCATATGGAAACATTAGTGCCTTGTAAATTTGAATAAACTCTTTTTTTTATTAGTACCCAACTACATGCAATTATCATTGAACACAAAATGCATCAGAATTCAGATGACGCAATGCTCGCTTAAGTTTGTCACCATGGAAATGTGCATGAATAGAATTTGAAGTGCCAATCTTAATGTAGGACATATCTGAATGGATCCATGTTGCAGGATAATGAGGTATTGGCTAGAGGGACCTAAGACTGGGAAGTTGGAGGTCTTTGCAGACTTGCCAGGGTTTCCAGACAACATAAGGATGAATGAGAAAGGCCAGTTCTGGGTGGCAATTGACTGCTGCAGGACTCCAGTCCAAGAAGTCTTCTCGCATAATCCATGGCTAAGGAGCATATATTTTAGATTGCCTCTGAAGATGAACTTTCTGGCAAGGCTATTTGGGATGAAGATGTACACCGTCATCTCGCTCTTCGACGAGGAAGGAAAGATCGCCGAGGTGCTCGAAGACACAGGTGGGGAGGTGGTGAAACTTGTTAGCGAAGTTAGGGAGGTGAATGGCAAACTTTGGATTGGAACAGTAGCTCATAACCATATTGCTACTTTTCCTTACTCCTAGAGTTGCAAAGTAATCAAATGTACTCTGAAAAATGGTATGCATTTGTGGTTCTTAGCTCAGATCTAATGATATATATGCCCTCGTTCAAATCAGTGTAATCACAATGACTTAATGTCAAGTTAAGGTTTTGATCAAATGATATTTGTTCATGCGAACAAGTTAACTACATTAGCAATTGGTCAACTTTTCCCAAGCGAAAATGTGAGCTAAAATAATAGGAAGCACTCCTTTTCCTTTTGAAATGCCATGATGCAAAAGAATGCTGTTGCTGCCAAATCACGAGCAATAAACGTCGGGTAGGCTAGGATGGCTGCGTGCGCAGAGAGGTCGCCGTCTTCCTTCTAGAGCCTGCAAAAGTTTCGGACCGGTGGTTCCGGTGGAGACCCTCCGACGCCCAAGTCAGTGAGTCGTAGAACAGGGATATAATTTTTGGTAGAATTCTTAGAGGAAGCCAGAGAGAGCGTCCCCTCGCATGGAGCTCGGGTCCTCTTTTTATACCTGTTGGAGTCCCGTTTACCTCGCTCTGTTGGAAACCGTCAAATCTTTCCCGTTGCGATGTTTCATTGAACGGCAAGTTGTTGGGCTGTTGCTGGATAGGGGCCGCTTATAGCGGTAACCGCCGATCAAGCTGACACTCGCCCATGACTTTGGTGGGCAAGGTGCTAGGCAGTGGACCTTAGATCACGGAATTCGTTGTGTGAGACTGGTCTTTGTGCACGTGGATAGTGCTGAAGGCCGACGCTGGGAGTCGAGGCTGGAGGCCGGCGCTGGAGGCTGACGCTGGATGGCTGTCGCTAGAGGCTGACGCTGGAGGGCCAGAGCCAGTCTCAGCGCTGGGGCCGACGCTGGTGGCCGGCACTGAAGGCCGACGCTGGAGGTCGGAGCCAAAGTCAGCGCTAGGACCGACGCTGGTGGCCGGCACTGAAGGCCGACGCTGGAGGCCAGAGCCGAAGTCAGCGCTGGGGCCGACGCTGGTGGCCGGCGCTGAGGGCCGACGCTGGGGGCCAGTGCCAGAGGCCGGAGCCAGTCTCAGCACTGGAGGCTGGCGCTGAGAGCCGACGCCGAAGGCCGACGCTGGGGTCGGTGCTGAAAGTATTGGGTTTTGTTGTCACATCATTGCTTTCGAAAACCGCGCAAAAGATAATACTACTCCGGGAAAACGGCCAGCCGTATCAGATGCCCCCCCGCCCCTGAGATGGGTGAGCGTTCACCTACCCGCGAAAGGGGTGTTAATATCATCTAGGCGGCCGATTTTCGCGACATTATTTTGCCTTTGTTGGGATTAGAGAGGATTTCCCTCGGGCAGTGTTACGAAAAGGCGGGCGGTATCATTGCGATAAGGTTAATGCCTCCCTTTTTATCGGTGGTCTTTTCGAGTTTTTCGCGTTGGCAGGCCGTCGAAATGCCTCCCAATTGAAGATGGACGTGTGGCCGGATCGGACGATTGTGGGGTGTCTTGAGATGGCGTCATGAGGACAAATAGCCCTTATCTTCCCATCTTCCCCATTTCTTCTGTCGCTGCCCCCCTTTCGAGTCCGCCAGCGTTCCTCTGTCTCCCGTGTTCATTCTCTCCCCGTGCTCTATTTTGGCTCGAGTTTTCTAGGTTAGTTCCTATGGTTTCCTCTCCTTCTTGCTCCATCTCTGGTTCCTGGGGGGGTTCCCATAACCCTTCTCAGACTTCTGATTCCTTGTTAAGCAAATGGTCCACCTCTTCTTCTAACCATTCTTCCCCGGGGCAGCGGCCAGTCAGTCGTCCCCTAACCGGGACTCGTCCGGCCGGCGAGCGGATTTCCGTCCGGAGCCAGTCAATGGCTGCCGGTCCTTCTAGGGTTGCCAAGGAGTCCCCCGAAGGGACTGCGTCCTCTATGTCTTCTGAAGACATAGTAAACCTAAAAGCCAAGTATAGCTTCCCTTCGGACCTTCATCTGTTCGTTCCTACTTTCAATGACAGGGTAACTTCTTCCCGTTCCGGAAGGGTTGCTTTGTACGGAGCCTTTTTTAAGGCCGGGCTCCGGTTGCCGATCCACCCTTTTATTCTCAATCTCCTCGACCGTACTCCTTGACTCCTTCCCAGTTAGTTTCCAATTCAATCCGAACATCGGTTTTTTGGTACTCTGCCACTTGCAAGGCATTGAGGCCAGTATCTCTTTGTTCCGCAGCTTTTATACCCTTCGCAAACAGTCGGGTTGATGGTCCTTCACCCCTAGGTCTAATAGGATCCTCAAACTGTGCCTTCCTACTTCCGTTAAAGGGTGGAAGGACAAGTTATTCTTTACGGACATCAGTGGGGTTCGTGGAAGCTGGGGGATACCCAACATTGACGCCAATAGGGATCCCTCCATCCTTCTATGAGACCGGATGACATTTGGGCAGCTTCTGACTGTCGACATCCCTCGGTGTAATATGCTCTTAGCCGAGGAGAACCTCCATCTTGCCGGCCTAATTCCCGCGAGGGGTGAGCACTCAATCACTCACTCTCTTCTCCTCCCTTTGCTTTTTTCTTTTTCTTTTCTTCCCTTTTTTCCCCTCTTCTTTTCTTTTTTTTTTTTTTTTTTAACCATCCTTCGCCTGTGTAGGGATGGCGCCGACACTTCATGAGCTTAAACAGGCGGCCACCAGGAAGAGGAAGGCTGCAGGGAATGCGCCTCCTGCCGAAAGATGGGCCATTGCTAAAGTTCCAAGGAGGGCCGACACGGGGAGGGTTGGTGCCGGGAAGGCCGACGCGGGGAAGGCCGACACTGGAGGGGCTAAAGTCGTGAAGCCCCTGCGTACAAAGGTTTTGAAGAAGGGCGGCCCTAAAAGGGCCGACGCTGGGGAGACCGAGGCCAAGGGGGCCAGAACTGGAATCCTCGTATGCAGGCGAGGCAGCCCAAGCTCAGGCTGACGAACCTGTCATGGCAGATGCGGGAAGGGCCGAGACCGGCAGGGAGGTGGAACGGAGTCAACCGGAGAGAGGATCTCCAGCTTCAGCTCCTCCCATTATCCTACTCGACCTTTCTCCCGAGGGGGAGGCGCCGTCGCCCTTGCCCAAAGCCTTAGAGACGGATGAAATTTCTGCGGCAATGGTGACGACTCCAGCCGCTACCCTGCCCCCCACGGGGGCAACAGCCGAAGTGCCTCCCTAGCCAAGGAGTTGGAGGCGGCAGGCTCAGAGGCGGAATTAGCCTCTGTAGACCCGACGCCCAGGGAAGAGAGGGGCGTTGATCCTTCCTTCCAGTCGTTGTTGGCAAACCACGGCGCTGGGCTGCACGGACCGTGGAGGAAGCCGTGGTGGTTGAGGTGCAAGAATATCTCCGGGGTCAGGGGAGAGTCGCCTTCTTCCGCGAAGCATCGGTGGCGCATCTCTGGGTGAGCTTCTGCGCCATTATCATCTCTTTCCCTCCCCCTTTCTTTTTCTCATCTTGACATTTCCTCCAGGCCTTGAATTCTCTTGTCGCCCTTAAAACCTCTGGACCCTGAGCGATACCGCCATCGAACAAGCACACGAGGAGATGTTGTCCCTCCAAGTCAAGGTGGAGAAGTCGGCAATGGCTCTGGAGGACACTCGGGCCACCCTGAAGGGTGAAATTGATGTCGCCCGGCTACGAGCCGAAAAGGTCGAGTATGCGCTAGAGGTTGCTCAGCGCCGCGCAGCCAATGAGCTAGATAATGCTCAGGTGGCCGAGGAAAAACAGAAAGCGGCCGAGGAGAACCAAAGGGCAGCCGAAGAGAAGCTGAAGGCGGCAGAATTGGAGGTGTGCATTTTGAAGACCCAATTAAGTTCTGCCGCCGCTGAGACAAATGCAGCCCAAGAAGCCACCCGCAGTACATAGCCAAAATTGCAGATCTGAAGGCGGCAGTGGCAGAGGCCCAAAAGAGGGCCATCGAGGCTGAAAAGAAGGGGGGCCGAGGCCGTAGAAGATTTTAAAAAATCCAAAGCCTTCGACAAGGAGGTGGCCGAGTCAGCGGCGCTTGCTTATGACGCCGGCTTTCAAGACTGCAAAGATAAAATCCAGGAGCTCTACGACCTGGAGGATATTGAGGGACTGAAGCCTGATGATGTCCCTGAGGATGATACCCCGGCTTCGGATGACCATTAACAGCTTTTGGTTTCTCTTTTTGTATCGATCTGTGCCTGACATGAGTCGGCGACTTTGTAGCCTTATAACTATCAATGAATGCTTTTAATCCCTATTTCGCCTCTTTGGTTATAATTAGCTTTATTTGTTCAAGCTGTCATGAATCACCAACCAATAGGGCTATATAGGGTAGGTTACGCGAAATAGGACCGTAAGCCGTGACATTGTCTCAAGTGTTGGTACAAGGCCAACATTCGGTGGCAACGCAGGGCGTCAGTCTTTATTGCCGACACTGGGCACCGGTCTTTGGCTGCCGGAGCGGGTCTGGTCTTCGTTGCCGACGCTGGACGCCGGTCTTTAGTATGTCGACGCTAGACTCCGGTCTTAGTGCCAACGCGGAGTTGGTCTTTAGTGTGCCGACGCTGGGCGCCGGTCTTGTTGCCAACGCGGAATGCCAACGCGGAGTTGGTCTTTGGTGTGCCGACGCTGGACGCCGATCTTCGGTGCCAACGCGGAGTTGGTCTTTGGTATGCCGACGCTAGACGCCAGTCTTAGTGCCAACGCGGAGTTGGTCTTTAGTGTGCCGACGCTGGGCGCCGGTCTTCGGTGCCAACGCGGAGTTGGTCTTGGTATGCCGACGCTAGACGCCGGTCTTAGTGCCAACGGAGTTGGTCTTTGTGTGCCGACGCTGGGCACCGGTCTTCGGTGCCAACGTGGAGTCGATCTTTGTTGCCAACGCGGAGTTGGTCTTTGGTGCCAACACTGGACGCCGTCTTTGTTGCCAACGCGGAGTTGGTCTTTGCCAACGCGGAGTTGGTCTTTGCTGCCGATGCTGGGCGCCGTCTTCGGTGCCAACGCGGAGTTGGTCTTGTGCCGATGCTGGGCGCCGCCAACGTGGAGTTGGTCTTTGGTGCCGAGCTGGACGCCGTCTTTGGTGCCAATGCGGAGTTGGTCTTTGGTGCCGACGTTGGGCGCCGGTCTTCGGTGCCAACGCGGAGTTGGTCTTTGGTGCCGACACTAGACGCCGGTCTTAGTGCCAACGCGGAGTTGGTCGTGCCAACGCTGGGTGCCGATCTTTGGTGCCAACGCGGAGTTGGTCTTTGGTATGCCGACGCTAGACGCCGGTCTTAGTGCCAACGCGGAGTTGGTCTGCCGATGCTGGGCCGGTCTTCGGTGCCAACGCGGAGTCGGTCTTTGTTGCCAATGCGGAGTGGTCTTTGTGTTGGACGCCGTGCCAATGCGGAGTTGGTCTTTTGCCAACGCAGAGTTGGGTGCCGACGCTGGGCCGGTCTTCGGTGCCAATGCGGAGTTGTCTTGTGCTGACGCTGGCGCGGTCTTTGTTGCCAACGCGGAGTTGGTCTTTGGTGCCGACGCTGGATGCCGGTCTTGGTGCCAACGCGGAGTTGGTCCGCTGGGCGCCGGTCTTCGGTGCCAACGCGGAGTTGGTCTTTGGTTAGACGCCGGTCTTAGTGCCAACGCGGAGTTGGTCTTTGGTGTTAAGCATACTCATTTAAGAACAAGACCATGTTGATTATTCATGTATCAAACCAATTCAAATTAATGACAATAGAGTTCTATTGATAGTACCGGCGTAAGTTGTCGGCATTCCAAGTGCGAGGGAGCGGTTTCCCGTCTAGCTCTTCGACTTTGTACGCCCCATGGTGAAGTGTCTCCTTGACACGGTATGGTCCTTCCCATTTTGGTGCCAGCTTGCCCCCCTCTGTCGGCTTTGACACTTCAGCTCTTCGCAGAACGAGGTCTCCCGGACGGAATGTCTTGGGTCTCACCCGAGAGTTGTAGTGCTTGGCCACTCGCTGACGGAACGCTGCCATGCGAAGCTGTGCTTGATCTCGCAATTCTTCCACCAAATCCAGATCAGCCCTCAACTGGTTTGAGTTGCTTTCTTCGCAGTATAATTCCGTCCGGGGACTAGGAGCTCCTATTCCACTGGGATGACCGCCTCGGTCCCGAAGACCAAGCTGAAAGGGGTTTCCCCCGTAGGTGCTCGCGGCGTCGTGTGGTAGGCCCACAGCACACTGGAAAGTTCTTCCACCCAGCGCCCTTTGCAGCTATCTAGCCGAGCCCTGAGTCCTTGGAGGATGATGCGATTGGTTACCTCTGCTGCGCCGTTGGTTTGGGGATGCCCTACTGAGGTGAATCGATGATGGATGCCCAGGCCATCAAGAATTCCCGGAAGGCTGCATTATCAAACTGTCGGCCGTTGTCCGTAACGAGGGTGTGCGGTAGCCCGAACCGGCACACTACGGATTTCCAGAAGAAAGTCCTTACTTTGGCTTCCGTGATCTTAGCAAGAGCTTCCGCCTCGATCCACTTAGTAAAATGGTCGACGGCCACCACTAGGAACTTGCGTTGTCCGGAGGCAGGAGGGAACGGTCCCAGAATGTCCATGCCCCACTGTGCGAAGGGCCATGGTGCAGCTAGAGGGGTCAGTTGAGACGCCGGTTGATGTTGGAATGTTGGCATGCCGCTGGCAGCTGTCACATCTCTTAACGAGTTCGGAGGCATCCTCCTTCATTGTCAGCCAATAATACCCCTGACGTAAAGCTTTATATGCAAGAGCCCTGCCCCCCAGGTGGTTTCCGCATATCCCTTCGTGTATCTCCCGCAGAATATAATTGGCGTCGGTGGGGCCGACACACCTGAGGATAGGGTATGAGAACGACCTTCGGTAGAGCTTTCCCTCCATAATGAAGAACTTTGGGGCCCGTCTTTTAAGTTTCCTAGCTTCGGCAGGGTCTTCTGGAAGGATGCCCTCAGTAAAGTACCGGACATAGGCGTCCATCCAGGAGGGCTCCTGCTCCACTGGTAAAGTTTCTCTTGGTACATCAATACTCGGGGCTTCTAAGTGCTCCACATAAGCCTTTCCCAACATCCCATCAGCTGAGGCGGCAAGACGGGATAAGGCGTCGGCTCTAGCATTCTCCTGTCGAGGAATGTAGCTGACGCTGAAGTGAGTGAAGGGGGAAACCAGCGAGTGCACCATTTCTAAGTAGCGGGCCATGATGGGATCCCTTGCCTCGTATTCCTTTGTAATCTGGCCGGCAACCAGTTGGGAGTCGGTGAATGCCCTAAGGCGTTTCACCCCAAGCTCTCGAGCCAACCTCACGCCGGATAGCAAAGCTTCATATTCCGCCTGATTGTTAGTGGCTGGAAAGAGGAAGCGAAGTGCACATTCGGTCACAACCCCATCCGAGTTGGCCAAGATGAGGCCTGCTCCGCTCCCTTGAGAGTTTGATGCCCCATCCACATGAAGAACCCACTCATCATCACTGGTTCCGAGGGGCTGAGTGTCCGTAGGAGGTTCTTTAGGTGGCTCCATTCCCCAAGTACATTCAACCAAAAAATCTGCCAAGACTTGAGACTTCATGGCCGAACGGGGGCGGAAAGATAGATCGAACTCCCCCAGCTTGAGGGCCCACCTTGCCAGCCGGCCGGAGGTATCTGGGCGAGCTAGGACTGTCTTCAGAGGCTGGTCTGTGATCACCGCGATCGGGTGGGCTTGGAAGTACGGCCGCAGACGCTGGGCAGACACGATCAATGCAAAGATGATTTTTTCCATGTTTGAATATCGGGTCTCTGCATCATGAAGCACCTTACTCGTATAGTATACCGGCCTTTGCGTGCCATCAGTGTCCACACGGACTAGCACAGAGCTAACAGCTTCAGGAGAGGCCGCAAGGTATAGAAGGAGTTCTTCTCCACCCGTCGGCTTGGCTAGCAGTGGCGGGGTAGATAAGAATTCCTTTAACCCTTCGAACGCCTCCTGGCATTCTTTCGTCCACTTGAACTCGTTGATTCTGCGAAGCGCCTTGAAGAAAGGCACACCTTTCAGCGGACTTGGATAGGAAGCGGCTTAGGGCGGCTACTCTTCCTGTTAGGCGCTGTATTTCTTATTGGCAGGAGGCCTCATGTCCAAGATGGCTTGGACTTTGTCTGGGTTTGCTTCGATCCCCCTCCGGGTCACCATGAAACCCAAAAACTTCCCAGCTGTTACCCCAAATGCACACTTGCGAGGGTTCAGCTTCATCTGATACCGACGAAGGCTGTCAAAGGTTTCTGCTAGGTCCGCGATGTGGTCACTGGCATGGACGCTTTTTGTCAAGCATGTCATCCACGTACACTTCCATGTTACGTCCTATCTGACCTTCAAAGACCTTGTTCATCAGCCTCTGGTAAGTGGCTCCCGCATTCTTTAACCCAAAAGGCATTACCTTGTAGCAATATAGCCCCTTTTCAGTTATGAAGGAGGTAGCTTCTTCATCCGCCGGATTCATCCGGATCTGGTTGTATCCAGAGAAAGCATCCATGAAGCTAAGGACCTCATGGCCGGATGTAGCGTCCACCAGTTGATCAATTCGAGGCAGGGGAAAGCTGTCTTTGGGGCATGCCTTGTTGAGTCGGTGAAATCTACGCACATTCTCCAGCTTCCATTGGTCTTGCGGACTAGAACCACATTAGCCAACCATTCGGGGTAGTGGACCTCCCGAATATGGCCCGCAGCCATTAACTTGCGGATCTCCTCGTCGATAGCTTTCTGTCTGTCGGGAGCAAAGTTTCTCTTTTTC
>UESW01001373.1:149697-169846 GCA_900491605.1 Calamus simplicifolius | reverse complement strand
GTCAAATGTCGTAACACTTTTCAGTTTGTATGGATTAAGACATGGTGAGTTCAATTTGGCTTGCCTGATCAAGTCAAACAGGTTACAAAGTTCAAGAATATGCAAATTTACATGTAAAATTAACTTTCATTCTTTTACCAGATATAAGAGATTCAATGCTTCTTGTGCATTCTAGGGTGGAAAAGTGGCATTTATAGTCTAGATTTCCTTGTTGATTGAGTCGATGGGAGAACTTCAAATCGAGAAGCAAGTTTTGCATTTCTTTAAGAAGTTTTTTCATTAAACTTGTGCAGAGCCAATGCTTGCAATTGGGAGCACCAGACATGTCATATGGGCTGATAACTGGACTGCAGTAACAGAAGATGGAAGCTTATCAGCACAGTTCGAGCATACCATACTGATAACAGAAAATGGTGCAGAATACTGACAAATGTTAGAACCGTGAAAGCTCCATTTCGCAATACATTGGCAGCAATACACTGATTCTTTCATGCTTGTAAAACACGAGATCTAGTTCTGTATAATTGGTGTCATGTTATACCATTCAAATGTAATGATTTTCCCGTCAAAGAAGATATGGATTTGATTTGCTTTGGTGGGACCTTTCACATTGCCTCAAGCTCTCAATTTCTAAAAGTTCTTGCAACTCATTTGGCTTGTGTTCAAGCTACAATTTTATCATTTGTACCATACGATTTCAGGAATTATATATGTTCTACACAGATTCCATCGTTTGCTTTTTGATTATTTATTTTATTCTAAGGTCATGTGGAGCATCAAGCCAGCAATGATGTGGAAAATGTTTGTGAATTACACATTTCCTGACAAGTTAGTAGTTTCCTTGTGAACCTCAACAGTGCAAAGTATAGGACTAAAGTTAATAATCTGCGCATCTACCCTTTCGTTGTCAGAATATGTCAACCCCTTCCAAATGATTCTCCCTCATGTTTGCATAACTTCCTGTGGTTGTCCTCCTCATCATCAAGCCTACTCTTCAGAGACTCTACTGCAAACTTCCTTTCTGCAACCGGGTCCTTCTGGTTAGCTCCCTCACTACCTTCTTGCCAGCCTCCTCAGATGATGCTGCTGCCCTCTTCTGCGAATACTTGCTGTACCAATCTTCAAATGCCCGTGTCTTCTTCAGATACTCCTTTCGGGTCTCATCGGATTTCTCTTTCTATTTCAACTCCTTCAGTTGAAGTGTTGCTATCGTGCTAATGATAGCTGAAAAGCTAAGAATAGCACTCTTAGCCAGCTCATCGGGAAGCTTCTCAAGATAGTCGCACCATGCATGGAGGAGGGCCTGGATAGGGGGTTGATGAGGCCTCGGTGGAGATGACACTCTCTCCTTCAAGCTGCTTTCAATGGGGATAACGTTTAACTTCAGCCAATTATTAAGAGATTGGATGTAATCTTTCTGATGACTCACGAGCTTATCAACTGCAAATGCCACTTTTTCACAATTTCAAGCAGCTGAATTGTGCGGTTATGATGATGTTCACTTGTTTCTTTGGGAGCATTTGCAATGTCAATGATTTTTAGGTTTAATACAATCTTCAGCTGGCTGTCATGATGCACAAACATGGCTTCCCACATGTTGACCATCCTGGTTTAAAGCAATATAATAAGTGAACAAGATATACATACACTCAGTTGCGAGGCAAATAAAAGCATCTTATCTAAAGCAAATGCATATCAACCAAGCAATATGAAGGGCCAATGCTTTCTGCACATGGACTGCTTTAAATATTCGGCATTCGGAAAGAAGATAATGGTCTGGTCATATGCATTTATTTTCAGCCATAAAATGCAGGAGGGACAAAGACATTGGAATCACAAATCTTTATTGCTGGTGCTATTATTGTAATGTCAAACCTCAAAACTGAATTATAAATCTATTTGGCCATCTGTTGTCGAGTCCCGCCTAATTTCCTTCAATCTCATCATTTCTCAATATCAATAGTTTTCACTTTTTGAAGTTTTCAAATTAAGTGCAAATGGTTTGTTCTAGCAGTTCCAATGGCAAAACAATATGGGATTCCAGACTATTATGTAAAACTTTGGTTATTTAATTTTCTCCCTATGTACACACTTATCCAACTTTAAACAAAAAAAAGAGCGATGACAAAAAGAAAGTCAATCATTAGATCATAAATGAAGTTAAAATGAAAAGTTAAGATGTACCTTCACTTCATCATATAGCTTTTTCTCCCATGTTAACATTTTATCCAAGACAATGGCATGAGTTTCCCATTCATCATTATCAAAATCATCTCTTCCGTCATCAGCATGTGGAATGCCTTTGAATGACCTATTCCATGTGATGACTCGCATGACTCTTGCAGAATGGTCAATGTGTCCTGTAAACAAGGATTTAAGACAATATAGATAGTATATATATGAGAACAATTTGCAAAAAGAACATATCTCAATAAATAAATAAAAGGGACACATAGAAGATGGAAATTAGTTAGTTGTTCAATTTAAATTCTAAATCAAGGGTGTCCCAATGCACAAGGCTCTTACCACTATAGGGCCTAGGGAAGATTGGATATACGTAGTCTTACCCTGCATATGAAGAAGCAGCTTCCATCTTTCAAACTGATGACACTTCACAATAGAGCAAACTTAGGCCCACCCTTTGTTTAGTTTAACTTCTAGTACAAGTAAATCAGTATTCAGAACATGTAATGCATATGCTTTATCTCCATGCATGTGGAGCCCCTAGCATTAGAAAAGCTTATCACCAACAAATGCATAAGGAACAATAGTGCACATCACACCAAGAGAAAGCATTGTAACTCCAACAGTAATAAGATAATTAAAAATTTTAAGGCCTTGAAGAAGCTTGAATGATTGTGATCTTAAGCATGCAAATCCAGTCTTATTGGAGATGCTTTCCACGAAGGAAGCATTAGGATTTAGAGTACTATGATAGACTTGTGCAAATATGTCTGGCATGCTCAATTTAATTTGGGTTAGGCTTGGACGGAATTCTAGCCTAATAGGCCAGTCCAAGCAAAGAATCTAAAGCCCACCTTTTGGGTTAAGTTCAAGCTAACAGAAAGTCTAGCTAGACTTAACCTACCCTAACCTGAACTATCATTCAATATTAACCTGCATATTTTATTATATATAACTAAATAAAATCATGAAATCTGGCATCCTTGATTCCACCTCTTCCCATCTCCCATCTTTTCCTACTAGCTATCTTCTCTTAAATTACCTTTCTCTTTACAATAGACACTAGAGAATTGCCAAACATCTCCTGCTATCCTCCTCCTCTCCATCCCTTCCCTTCTCCCCCCCTACCTCTAGGTTAAGGGTGGCAAATTGTGTCAATGAATCATAACTATATTAAGTCAACTCCAAAGTATAACTACAAATGGGTCAACCCAAACCTAAGCCGTTTATTAATCTGGCTAGAAATCTAAACCTGAATCTAACCTGTACATTACATGGGTTACACAACATGACCCGTCTAACCTATGTAACCAATGTAACCTGTTTATCCCATGTTTCCCAATGACCCATTTGACACAAATTGACCCATGTGACCCATTTGACATAAATCGATGTGTGACTTATTTATACCAATTTAATCATAAAGTAATTACTCAAAGTTATAACTCTAAAGTAATTATATATCAACGCAATGTAATTATATATCCATTACCATCCAATCACTAGATCCTAATTGATGGTAAAATAATAATTAATTAAAAGGTGAAATTAATTTGGATAAATAGGTTTGGTGGGTTAATTTACACAAATTGACCTATTAAATAATCACATCAATTGTGCGTTTATTTCAGATTAATAGTTCAACACAAAATCCAACTTGTTTATTAATCGTATATGATGGGTTAACTAGATTTTGATCCAATCATGTTTATGCCCAACTCAAACCCGCTAACTTCATGTTGGGATTGAGACGTGTTCACGGATCATGTCCAAAATGGCCACCCCTACTCTCGGTCCCCTCTACATTGCTACATACTAGAGCATTTAAACATTGGAGCGCCACAAGCTGGCTAAGCACCTTAGCCCCACCTTTGTTAGGGTGTCTCCTATTCTTCTCCTCTCCACCTCTCCCCTCCCCTCCTTATTCCACCTGTTCTCACTCTTTCTAGAACGCACTGCTATTCACACCTTCCTTGCTTGAACCATATCCCCCCCTCAAGAGGCATTTGATTCATAAATTGCAAGGCTCCATCCTAGCATTACATTTACCAGGCATGTGATTTATGAAATTTAAATGCCTGAGTATGTAGCAAATGTTTGGTCATGCAGTAATCTGATTGCAGATTGCTAGGTATCTTGCTTTAACATGTTTGGTTGATGGGCTAGATTACATGCAATTCAGATGGTAAGCATATTAAAATTTCAAAAATATCCCTATTTTTCAAATTGAAAAGAAAGTAAAGCAGAGTAGTATTTTCAGATATAATAATATATTATATAAAATATAATAATTTATACTATTATTTTTACATAATTATATAAAATATAATAATTAATTATATTATATTTATACAATATGATACCAATTATTAATCATATTATATAAAATATATACTAATACAAAAATAGAATATATTATAATTATGTATAAAAAGCATATAATATTATATTTTAATATGCCAAACCCATGTAGTTGGAAAAAGGATTAGATGAGTTGAGAATATTATATTTTATATAAATGATTAATTAAATATATATTATAGAAATTAAATATTTATAAATATAATATACATCACATTGTTATAAGTAAATAATCATTATAACTATTTAATACATTTAAATATTAAAAAATATTATTAATAATATTAATAATACTATAGTATACTAATTAACATACAATATTATCATGATTATAATAACTATATCCATTTATTGTATTGCTATATTTATAATAAAATATATATTATATTCAATATATACTATTTATTATATTATAAAATAAATATGACATAAAATAATAATGCAATAACATTACAATAATAATTTAATAATACTATTAAATTACATTAATTATATGATAAATTTAATATTATATTATACAATATTAAATTTTATTAATACATTAGTATAAAAACACTATAATTATTATCATAATAATATATAAGTATAATTATATTGAAATAATTAATTATTATACATAATTTAACATAATTTTTTATTATTTATATTAATATGTAACAAAAAATTAATTAAAATTTAATATAACGTATTATGTTAAATGGGCTCTTTCTCTCTCATGAATGATGTTTTGTTTTTAAGGATAATTTGAAAAAAAAAAAGTAAGACAAAGATTTCCAGCTGCCAACAATCTGAGTCGACCTAACTTTCTAGCAGAAATCAAATTGCCACAAAATACGGTAATCTGATTCCTAAAGCAATCTTAAATGCCCATCAACTTTTCTAGATATATCGAATTCAAATTATCACAAAAAAAAAAATAAGTAGGCATGTGGAAGGCTTGTCAGCATCCATATGATGTTGGCAAACGAATTCAACTTGAAAACTATTCTTAAATCCAATGAGGGTGATTCGTTTTGGCTCTGACTCTCCATAAAAAAAATAACCCTACTACTTTACAATTGCACCAGTTTATGTAAACCGATGGTGTTGGTCATACGTCTTTTTTATGAGACTTTTATATTGCCTTCAAACAACGCATAAATCGCCTCTATTCCATTGTTTTTGTCCTCTGGCCACTCTCCACTCAAGCCTTTCAGATTTCTTTATCAGCAATTTTAAAACTAAATAGAGAAGATCAGAGTTGGTGTGGCGACTACTGCCCGCTGGTTTATGACTTGGGCCTGCGCGGAAGAAGCCTCCAAAATTCCCATCGAATGATGCTAGTTATATTATTGCCAATTGTATGCGATGACTGTGTCCTCTTGTAGTATGGCCCTTCACGAAATTGTAATTCTAATTTCTCTTTGGATGGATCTCAGATTATTATTTTAGGCGATACAAACGCGCGATACGAACTCTAGATCAAACATTAAGGGGAAAAAACAAAAAGATAGAGCGATACGAACGCGCGAGAAGGGAACAAATAAAAATACAAAATACAGAGAACATGAAGAATATCAAAAAATTTGGGCCGTCTGGAGCAGCTGTGTGTATAGAGGATGTTTCATGTTCCTGTTAAAGCAGTTCGTGTGGGTTGTTAGGTTTTGTTAAAGTAGAAGATGAAGCCCCTGTTCCAGTCCCCTGTTCGTCCTGTAGAAGAAGATGTTCCCTGTTCGTCGTCAAGAAGTTCCAGTCCAGTCCTGTTCATGTTCATGCTCCTCGGCGTATTAATTAATTAATTAAACCTATTCCTATTCCTTTTTATTATTAACCACAGTCTACCTTAACAGGGACCGGAAACTGCTCTTGCTCCTCTTACAGGACAGCTGAAACTCGCTCCATCCGCGCCCGGCGATTGAAGATTTGATATTGGAACAATTTAAAGCAATTTATTTTCTTAATACTTTTCGATATGGGACTAATAATACCATTGTAACGTCAATTATAGAAAGCGTTCCCCTGTTCCTTTGATAAGAGGAGGACCGGAGAATTGGTTCCTAAATTTACGTGCTTAAATTGTGTTTATCTTATTTTAACGGTTACTTTACTAATATGTGATTGAGATCGTGGACAATGACCTTGACTCAAGATTCCCCTCCATCGAAACGCCTCTTCTCTCCTCCGCCGGCTGCGAATAGAATTATAAAAGAAGAGAGAGAGAGAGAGAGATTGGGTTTTGGGTAGTGGCTAAATCCATGGGATTCTTATGGGACGATCAAAGTATATCGGAAAATAAAAAGTTGTTTGATGATTGTCATATAAGAAAGATTTCACTGGGCTTGGTTAGAATATTCGAAATATTTTGATCGAAAACAAAATTTTCTTCATTTTTTTTTCATCTTTACTAAAATAAATATAGATCAAGTTGTTTCAACATCGTTATTTTTTATATTAGCATATTTTTATTTCAATTAGTGATATCAGGGTGTACTTTTATTTTAACAAATTATATCTTTTATTTTAACTACTATAAATTATATTTTTTATAAAATATAAAAATTTAAAATTATCAAAAAATATATATATATATATATATATATATATATATTAAAGAATTTATTGAATTAAATATTTTAAACATCAAAAATATTTTAATGAATTATCATATTTAACATTTAAAAAATAAAAAAAAGATCTCTTATTATTTTCATCTTCCATCCAATCCAATCCAATCCAGTTCTTATATAGCATTATTTTATTTTTTTAAAAAATCATCCCACCAGCCCAGATGCGCTTCAATTCATTATTGATGAGCATTAAAAATACGCACTTAATAAAATAAATTTATGAGTTTATATTCTTAATTTAAAAAGGAAAAACAATTATATAAAATTGAAGTCCATACCTAAGTTCATGAATGTATATATTTGAATATGGAATACCGGGAGTAATCTTCTAGATGTATCAACGGTCCCTCTATTTTTATTTATTTATTTATTTATTTTTTGGTCATCACAAGCCACCATTTTAAAAACGTGACAATAATTGGATGATATACATACTACCATCGAGTTTCCGGCGGAAGAGCTTCAGGTTAATTTCTCTACTCTCTCTCTCTCTCCCTCTCAATTTTATGAATGATAAATGCAATGGTGGAAAAACAAAGAATCTGAGCAAACAAGAGGAATATGGATGAATAAGTATGATGAGATGGATATGTAGTAAATAAATAACAATAGATGATGAATGGATAAAATCAGATGATGCATGGTAATTACGTTAATCATAGGTGATGGAGAACAGGTTAATTTGGCATGGAGCATACAACAAAATCCTGAGGCTTCAAGCAGAGAAGTGCTTGAAATGTATGAAATATCAAGCAGACATGAACTAATTCTGCAATGCTTTATGTTTATGCTTAGATGAACTCGTATTTTGCACATTCTATGTGCATTCTTTTCCCAAGAGAAGGGAGCATTGTTAGATGGCTCAATATCAATATCTGTTGGTTTGGAGTAAATTTGATAAATATGTTCCTGACTTCATATCATGTGCTTCTTTTGTCCTTTGTCTTGTATTTATGGTTTATATTGAGTGCTTTTATTAAACAGAAGGGAGTAAATTAAGGAGTGTGCTGATCAAGGTTTATAATAATGGCCATTATAATAATGGTTTTGGGACCTATGGTTACATTGTATACAGTTAAAGAAAAATAACAGCTGCTATAATGGGTTATTTGGTGTTATAACGGGTTGCTATAATATAAATAATAGCCATTGTTTGCATATGTATTGTTTCTGTGAATAAAGATAACTTTTGCCAAGATTCAAATTTTTGCACCATCTTTTTTTTCCAAAAGAGCATGTACTGCTTGAAAATTAACATTTTTATTAAATGAATAGTGATCCAGACAATAATACAATATTACTTTTTTTTCCTTACTGTGCATTATTTTTTACCATCACAACCATTATAACACTTACTATTTTTATATTAAAAAATTGAAATCAAGCATTGTGGGACACATAACAACCATTATGACTGTTATAAAGGTGGGAGCCTGTTATAACAATAACTGGAAAAAAGATATTCTCTGGAGGATAGAAGGGGTATGGACGAGGATAAAGTTGAAAAGCCATTATATTCTGTCTACGGGGCAAAGACCCTATGTTATAATTTGAAAGGATGGGAACACATAGTGGGGACCAGTGATAGAATAGGAAAAATGAAGCAGGCATAAAGAAACAAATTTTCACTTCATGAAGTGAAAAGTACAAGTCTGAAAGATTCTTGAATATTCATTAGCAGCCATACAAGAATATAGATAGATTAGCATTCACAAAAGGCAAAACTTTTAGTGGGAGATGTAATTTTGTTTTATAATTTTTGCTGTAGTCTTTTACAAGGATCCTGACATGGATGATCTCTTATTGTTTTCTCAAAATCCAGAAAAGAGGCAAGTGTTATGCATAAGTTTAGGAGAATGACAAGGAAAAGGATGCTCTGAAGGCTGAAGGAAGGATAATGAGGTCCTGTTAATTTAGTAGCCCTTAGTGTTAGCAAATGAAGTAAATTGTCAATTTTAATATTGCACCCATATGAAAGCTTTAGAAAATAATAAAAAGCGCTGAGGTAGTGATTGGTGCATTTACATTTAAGAGTTCTGAGCAAGAAACTACGGATGTCTTTGGTTTGATTGTGATGTATTGAATGTTGTAACCTCTCAAACAACATGCTTTAAACCACTGTTGATTTTGATATTGCAATAAGCAGCTATGTATTTTAAGGAACTTCAATATGCATAAATTGTAAATTCAACTTAAGTTGATTTCTGACAGAGTTGATAATGAGATTCCTTCTGTAAAATTAGACTTTGATAAAGTTGCTATATTTATCAATAAAAGTTACTGTATGTAGTTGGATTCTTGAAGCAACACTATTAAATCTAGTGCCTGTTATGTTTCAGACATATGTGGCTCATCATTACCCAAGCCATTTCCTATCAAATATGGGGTAACTTGTATAACAGAACTCGAAGCTGAGAAGCCTCAATAGATTGACTTGATTTTATGACCGGTTGCTAATCCAATGTCCTCTCGCGAAAAAATAGTGTTACGTTCCCAGCCAAGGTAATTGTTGCAAGAGTGTCTTGCCATAATACCTATATGTCTAGTTGGTGAGCAGGGAGATGTTCATTCTCAATATGGCTCCTGGAGGGTCTAACTGTTTGCTGGCTTTTATACTTAGCTGAGCTATTGACAATTTAGACCTTATTTACACGAAATGTCATTTTTTAAACAAAGTTTCACAAATGCCATGTGCCTTTACTTCTTTTTTGCAGGAACTTTAAATGCATCTAAGCAGTTGTCAAGAACATTATGCAATTTAACTGATCTTTTATTCAATAGAAGGTATGTTTTTTTTTTTAGGGTACAAAATACTACAAGTTATCATTTTTTTTAATTTACATATTAATTTTAGGTTCTAAATACATTTGATGTGAAATAATTGATCAATAGTATAAAAGAAAGAAGGTATAGGATATCAAAAGGGCTCCGGTTAGTCTTATGAGCTTCATTTTCACATATTAATACAAGAATGAATAGAAAGAAAGTTGTGGTTTATGGAGGAGAGGAAGTAAGGTAGGCCAAGAAAACTTTATTAGAAAGAATAATAGAAAGAAGAAGAGAAGGGAGAGATAGTCACATTGGGACTTGGAAGAGGGATATCAATTAGAAGGTTCTCAAATCACATAATTTAAATCTCTGCTGAGCTTTTCTTATGATGTTGTTTAGATAAGCTTGGCTGCCTCCTCCTCTTCTGCTCTCTCTCTCTCTCTCTCTCTCTCTCTCTCTCTCTCTCTCACACACACACACACACACACACACATTCATTTCCCTCCCTCCTCTGTTGCCCTTTTTCACAATCTACTGTTTGCTTGTTTAGATTTTCAGAAGTCCACTTCCATGGCTTCCTATTCACCACCTCTCATGGCACTATGCTCAGGCAGTTGTAGTGCATCCTATTCTTCCTTGATTAGGCAACAAGTTTTACCTATTAATCTCTTTCCTTTCCAGATCCTTAAATTATTTCTGATTGATGTTCCTCTTTGCACTACTGTAATACATCTGTATTATTTTCCCACTCTTTTCTGTTTTTCCACTTAATTAGTTTGTTAGTAGCTTAACTCTTGCATTAATTTCCTCCTACAATTTATTTCACCTCTTCTCTAGGTTTTGTTGTCTTTTTTTTTTCCCTTTTTTTTTCCTTTTTTTTCCATCCTATTGTTTTAAGTCACCATATTAGATGAATTGCATGTGATGCAGTATGGTTTAATTATTTGAATCTGTCTTAGCTGTGCCTTTCAGTATGTGTCTATATTCTTGCTATTTAGTCTATACTCACTGTTATATATGTTCCTTTCTGCTATACAATATCCAGAAATGTGGTCTGGATTCTAAACAACTTGGTATCATGTTCTTAAAGCATATATTTGTATGCATGCAACCCTAAGTCAGCGTCTGTGTTACTAGAACCTGTTAGAGACTTAGAGTTGAGGTTTTTTATGCTTTTATTTAAGGTAAAGGATCTTTTTTTTTTTTTTAATTTGTAGAAAGTCTATTTTGTTATCTATCAGTTCCTAGTTTATTGCAGGAACTTATGAATCCATCATAGCACTTGATTTGGGTACATGACTATTCATTACCCAACAGTCAGTTTGGTTGCAAGAGAACCTGTGGAAAAAGAAAATCCAGTTTTTTTTATGGTGTTTGCAATTTATAAAAATGGAAACATATTTCTATTTCCTTTTCTTCCTTCTAGTATGCTGGAAAATGGACTAGTTTCCTGAAAAAGTGGTGCAGCCTTCACTCAAAATATGTTATATATTTATTTGGATTGGAGATATGTTTATTCTTTTCTTTGTTTTTCTTGGAAGGAGAGATGGAGGGTTATACACTAGCCACAAAAATGGTGATTTGAGGAAATCCAACAAAAATTTTCTCCATATGATTTATTTTTTCTGCAAAACAGAAATGGTTGGAAAAGTGCTTTATCCAGAGGGAAGAAATGTTTTCCCTGGATTTTTGCTTGCAATTAAACAACACCCAGTTAGAACCTGTCCCTGTAACCATCAACCAACTTCTCAGAAATAATGGAATACTTTTGTGGATAATTATAACTCTTCTAGTTTCTAATTATTTCATAAGATGTGTTGGAATGAGTGGTTTAAAATCTATGAAGAGTGCAATAGTCTAATCTTCTATATATATTAACTGTTATGCCATTCATTTGAATCTGAGGTTCCTAGGATACAAATAAAGTTTAGTCACTGCTAAAACTTTATGCATCAAATGGTATTATAAATGCAGTACTTATGTGATCAGACCCACTTATGAATAATCATGTCTAAGTTAAATATGCTGTTTAGTCTGTACATGTGCTTTTCTAATTTTCTTTGTGAAGTGTGCACTCATCTTATGTGCTTCAAGCATTTGTTTACAAGACACTCTTTGTTTTGACACCATTCCCATTTCATTTCTATTTTGATTGTGTGCAACTTTCTCCTCATTGTTGTTATTCATAAATTCTGTTTTGAGGATTTCGTTTGTTTTCCTGTTTGAAGTTTCCTCTCGAAGGACTTCCTTTTGTTGATTTTTCATATTGTAGGTCTGATGCATGCATTATACGGTCATTATATGTTAGCAATTTGTGTGCTAGGTCCTCATTACATAAAATACATTTCTTCTATTCTCTTTAAAAGTCTGTAGTTTAGTTTTGGCATCTCAAGAGTATGCTTGTTCTTTGTGCCACTGTAGTTGATATAGGTAATGCATAGGGGACATGCGGGAGGCAAAGACTGAGGTTGTAGCAAACTACCAAATAAAGTTGAAACCATCAGAATGGAATGGTAAGATAGATGAGGGGTTGAATAATTTGCACTTTTGCTGATTGACCAAACTATAATTGTTCTGGGGTAACAAGTGCTCAGAATAAAGATGGCCCCTCTGCAAGGTGTTTGATGATCATTATGAACACTATGAGGATTTGAGACATGAATTAGGTGATAGGTTGGTTAGCATCAGAGAGGATTAGTGACTTTGGATCAGTGTGGTTCCATAATTGATTTTTCAGGTTACCTATTATGAATTTGGGATTGGGAAGGTAGTGCCAAGCACTTGGAGTGGAAAGAAAGTTCCGAAGGATAAGAAACTGCAGTTGCCCAACGTAAATCTTAATTTCAAACAACCATAGTTGAAAAGTGTAGAGAGAGAAAACCATCATGTAAACCCATTGACAAAATAAGGCAAACCCATGATTCTGCCTTTTGAATATTATTCAACTAGAACTTGAACTTTCAAGGCCCTTAATTTTTCCATGATAGCAATTTCTACTGATGAAACACTTCCTGTGTTTCTTTATCATTTTAAGTGGATTGGATAATAAGAAGAATCACACTATCCTTATGTTCATGTACACCAGACAGTGGCTAGTGAGACTGAAATGTTCAAAATGAACTTGCTAGTCCTATGTGTGAAACATAGTGTTCTTGAAAATTTTTCAGAATAGACACTTCTAATTGTTTGATATGCTCACAAATTGATGGAAAGAATATGCATTATTTTTTCTCCACTTGATTAAACTATTAAAAATTTAACTGATGTATTTTCTTTTGTTCATATATGAAATCAACTCAACTCAACTCATCTAAGCCTTTTCCCAACTACATGGGGTTGGCTTGTTCATATATGAAATCTCACATAAAGTATTACACATCTGATGTGTAATTTTTTAATTGCTGTTTGGCAGCATTACGTGTACAGATGTCAAGCTTTTTTCTTTCCTTTTTTTTAATGCTAGCTCTGCTTTTGTGCAAAGTGCAAACATACTTACTGAAGTATCATGTACTTTCATTTTGATTTGCAGTAATGAATACCTTCTCGATCTCAAGTAAGGCATATGCACTGCACAAAACACATGCAACAAAATATTAATATCCATGTAATTGGATGCTTGATGAACATGAAGTTAACATTAAGAAAGCTTCTTTCTCTTTTTCTATCGTCAATATTCTGAACTTGTAAAATGTAATATTCTGCAGTTGTAAAATACATTTTTGACTCTTTTGACATCATTGACTGTGAATCCTCTTGATTGTGCACTGAGTTCTCATAAAAAATAGACCGGACCATATTAACCGCTACAACTACATACTATTTATAATTAAGAAAAACTTATATCGCACCAAAAAAAATGTTTTAAAAGATGTGTACCATATAATATGACACAATATTCAAAGATAATTGAGTGCATGAATAATAGCTCATGAAAACATAAGCATTTTGATGTCTTTATGAATTGTGATGTGTGAAAATCTTGTATTTATGCCAGACTTCCCTGAACTTATTCATCTATTTTACTAAGCGATATATCATTTCATTTTGAACTTTGCACTTTCTAGAAGCATTATAGAGTACCGTATGTTTCTTTGTCTATTAATCTGTATTTTCTGACATCGTTAGAAAACAAGAAGACTTGCTGAACAATAAGCGGAATCGTCTACGTCCTGGAAAAGTTTCTCCTCGTCTACATGTTCCAGATCATATACCAAGGCCTTCATATGTAAATTCTCATCATTCACCTGGAATTGCTAGTGGACCTGAAGTTCATGATGAGAGAGGAATTGAATGCATGCGAGCTTCTGGAAGGCTTGCTGCACAAGTTCTGGAGTATGCAGGGACTCTTGTTAAGGTAGATCTTTAAATCCTCCTTTCTTGCATGTTCTGCAATATCTGGTGACCTTGATGATTCAGTTTTTTTTTTTTTTCATTCAAGCAACTTATTTTGCCTTATTGAAGAAATTTGTTGTGATTCATGTTTTGGATAAATGGACCAATTTATCCTAAATAATTAAGAGAGATATAGCTATTTGTAATTTGAGTGTCGACTTAGTCCGAATAGAGCAGAGTGGAGGAAGCAGATTAATGTAGCCGATCCCATATAGTCGGGAAAAGGCTTAGATGAGTTGAGTTGAGTATATCACTTTTCAAGTCTATATTGCTTTGGAAGAAATAGAACTTCTAAGATAAATTAAAGATGTAAAAAAAATATAAAAGAGGCATTCCAAGCAAGTCACAGGATATTCTAATTGGATGGCGATTAGGATGGGGCGGGATGTAGAGAATTTCGTTCCATGAGGAGACTACGATGCCCTCATTCCATGGTATTTAAAGCCTTAGAATGCATGATGATACTTGCTTAAAGCCTAAGACCTGAAAATGAAAAGTATGATGGCATGCTAGGATATCTATCCATTAAGTCATAAGATGCTAAGTTATTCCTTCACAAGTCAATTCTACATCTAGCTAGTATATTTTGTTTTGTTTGTTAAAATATGCATATGCATTTTTGTCCAGAAATTATTCGATAATTTAAATGCTTTCTACTGAAAATTAATTTGAAACTTCAATTTTGAGCCTAAACATAGTTTTTTTTTTTAATTTTAAAGTAGAGTTGGTGATAAATTCCTACTTGTCAACGTGTCCAAAAAGTTCAGAATTTGTAGGTTTGATCTTCAAACTTATGGTGTTTTTGAATGATAATTTTGGGTGGAAGCTGTTCCTGTCCAAATTTAATGTGAATCAGATATTTGTAGATACATGTTTGATGCCTTCAAACTTGAAAATTGTTTGTGGAGCAAGGATTTAGCATCAATTTGAAAATGTGAATAATTTTGGGTGGAAGCCTCCATACCAGGTGGTCCTTGTCCACCCAATGTAAGCACCTAATTTCCTAAGCGTATTTATGCTTATGCACATGAATCTGGTGTGAAGTTAGCTTCATGCAAATATTTTGGTAAGAAAACTTAAAAATGAGGCCAAATAGGAAACTGCTCATGCTAGGTGGATGACTATCAAAGCTTGTCTAACAATGCATTGTAAACAAAAGAAAATGCCATCTTGGTTGGACATAACAAAACCAAGGAATTTTAAAAAAGGGTCAAAAATTGTTTGCACATAATCTGGAGCAAGGATTTAGCATCAATAAAGCTTGAAAATGTGAAGTTCTAGTTGACCTTTGCTGCTGGTAAAAAATAAAGCTTCAAATGTTTATCTCTTGTTCTCAAATGAGAAGGAAAAATGTGTTTGGTGTCTCTTGCCTCCATACCAGGTGGTACCCAGCCTTGTAAAGCCACATTGTACAATTCAATGTAAGGTGGTGAACCTCAGCTCCCCTTGGCTGGCTAGGCATCTGGTCATCTATTCATGTCCCGTGCATGTTCCTGCCTGACAAAGCATGCCCTGTGAAGTATGTATTATCATCATACAAGAACAGGGGAATGAAATTGTAAATTTAACATTATATGAGCATGCTGAAAGTTTATGAACGTCCATGGATCCAATGGTCATGAATTGTTGAGCATGCAAATATAAACAAACAGACTTATGGTAAGAAGCCGGAACTAGGAAACCATAACAGCTGAATGTGAGGCCAAATAGGAAACTGCTCATGCTAGGTGTTAACTTAGATGCCTATATCACTGAAAATCAAAGCTTGTCTGTTATGGCAGTCTTTTATTTTGATGCATAAGCCTGTAATCTATGTTTCAGGAATGAATTTGGTTCCTTATGTGAGATATCTTTAACTTAGTGCAATCTATGGAACCAGTAATCTTGGTCTTCCTTTTGGTGATTGACCTAGGTTTCATAGCAGGTGGCTCATCTTGCCTTAGCTTTTTTCAACCAAGATTTACTGAATTTTAAAGGGTTGGCATGCTGTTAGATGGTCATAGAAAAAAGTCTAGTCCTTCCATGGAGCCTTCTTGACTTTGAGTTGCAGTCCATACCAAGTACCCTATTGATAGGAAATGCCTCAGATGATGGCTGATAATGATAATGATTATGGTTATGGTGTTTGTGGTGATGATGACCATGTTGTATCTGCTAAAATCTTATCAGGTAGTAGTGGGATGGTTTGTGTAATTTGCTATCTACTTTGAGGTAATACTATACAGTACACTTGAGCCACTAAAACTTTCATATCCTGTATAACATGCTGAGTTGTAACTCAGATTTTGAAACACTAAACAGTTTGCAATATATGAGAATGACGTTTTTTTATAGATGCTACAAAAAAAAGGATCTCCTTTATATTATATATATCATGTACCATATGAATGAAAGGATCAAAAACAGACAAACCCTGATATGAGATCACAAGCAAATATGTCTCCATGTATATTTTTTTTTTTGACTTTTGTGGTTCTTATTGTATTTGTATCAGCACTAATGTTTGTTTAAAAAAGTTTCAAAATTATGTAGTGCGTCAAGAACTTAAAAGATTTCTCTATTGGCAGCCAGGCACAAAGGCTGATGAAATTGACAAAGCAGTACACCAAATGATTATAGATAATGGAGCATATCCTTCACCTCTTGGCTATGGTGGTTTTCCAAAGAGTGTTTGTACATCAGTAAATGAATGCATTTGTCATGGGATACCAGACACTCGTGAACTTGAGGTTATGATTCTCTGGCATCTGTTATGCATTTTATTTTTTGTCCATTTTCCCATTGTTGCTCTGATTCGATTTTAATTGGCAGGATGGTGATATCATCAACATTGATGTTACTGTCTATTTAAATGTAAGTTTATAAACATTGCAGAGATCTATTTATGCATCATGGAATCATATGTTCCTCTTGCTAATAGTTTTGTTTCATGTTTTTTCTAAGTCATAGCACTTTTTTTTGTTGTTGTAAGAAGAGTTTGGAACAAAGTTGCAAAACCAATACCAGGAATAATGTTGATGCATTGCTGGTTCAGTATGGTAAACATACCCTGTATCAACATAGGCTCTCAAATCTCAACACTTTCTTCTCACTCTTAACCATGATGCCATCTAAAATCAGGTATTAGGGGTATCTATTGGGTGGTTCTTCTTGATTAGGACCAGCACAAACTGGTTTGACTTATATATCTAATTGAACCTTGGTACCGAATTGTTATCTTACCACTACCAGTATGGTACAGTGCAGTATGATCAGTATGGGATGGTACAGACTGATATGGCAAACCTAGATTTAGAATTTGATCTTTGGTCAAAAGAGTATGACTTAGGCAGGCCAACTTGGAAATCTGGTGAGCTTATTCAGTTTTGGCTTAGTCTTCTAATCGTGTGAGAAACATAAGGCCACTTGCATGATATCTCAAAATAAATGACAATGTTGGAGCATAATTTCTGGGCAATGTAGTTCATAAAAATACATATGTATTCTATTTGTTGATTTATGTATTCAAAAATAAAATTGTAGTAGTTTATTTTTGTTTAAAAAGTAGAAATGCCTTGGTGTCTCTGTGTGTGTTTGTATATATGCATCCATATATGAATGTACACATGTATGTATGTAGACACACACATGTATTGATGTGTGAATGTATGCATGTTTGTATATGAGCTGCACTACACATGTTACATTGACTTCTTGAAAAAGGAGTTAACAATTTAAAATCAATGATGGATTATCCAACATCTAGATCTAAACTATTGAATATGATCTAGTTAAAAAAATGATCTGAAAATAAAATTTCATGTTTCGTATGTTTGCATATAAGTTGAATTGCATACTTTATTTTAACTCCTTTAGAATGGGCTTAACAATTCAAAATCTGTAATAAATTGTCCAAATTCAAGGTCTAAACCATTAAAAATGATCTAAACCACAAAAAATATCTAGAAACCAGAATTCTTATATTTTGTTGTTCTCTAGCCTAATAGTCAAGTAGGTATCAAAATAGATAGTTTTAAATTTTAATAGTATGATATCATGTTTTACTATGACCTAATCTTCAAAATATAATGAATTTAGATCTACCCATATTGAGTATGTGTAAATCATGATTCATAAAGTAGATTTTCAATTGATGTGCTATATCATGTCTTTATCATACTAGCACAATTGATGCTGATGCATGCATTAGGGATCAACAAAATATATGAATTTTGGTTTCTAGACATTTCTATAGTGTAGATCAAGATTTTAGATCTTGTGGGACAAGGCTGTTTTGATCTTTTTTATGAAATAGGATGTACCACCATATCATCCCATCCTAAAACTTGGGACACAAAATATTCAGGACATGCCAATCAGGATGATTAGGGGACAATCCCATCCCAACACTTCTGATGGAATTCTATGCTGACATCTTATGGGACATCCCACTGAGACATGAAATCATGGTGTGGATCATGTTAAATGTTCTGGATGAATAAGTCTACTGCATATAATCCCTGGACATTCTAAGAATTTATAAACTAATCTCTCACTCCTACATTCAGATAATCAATGACCACACATGAGTGGTTTCATATAACCAACATAACAAAATTATCCTCATTTTTTATGCATAAGCACCTGTAGAAATTTTAACTGTATGTACAATTGCATGAACATGAAGGATTAGTGTCCAGTGAAACTGGTTTCTGCTTTGGATGCTTTAAAGTTTAAACGCTCTTCATGACACTAGTCATATGCCCCCAATTCACTCTTGCTTTTCCTGCTCTCACTAGCAATTGAAATTTATATTCCTTCTTGATGATTTTATTTCTTTCTGAAATGGGTAGAGCAGCAAAGTTTACACGCTTTATCCTGGAGAAAATATAATTTCCCTTCTTCTTGATCTTCAATTGAGGGTCATTTATTGACCAACATGCCTTCCAATTTCCATATCTCCATGGTGCCTTATTTAGCTGGTCTAAACTATTTTCTTTGGATTTAAAAGGAATAAAACAAATAGGAATTCAATATAAGAACATCAGGTCAACATTTATCTCTACAGAATGCTAAGGAAAAATATGTACTTTGAAACATTTATAGTATATTTGCCACTACATGAATGAGTATTTTTGTTTATGATCAAGTGATTGGAGTAACAAAATTCAATGTCTTCATCATCTTAACTTGCTATAAAGAGGCATTTAATCCGCACCTTTCTGCCAATATGAAACCTAGGAGTGGGAACATTTCAGTTGTCCACCAATGCTTGGGTAGGTCTAATTTCTTGGTTACTTCAAATAGTAAATCAAAAATATTGTGGAAACGAGTAGGCTGTAGGCATTATTATATCACATTTGAATATGCTTCACATAACTTGTCAGCTGACCCCTTGCAATGAGTTGCTTGATGCTGGCTTTACAAGTTTATAATTATTATTAGGTATTGTGGAGTTGAGAATTATTTGTGTTGCATTGATATGACCAACATGTAATTGTGGCTAAGGGCACAATTGTGGAGGCATGTGGTTGACTAATTTTTGATAGCACTAACTAGTCTTGGAAATGGCCTGGTGTCGAGTCCACTCCTGGCACATTCTAAGCTAAAATCACTGAAGGCATGCCGATGCTTGGCCTGTGCCTTAATTAGACCTTTAGGGCTAGTATAAGACAACTATTATCCTATTCAGGGATAAAGCTTAGGGCTTGTTTTGTTTAGCTATTGGCCCCAATTGTTGGCCAATAGCTATCGCACATAGCTTCTGGGAAACAGCCACTTAAAGGCATCACAGCAGCCAATCCAAACAGGCCCTTAGTCTATATCCTGTTGGCCATTGAGCCTAAGCTCTTAATCCA
>UESW01001373.1:127265-148344 GCA_900491605.1 Calamus simplicifolius | reverse complement strand
CCCCCAGGTCCTGGGCGGTCCCTAGTCCTAGGTGGCCCCTAGGTCCTGGGCGGCCTCTCGTCCTTGGCGGCCTCTAGTCTTGGAATCATTCTCGTATCAGAAGCACTAAACGCGATGAGCTGTCGTGTCCGGAACAGAAATCGAGAATCATTGAGCATCATGACGCTTTAAATGACTCGAATAAGACAAACGCTGGAGCATCACCATCCATCGAAAAGCTTGAATAAAGGAGATACTGAGCACCTGTTTTAGGGCCAGATAACTCTTTTCTGACTCTGACATTCCCACTAACCCTGACATTCCTTTGGGAAAACCGAAATCATCATGAAGATCCTTAGCTTCCGGAGCAAGTTTCTTAATACCTCTGCTATTAATTATCGATAAATAACCACGTGGCACGCTCTCGTCTGAAGCTAACTTTTATCTTACACATTGATTTTTTATCCAGGAAAAAAGAGAGTAAAAAGAAAGAAAGAAAAATGACTCGATGCTGATGATATGATGACGAAAAGGAGAAAGGAACATTTTTTTTTGAAGCTCAAAAGATATAAGAGGGGGGAGACCCAGGAAGGGGGGGTTTTTTCTCTTCCTTCAGTAGGAGATCTTGTAACAAAGAAAACTTTTTCAATCTTTACTGGTGATTCAGCATCAACAGGTCCAATGAGCCCCATGGGCAACGGTAATCTCACCAGAATCGGACCCCTTGGTGTCAGTCTCGATCAGTCGGCCTTCGAAGTTAGCCTTTGCTACTTGATCAACTCTACTCATCCTCTTCGATGTTGGCGTTGGGTTCGCCAACCAGTCTACTCCCAAGATTGCCTCAGTCCGATTGCATGGTACAAAGGCCTCCGATTTGCATCCCTACTGCTAATCTCATAAACTACAAGATCAAGGAGGATGGAAATGGCTCATAAGCCTTGATCTTGCTGCCATTCTATTACGGTTGGCTCTTGACTCCTTCCTGACACCCCCACGAGGAGTGCAACAATCTCGTCAACACTAGTGAACAATCGAAGCTTGTGCAAGACTCTCGAAGGGACTTTCAGAAGAAATGCCGACCTCGTCTTATCATGCCTACCCTCATTTCTTTCTTACAGCAGTTCACTGACGTTAACTTCATTATGTTTTATGCTCCCATTCTCTTCAAGACCATTAGATTTGGAGGCAATGCCTAGTCCTAGTTGCCAGCTCATGGAAGGCTGCTAGAGTGCCTCACCACCCATGACAAGACCCTCGGGTGCAACAATGCCAATAAGGGGTGTGCAGACCTTATTGGCACCAAAGCTACAAGCTCTTAACCCTGGAGCTTCTTTTACCATCGCCCCCAGTGTCGTCGACTCCCTTACGTCCGGAACACGGAGGATGACCATCCTGTTGCCGATCTGGACGTCGTCGGTGGACGGATCCGAGGTAGAAGTGGGTCTGGGAATGGACTCGGTTGCAAGGGCGCTTCGCTACCTCGCTTCCAAGCAGCTGGAGACTTTACCGGCCCCATCTCCTGCCTTCGTACCAACTCCACAGACGGCCTCGCTCTGTCTCCTAGCTGCCTCCAGACTCGGCTTACTGCTCTGGCAATCCGGAGTCATCCCCGACTGCCCGGATCCATTCCAGCAAACTCGGGACTCCATCCCGATATTCTCCCAGCTGCCGCTCTTGGCCTCCCTGCTTCCGGATCAGACCGGACTCCATATCTCCCGGCCACAGATGGCTCCAGCTCCGGCTCCTGAATGCCCCCAGCTGTCCCGCTCGTCCCCGACTCCCTCGGCCATGCATGCGTGTTCTGCATGGCCATGCATGCATTCTTGGACCCGAGGTGTCACCACCCTGACATCGCGCATGTGCGCGCATCCGCAGGGCCGAGTGCGGATGAGATTGGCCGGTGGAGATGGGCCGAGGCCGGCCGAAGCGACGCTGTTGCCAAGGCCGAGACCGACACCAAGACCGAGGTGGGCTGTCGCCGACGCCGAGGTCGAGGTGGGCCGCTACTAAGATGAGCCCAAGGACGAATGGGGCGAGTGCCGGGTCGGCAAGGCATGAGCAGGACTGGGCAGCACGTGTGCAGCGAGCGTGCATGGTTGAGTTGAGGTTCGTGACCCAGACCGGGCGCAGCACAGGCGAGCGGGCCAGGCGAGCGAGTGCGCAGGTCGGACGCGACAGGCATGGGCGCACGCGAGACTGGACGTGACATGTGCTGGGCGCAAGTGCAGAGGTGACGCGGTGCGCGGGACACTGTACGGTGCGTGCGGGCATGTGACGAGTGAGCGGTGCGGAGCGAGACGGACCGAGACGAAAGTGTAGGATCGGCGGACGCTAGCTTGCGCCGGAGCAGTGCGCAAGCTAGGCATGCGCAGGACGATGCGCATAGCTGAAGTGATTAGCAAAGCACATGTAATCTAACATAGTGGCTGGTTGCAAACAGTCAAAGAGGGTTTGATAACCTAAGTTAGATGAGGTTTAGTGAGATGGTGCTAGGCGTGTGAGCTAAAGCATGTGAGGCTGAACCGTGTACATGTGCAGTCCAATTGAAGTCCCGGAATCCATTATATATGGGGGGCGGCTTGGATGTAAAGAGAGAGAGGCTAATCATTCAGAAAGGGGAGAGAGGAAAAGCACTTGTAAGAAGAATCTTGGAGAGATTCTTGAGTGAGCTGATGGGAGTCTTGTAGACAACCAGCTGTAATCAACAAAGATGTTGGGAATGCTTGCCATTCCTCTTTCCTAATCTGGTGTATGCCGAATGTGGAGTGCTGATCCTTGGAGGATAGGTCGTGGGTCGACGTAGCCCGGCTGAGCAGCAAGGTGAAGCCTCTTTGGGACGTGTTCTTGGGCTGGGAACGCTGATCCCTGGTGGGGGTCTGACTGGAATTCAGGCTGCATCAAATAGAAGGCTGGCCAAGGTTGGGAATCTTGGCGCCGCACCTCCTTGGAGAACGATCTCCGAAGCAAAAGAGGAGCTGATTTCCGCTGTGATCTCCAAGGTGGTGACAGAGGTATCAGAGCTTTGTTTTGAGAAGTTTGATCAGAATTCTTGATTGATGAAGGTTTCTTGGAAGTATTCCATGAGTTCACATTAAGTGCAGCTGAAAACCAGCTAAGAATCACTCGGCTGGCGGTTCTGATTCAGCTGAGAGTTGTGTGAACGTCTGGGAATCCTTGGAGGTATTTTCTGATCGAATTGGTGAGTGAGCCCATCTCCTTATCAAGTTCTTGAATTACTATTTGCTGGTGAAAGCTGGAATCAGGTGTGTATCCCATCCAAGACCGAATTTTCTCTGTTCTTGATCAGTAGTGTTCATAGTTTCGGAATTTCTGGGCAGATTTGAATTGTTTGAGTTCTTTGCATTTGAAATTGATTTAAATCCAAATTTTTGGGAAGTACTTCGAATTGTATTGTCTGTGTGATCAATGCCGGTGTATGCTATCAAATCATCATGTGATTTGGGACCCTGAATGGATTAAAACCGTGAGAATTTTGGTGGCACAGAAGTCTGAATTACTGAAACCTAGAATTCAGATTGTGGACTGGTTTTGTTAAGTTTGGGGTTGAATTTTGATTGATCACCATGACCCTAACTGAGAGGGTTGTTAGATTGGAGGAAGCCTTGGGCATGCCGGATGGAGAGAAGGTCTTCAACTTGGTTTCATCCCATTGTGAACTTCAAGGTAAGGTGGAGACAATGCAATCGGTGCAGACTGAACTGATACAAGATTTGGAAGCCAGAAATCAGCATCAACGTGATGATCATGAGGAATTGATCAATCGATTGATGGGAAGGATACAAGGACTTGAGGATGAGTTAGCGTTGATGAAGAGACTCTTGGTGAATCAACCTAACAAGTCATCCCTGGAGCTGGAACAGTCATCGCAGCCAGTCAAGTTCAGAATTCCTGAACCAAAAGTATTCAATGGTAAGAGAGATGCCAAAGAGCTTGAGAATTTTATATGGGATGTAGAAAAATATTTCAAAGCCATGAAGATACCAGAATCTGATCAGGTTGACCTGGCTTCTGTATTTTTGGGAGAGGATGCCAAGCTTTGGTGGAGGTCAAGAAGTATTGAAGATCTGAATTCTGGAAGAAGACTGATTGATTCATGGAGTTTACTGAAACAGGAACTCAGAAATCAGTTTTTGCCTAGCAATAGGAGTTGGTTGGCACGTGAAGCTTTGAAGAATCTGAAACACACTGGTTTAATCAGAGATTATGTAAAGGAATACACATCTTTGATGCTAGATGTGGTGAACATGTCAGATGAGGACAGACTGTTCAATTTTCTTTCAGATTTGCAGCCATGGGCTCAAACGGAGTTGAGACGCCAAGGAGTTAAGGATGTACCTTCGGCGTTGGCAGCAGCTGAAGCTTTGGTTGATTATAGGAAACCAAATCTGGGGGTTGAGAAGTCTAAACCAGTTGGTTCCAATAACTAAGGCTAAGAAGTGGAAGAAAGGCAACAAGAGACTAAGAAGAAGCCGGATGGGGTGCCTAAGGGCAAAACTAAACCAAAAGAAGAACAGTCCAAGAAGAAGACTTGGGGCTGTTTCATTTGTGGTGAGCCCCATCATGCAAAGCATTGTCCTAAGAAGCAAGCTTTGAATACATTGTTAGCCCAGCAATCAAGTGAAGGAGATGCGGTGGATGCAGCCCCTTCTCGGGTGAATCCTTTGCAAGTTGTGAATGCAATTGCAGCGGAGAAAGAGGTCCCTGTTTACAATGGCTTGATGTATACAAATGTCCGAATTGAAGGATCATTTGTGTGCCATGATAGACACAGGAGCTACTAATAGTTTCTTGTCAATCAGGGAAGCAGAGAGGCTGAAACTCAGTATTTCCAAGAATTCCAGCAAGATCAAAGCAGTGAATTCTGGAGCAATGCCGGTTCATGGGTCAACCGAAGTGAATTTAGAGGTTGGCAGCTGGAAGGGCAGATGTAGGCTGATGGTGGTGCCGCTGGATGACTTCAATCTGATATTGGGAATAGATTTTTTGAATGTTGCCAAGGTTAGTGTAATTCCTTATTTGAAAGGAATGCTGATTGGTGATGATGCATCACCTTGTTTTGTGAAGGCTGAAACAAGTATGCCAAAAGGTAATGGAACTTTGTTATCAGCAAAACAAGTGAAGAAAGGTCTGAAATGTGGGGAGCAAACATTTGTTGCAGCTGTGAGAGAAGTGCAACCAGATGTTTTACGACAGAGGTGTTAGAGGAGGTGCAAATTTGCTGGATGGTTACAAGGATATTATACCTAGTGAGTTGCCTAGAGCATTACCACCTAGGAGAGCTATTGACCATCACATTGAGCTAGTCCCAGGGGCAACCCCACCAGCAAAAGCACCATACAAAATGGCACATCTGAACTTGCTGAATTAAGGAGACAGCTGGACGATCTGCTGGAAGCAGGGATGATACAGCCGTCAAAGGCTCCATTTGGTGCACCCGTTCTTTTCCAAAGGAAGAAGGATGGATCACTTCGAATGTGCATTGACTATAGAGCATTGAACAAGGTGACAGTGAAGAATAAATACCCTATACCGAATGCATCTGATTTGTTTGATAGGCTAGCTGAAGCAAAGGTCTTTTCCAAGCTAGATCTCAGATCAGGGTACTGGCAGGTGCGTATAGCTGAAGGAGATGAATCCAAGACAACATGTGTCACTAGATATGGTTCATTTGAGTTCTTAGTTATGCCTTTTGGATTAACAAATGCACCAGCAACATTTTGCAACTTAATGAATGATGTTCTATATCCATACCTTGATGACTTTGTAGTGGTTTACTTAGATGATATTGTGATATATAGTAAATCATTGCAAGAGCATTTGAAACACTTGGAGTTGGTGTTTTCAGCTTTGAGGAAGAATCAACTTTATCTTAAGAGGGAGAAGTGCCACTTTTGCCAGCAGGAAGTGTCTTTTCTTGGGCATAAGATCAAGCAAGGGCAGATCTTCATGGAGGAAGATAAGGTGAAAGCAGTGCTTGATTGGCCGATTCCTTCGAAGATTGGAGAGTTGAGATCATTCCTTGGATTTGCAAATTACTATAGAAAGTTCATCAGGGATTATTCAAGGATAGCTACACCCCTTACTAATTTGTTGAAGAAGTTTAAAGTGTGGGAGTGGTCAGCTGAATGTATGGCAGCTTTTGAGAAGTTGAAGGCAGCTATTGCTAGTGAACCAGTACTAAAGCTACCAGATTTCAAACAACCATTTGAGGTGTATACTGATGCTTCAGATTATGCTATTGGTGGAGTACTTATGCAGGGTGGACATCCTATTGCTTTTGAGAGTAGGAAACTGAATGATACTGAGCAGAGGTACACTGTACATGAAAAGGAAATGACTGCTGTTATTCATTGTTTGGAGAAATGGTGACATTATTTGCTTGGTACTCAGTTTGTGGTAGTTACTAATAACGTAGCTAATACCTACTTTACTACGCAAAAGAAGCTTACACCCAAGCAGGCCCGGTGGCAGGAGTACTAGCTGAATTCGATTTTGAATGGTTGCATAAGCCGGGTAAGCAGAATGTGGTTGCTGATTCCTTAAGTAGGAAGGATGTGGTTGGATTTATTGCTGCATTATCTACTTTTCAAGGAGAGTTTATGGTTCAGCTGAGAAGACACATTACAGATAACCAGGAGTATACTAAGCTAGTTGAAGCTGTACAAGCTGGTGAGTTGCGAAAGTATTGGTTAGAGGATGGATTGCTTTATTTTAAAGGAGGTAGGTTGTATGTGCCAAAGTGTGGAGGACTTCGACAGTTGTTACTGAAGGAGAGTCATGACCCGCAGTGGGCAGGCCATCCAGGAATGGAACGCATGTTAGCTTTGTTGAGTAGGTCTTACTATTGGCCTAAGATGGAGGATGACATTGAACTGTATGTGAGGACATGTCATATCTGTCAGATGGATAAGACTGAAAGGAGGAAAGTAGGAGGTTTGTTGCAGCCACTGCCTATACCAGAGAAAACATGGATGTCGGTTTCTATGGATTTTATCACTGGATTTCCAGAGGTAAACGGAATGAGATCAGTGTTTGTAGTTGTGGACAGATTTTCTAAGTATGCTGTGTTTATGGCAGCACCCTTTCCTTGTACGGCAGACAGAGCAGCTGAATTATTTTTCAGTGGGATTGTGAAGCACTTTGGAGTGCCAGCTGAGATTATTAGTGATAGGGATCCCAGGTTTACAGGAAAGTTTTGGACATCGTTGTTTAAACTGATGGGATCAGAGTTGAGGTTCTCAACAGCTTATCACCCACAGACAGATGGACAAACCGAGCGCATCAACGGTTTGTTGGAGGAGTATTTGAGACATTTTGTGTCTACTAGCCAAAGGAATTGGTTAGAATTGTTAGATGTAGCTCAGTTTAGCTACAACCAACATAAATCATCTTCAACAGGGATGAGTCCAGCTGAAGTTTGTATGGGATTTCAGCCATTATCACCATTGGACGTGGCGGTTCAGCAGGAGACAGGCCCATGTCCAGCAGCATATAGGATGGCTAAGGACAAGGCCGAATTGATTGAAACTGCAAAGGAGAGTATAGCAAAGGCTGTTCGCAGAATGAAGAAGTATGCAGATAGAAAGCGAAGACCTTTGGAGTTTCAGGTTGGAGATAGAGCACTGCTGAAAATTACCCCACAGGTATGGAAGAAGATGGGGAAGATGAAGCTCCATCGAGGACTCATGCCACGGTATGATGGCCCGTTCACAGTATTGGAGCGAATTGGAACTGTGGCATACAGGCTCACTTTGCCGGAGAGGTTGAAGATTTATCCAGTTTTCCATGTTAGTTTTCTAAAACGGTACTATGGAGATGATGGAAGAGCTGTTCAGAGGAGAGCTCCACTTACAGTTAACAAGGAGTATTCGAAGAGAGTACATCGGATATTGGAACACAGGAAGATTGGTACTTATATGGAATTTTTAGTTCAGTGGATTGGTGAAAGTGTTGCAGAGGCTACATGGGAACGTGCAGCTAATCTGTGGCAGTTTGAAGATGAAGTTCTCTCCTATTTGGAAGGGGAACCGACGAGGACGTCGGCCTCCTCCGCCCGGGGAGAAATGTCACCACCCTGACATCGCGCATGTGCGCGCATCCGCAGGGCCGAGTGCAGATGAGATTGGCCGCGGTGGAGATGGGCCGAGGCCGACGCCGAAGCCGACGCCGTTGCCAAGGCCGAGACCGACACCAAGACGAGGTGGGCTGTCGCCGACACCGAGGTGAGGTGGGCCGCTACTAAGATGAGCCCAAGGACGAATGGGGCGAGTGCCGGGGTCGGCAAGCATGAGCAGGACTGGGCAGCACGTGTGCAGCGAGCGTGCATGGTTGTTGAGGTTTGTGACCCAGACCGGGCGCAGCACAGGCGAGCGGGCCAGGCGAGCGAGTGTGCAGGTCGGACGCAACAGGCGTGGGCGCACGCGAGACTGGACGTGACATGTGCTGGGTGCAAGTGCAGAGGTGACGCGGTGCGTGGGACACTGTACGGTGCGTGCGGGCATGTTGACGAGTGAGCGGTGCGGAGCGAGACGGACCGAGACGAAAGTGTAGGATCGGGCGGACGCTAGCTTGCGCCGGAGCAGCGCGCAAGCTAGGCATGCGCAGGACGATGCGCATAGCTGAAGTGATTAGCAAAGCACATGTAATCTAACATAGTGGCTGGTTGCAAACAGTCAAAGAGGGTTTGATAACCTAAGTTAGATGAGGTTTAGTGAGATGGTGCTAGGCGTGTGAGCTAAAGCATGTGAGGCTGAACCGTGTACATGTGTGCAGTCCAATTGAAGTCCCGGAATCCATTATATGGGGGGGCGGCTTGGATGTAAAGAGAGAGAGGCTAATCATTCAGAAAGGGGAGAGAGGAAAAGCACTTGTAAGAAGAATCTTGAGAGATTCTTGAGTGAGCTGATGGGAGTCTTGTAGACAACCAGCTGTAATCAACAAAGATGTTGGGAATGCTTGCCATTCCTCTTTCCTAATCTGGTGTATGCCGAATGGAGTGCTGATCCTTGGAGGATAGGTCGTGGGTCGACGTAGCCCGGCTGAGCAGCAAGGTGAAGCCTCTTTGGGATATGTTCTTGGGCTGGGAACGCTGATCCCTGGTGGGCGGTCTGACTAGAATTCAGGCTGCATCAAATAGAAGGCTGGCCAAGGTTGGGAATCTTGGCGCCACACCTCCTTGGAGAATGATCTCCGAAGCAAAAGAGGAGCTGATTTCCGCTGTGATCTCCAAGGTGGTGACACGAGGCTTCCCCCTAGGCGACATCCAGCTCCTGGATGCCTCCGCCCTCTCTCTCCCTCGATCATTCTAGGGAGAGAGCTGAGTGTCGGGCATCCCAACATCGGCTCCAGCTCGCAGACTATCGGCCACTTCTGGACAGCTCCCGAGTTCGACTCCCACTCGGCCAACGCCAACCTCTTGCTCCCCGTCTTGGACTCGGCCACCGCCACATCATCGGCCTCGGCTCCCTGCAGCCTTGGCCGATGCCAGACTCGGCTACCAGACTTGAGGCTTCCTTCTTTGCATGAAGCCATGCAAGCTCCATGGCCTCCGACTCCAGGCAGTCAGCCCCGACTCCCTTGGCCGGACTGCCTTGTCATCGGCTCTTGCTCCGACGCCGACCCCGAAGCAGCTCCCGACTTCGGACTCCTTGCTTTCGATGTCCCAGCTGCCTCGGTCATGCCATCTCCTTGTCACCGACCCCAAACGACCGACAATCGCTACCAGGTGCTGAACTCGGCGAGGCTCCCCTCTCTACATGAGGCCTAGTCCGACTCTCCTTCGGCTTGAACAGCCCCCCTCGGCCTCGGCTCCGGACAGCCCCCATCGGCCTCGGTGCCCCCCTCGGCCTCGGCTCCCCCTCGGTCTTGCTCCAAACAGCCCCCTCAGCCTTGGTGCCCCCCTCGGCCTCGGCTCCGAATAGCCCCCCTCGGCTTTGGACTGCTCCACCCTTGGCCTTGGCTCCGGACAGTTCCAGCTGCCAACACAGGCCAACCCTGACTCTGGCTCCTGACAGCAATTCCCGAATCCAGATGGAAACTCCCGAGGCCAGTCCTGAACAACCGACTCCAAGCACTGCTGCCTTCTCCTAACAGCTCGCCCCCAACTCCTCCATGCAGCCACGCAATGGGTTCACGTGCTTGGAGGTGGGGGGCATTCTCTTCCTCGATGCAGTCATTCAATGGGTTCACGTGCATGGAGGTGGGTCCATTCTCCTCCATGTGGCGATTCAAAGGCGAGGTGTCATGCACATGGAGTCATCCTTTCTGGAGCTACGTGCTTTTAAAGGCAACGCCTACCTAATGGCGGGTACACATCTGGCAAGCGTCGTAACGGTCACCTGCATCCTGCAGCAGCCTGTAACAGTTGTCCAAGTCAGGCAGCACCTACCAACCAGCTGTAGCCACCCATACCTGATGGGACATGACCTGCAGCTCTAACATATCACATGGAGGTTGGACCCACTGTGCCATCCCCATCATTAATGCTCTGACAAGTGATCATGCCCCAAGAATGGTAGGCTCTATGCACCAATAAAAGGGGTAAGAAGGACCCTCCGACGAGGTAACTGAACACAACACTTCTAAATGCTCATTCTCGCTCACAGACTTGAGCGTCGGAAGATCCCCGTCGGAATCTTTGGTCCTGGGACTTGTTTGCAGGCTGCGAGAGGCTCGCCAAAAGATCCCGAGCTCGTTGGAGAAGGCGATCGGACGCTCACGGACGTTTAAGGACAGTGATCTAGCATCAGCAGATTGATGCGCCAGGTAGGGGGGCAGAGCATGGATTGCCATCAATTCTAGCTTGCAAATATCCTCGTCCCCCTTAGATCAAAATGGTGGTGGCAAGAACCCCTAGGAGGCTTATGCCGGTCATGCTGGGGGGCATCCTCAACAAGCCGAGTGACAGGAGGACCTTTGCTCCACCATACCACTACCTCAAGCCACTCAAGCAGATTGGCTCGCCGCCATCACTCAATAAGACCAAACATTGGTGGTAGCTGTCCAGAGGCTACAAGAGCAAACTCGAGTTCACTAGCAAGAGGTTGCTCAAGTTCAGGCCATCGATTTTCAATGCCTGCGATCATTCACAGAAAAGATCAAGGATCGAGATGGTCGTGTGCAAAAGCCGAAGTTCTCCAAAGTTTTGATGCATGGCTTCCCGGAGGAAGCCCAGCAAGGACACTAGGGCCTCCACTCCAATCAACATGGTTCCCTGGGAGAGGTGACATCATGCCACTTTCTCCTTCCTCTCTCCTTGATATTTATTGCATGTCAGGGTCCATCACTTCCAGAAGAAACAAAATTGATGGCTGGTAATCCAGCAGGGGAGCGCATTCAGAACCACCTACAACTCCGTTTCATTCCCACTCTTAGACGGCCCCTTTCGCCTCTGCGAGTGTCCCAAACCGGCAGGAACAGCCCCTGCTCCGCTCTATCAAGCCTAAAGGCTGAAGCCAAGACGTGAATGCAAGGAAATCAGAGTGCTACAAAAGCTAAGTACGCTATGCTTAGACAGTATTTCTTTCATTGATACCTAAAAATGTCATGCAGGAAAGACCGGCCCTAGCGTCGGCAACAGAGACCGTCGACGCAAAGCAAAAGGCCCTTGAGCATGGTTCCAACACCCTCAGGTCACGCTCCGAGGTTAAAGGCTCTCGAGCATGGTCCCATCCTAGCGACTCTCGGGTCACCCTTCGGGGTTTAAAAGGCCTCTGAGCATGGTTCCAACACCCTCAGATCACCCTCCGGGGTTAAAGGCTTCCGAGCATGGTCCCATCCCAGCGACTCTCGGGTCACCCTCCGGGGTTCAAAAGGCCCCTGAGCATGGTTCCAACACCCTTAGGTCACCCTCTGGGGTTAAAGGCTTTCGAGCATGGTCCCATCCTAGCGACTCTCGGGTCACCCTTCGGGGTTCAAAAGGCATCTGACGACTCTCAACTCTCATGTCACCCTTCGGGGTTAAAAGGCACCTAACGACTCTCAACTCTAAGGTCATCCTTCGGGGTTAAAAGGCACCTGACGACTCTCAACTCTTAGGTCACCCTTGGGGTTAAAAGGCACCCGATGACTTCAGCAACCCTCTGTTCACCACTCGGGCCGGCCGTGAAACCCTCGAGGCAGTTTTATCGCAGCCTCAGCAGCTCCATTCCTCTGCCTCCAAGGTCTCATTACAACCTCAGCAGCTTTATCACAGCCTCAATGGCTTCATCTCAGCCTCAAAGGCATCTTCACAGCCTTAACGGCTTCATCTCAGCCTTAGCGGTTTCAACTCTATCTCAGCGGCCAATGGCCAGTCGACTATGCGTCGGAAGAGGATTGCTAGCTGCCCCCAGCCAGTCTAAGGTAATCAGTTCACCTTTAACATTGCCTAAACCTTTTTGAGCAGGCATGTGCGTAGCTTCGGAGGACACGCAAATGTCCACACAAGGCAGATGAAAAGCCAAAGCCAAAACTAACAAGAAAAGACAAGTGAAAAGATGAAGAGCTCTATACTCCTTTCGCTTAGTGGATGCAAAGTACGCGATCGCACAAGCTCAGGAGTATGGGGGGCATCTAATGGGGCCAATGAGCCCCATAGGCAAAGGTAATCTCACCAGGGTCGGACCCCTTGGTGTCAGCCTCTACTCGGCCTCGGCTAGTCGACATCGGCCTCGACCAGTCGGCCTTCGGAGTCGGCCTTTGCTACTCGATCAACTCTACTCGTCCTCCTCGATGTTGGCATCGGGTTCGCCAACCAATCTACTCCCAAGACGGCCCATCCGATTGCACGGTACGAAGGCCTCGATCGGCATCCTAGCTGCTAATCTCATCAACTACATAACAACCGGGATCAAGGGAGGATGGAACTGGCTCATAAGCCTCGATCTTGCTGCCATCCTATCATGGTTGGCTCCTGACTCCTTCCTAACACCCCCATGAGGAGTGCAACAATCTTGTCAACACCAGTGAGGAATCGAAGCTTGTGCAACGCTCTCGAAGGGACTTTCAGAAGAAATGCCGACCCCGACTTATCATGCCGATCCTCATTTCTTTCTTCCAGCAGTTCACTAATGTTAACGTCATTATGTTCTATGCTCTCATGCTCTTCAAGACCATTAGATTTGGAAGCAATGCTCGGTCCTAGTTGCCAGCTCATGGAAGGCTGCCAGAATACCTCACCACCCATGACAAGACCCTCGGGTGCAACAACGCCAATAAGGGGTGTGCAGACCTTATTGGCGCCAAAGGTGCAAGCTCTTAACCCTGGAGCTTCTTTTCCCGTCGCCCCCGGTGTCGTCGACTTCCTTACATCCGAAACACGGAGGACGACCATCCTGTTGCCGATCTGGACATCGTCGGCGGACGGATCCGAGGTAGAAGTGGGCCTAGCGAATGGACTCGGTTGCAAGGGTGCTCCGCTACCTCGCTTCTAGGCAGCTGGAGACTTTATCGGCCCCATCTCTTGCCTTCGTCCCAACTCCATACGGCCTCGCTCTGGTTCCTAGCTGCCTCTAGACTCAGCTCTCTGCTCTGGCAAACCCGAAGTCGTCCCCGACTGCCCGGAGCCATTCCAGCGAACTTCGGACTCTTTCTCGATTTTCTCCTAGCTGTCGCTCCTGGCCTCCCTGCTCCTGAATCAGATCGGACTCCATATCTCCCGACCACGGGCTGCTCCAGCTCCGGCTCCTGAGCGCACCCCAGCTGTCCTGCTCGTCCCCGACTCCCTTTGCCATGTGATGGGCCAGTAGACCCCATGAAAAATAAAATTTTTGGACGGCCCCAAAGGCCGACAGACTCCAGCGCCAGCCGCCAGCAACGGCCTCCAGCGTTGGCCTCCAGCGCTGGCCAAAGGCCGACAGACTCCAGCGCCAGCCGCCAGCGTCGGCCGCCAGCGACGGCCTCCAGCGTCGGCCTCCAGCGCTGGCCAAAGGCCGACAGACTCCAGCGCCAGCCGCCAGCGTCGGCCTCCAGCGACGACCGCCAGCGTTGACCTCCATCGCCAGCCTCCAGTGCTGCCAAAGGCCGACAGACTCCAGCGCCAGTCGCCAGCGTCGGCCGCCAGCATCGGCCTCCAGCGACGGCCTCCAGCGTCAGCCTCCAGCGCCAGCCTCTAGCACTGGCCAAAGGCCGACAGACTCCAGCGTCGGCCGCCAGCGTCGGCCTCCAGCGACGGCCTCCAAGCCGGCACATCAAGGCCGACACCTGCCAAGACCGGCCTCTCCAAGCTAGGCGGCCCCGGTTCTTAGCGACCCCCGGTGTCGTCGACTCCCTTACGTTCGAAACACGGAGGACGACCATCCTGTTGCTGTTTTGGACGTTGTCGGCAGATGAATCCGAGGTAGAAGTGGGCCAGGCGAATGGACTCAGTTGCAAGGGCGCTTCGCTACCTCGCTTGCAGGCAGTTGGAGACTTTACTGACCCCATCTCCTGCCTTCGTTCCTGATGACGCTAAGTCACCTTCTTCAAACGTCGGGGAAGACGGACGTCCTTCTCCTCGGACCCCTGCAAGAAAAGTCCCCGGAGACCGGTTGTTTCGGTAGGGACCCTCCGACGCTCAAGTCAGTCACTCGGGATCAGACAAAGAACCGCTCAGCCGAAAGGAGCTGAGGCAGTTAGGGTTTTGCTAGAGGAAGAAAGCCAGAAAACCAGAGTTCGGATCCCTACTTACAGTGCGGGCATGTGCTTTTATACCTGTCCGAATATCCCATCTTACTGTTCTGGAAGATCGCCGTTGTACCATCGCTGTGCGTCGGAGGCAACCCGCGCTACCTGTCAACAAGATATCACACGTGTCTAACAGCTGCGATTGTATTTGGTGCGTGCCGTTGCTTGATATGACGCGCACAGTCGCAAGTGGTAGTGAATCGTATGCCGTAATGGAGCACGGTCACGCACAGGAATATGCAGTGCGCCATACGCCGTTATGAGGCATGGCCCTCCGTAACGGGGTGCAATCACGGGCGTACGGAGAATCACGTGGGCGCGCCATGTGGCCCGGAGCTGTCATTCGGTTCGAAGGTTGAGCTGCGTGCTAATCGCTGATGACACCCACGTACCCCGAGACCGGAGGAGGGTCTCGGGGTAGAAAGATGATGATCCCACCCCGAGACCGGAAGGGGTCCCGGGGGTGGGATGATGCCGTGCACCCCGAGACCGGAGGGGGTCTCGGGGTCAAGAGATGATGACCCCACCCCGAGACCGGAAGGGGTCCCGGGGTGGGATGATGCCGGTGCACCCCGAGACCGGAGGGGGTCTCGGGGTCGAGGGATGGTGACCCCACCCCGAGACCGGAAGGGGTCCCGGGGGTGGGGTGATGCTGGTGCACCCGAGACCGGAGGGGGTCTCGGGGTCGAGAGATGATGATCCCACCCCGAGACCGGAAGGGGTCCCGGGGGTGGGATGATGCCGGTGCACCCCGAGACCGGAGGGGGTCTCGGGGTCGAGGGATGGGACCCCACCCGAGACCGGAAGGGGTCCCGGGGGTGGGATGATGCTGGTGCACCCCGAGACCGGAGGGGGTCTCGGGGTCGAGAGATGATGATCCCACCCGAGACCGGAAGGGGTCCCGGGGTGGGATGATGCCGGTGCACCCCAAGACCGGAGGGGGTCTCGGGGTCGAGAGATGATGACCCCACCCCGAGACCGGAAGGGTCCCGGGGTGGGGTGATGCCGGTGCACCCGAGACCGGAGGGGGTCTCGGGGTCGAGAGATGATGATCCCACCCCGAGACCGGAAGGGGTCCGGGGTGGGATGATGCCGGTGCACCCCGAGACCGGAGGGGTCTCGGGGTCGAGAGATGATGATCCCACCCCGAGACCGGAAGGGGTCCCGGGGGTGGGATGATGCTGGTGCACCCGAGACCGGAAGGGGTCTCGGGGTCGAGAGATGATGATCCCACCCCGAGACCGGAAGGGGTCCCAGGGGTGGGATGATGCCGGTGCACCCCGAGACCGGAGGGGGTCTCGGGGTCGAGAGATGATGATCCCACCCCGAGACCGGAAGGGGTCCCGGGGGTGGGATGATGCCGGTGCACCCCGAGACCGGAGGGGGTCTCGGGGTCGAGGATGATGACCCCACCCCGAGACCGAAAGGGGTCCCAGGGGGGGGTGATGCCGGTGCAACCCGAGACCGGAGGGGGTCTCGGGGTCGAGGATGATGATCCCACCCCGAGACCGGAAGGGGTCCCGGGGGTGGGATGATGCCGGTGCACCCCGAGACCGGAGGGGGTCTCGGGGTCGAGGGATGATGACCCCACCCCGAGACCGGAAGGGGTCCCGGGGGTGGGTGATGCTGGTGCACCCCGAGACCGGAGGGGGTCTTGGGGTCGAGAGATGATGATCCCACCCCAGACCGGAAGGGGTCCCGGGGTGGGGCGATGTTGGTGCACCCCGAGACCGGAGGGGGTCTCGGGGTCGAGAGATGATGATCCCACCCGAGACCGGAAGGGGTCCCGGGGTGGGGATGCCGGTGCACCCCGAGACCGGAGGGGGTCTCGGGGTCGAGGGATGGTGATCCCACCCCGAGACCGGAAGGGGTCCGGGGTGGGATGATGCTGGTGCACCCCGAGACCGGAGGGGGTCTCGGGGTCGAGAGATGATGATCTCCGTTAGCTGTTGTTACCTTTTATTCTGACGACGTGAGATCAGTCATATCAGATGCCCCCTCACCCCTGAGGCGAAGCCGATCCCATCGTTGAGTCGCAAGGGGTGTTCTCCATATGGCTGATCCCCCACATCTCTTATGCGGACGGCCTGGGGAATGTGAGAAGGCGGCCACCTCCGTACACTGTGCCCGCCACGATCGACCTCGAGAGAAAACTGGCCCTTCGAAGTCTGCGCGAAAAGTTGCATCATCATTACCTCTTATAACGGCGACGTCAGCGGGTCCCATCATTAGCCGGAGGCGTGCGCACCACGCGCTGGGCATCCCTCGAGGCGAGCCAGCCTATGGTAGGGGGCCATGTGGCTGGCGAGACGAGGCGGGACGATTTGAAAACCAATAAAGCCAAACGAGGGATTGAATCTGGCCATATCGCTTCCGTTGTCATCGTCTTCCTTTGTGCCTGTGCTCTGATCTCCCCTGCAACCTGAGAGCTCGTGTTTGGTTTCCTTTCTTCCAGGTCAGTTCTTTACCCATTCCAGACTTCTCTATCCCTTTGCTCATGAGCTCGCCATCTTGGACCTCGGAGGACGGTTCGGAGGACCATCCTCCTTCTGAGAGGTTTTGTACCTCTCCCGCACCTTCTCCTTCTCCACTTGAGTGGTCCACTGATTCAGAGGACCGCATCCCCTGGCCCGGCGACTGGGTCGCCGGTGGAGCCCCATCGAGGGGCCGCCGATCGAGGCCGGCACCTCCTCGATGGTGGAGGGGTCCCCGGAGGGGATTGCCTCCACGGTGACACGTCTGGATTTGGCAAAAATCTGGCCCGTTACCAGATTCCCCAGAACGTTGAGCTTTTTCTGCCAACTCCCGATGATAGGGTCATCTCCTCCCGACCCGGTCGGGTGGCCCTTTATGAGATTTGCCTAAAGGCAGGTCTCCGTCCACCTTTTTCATCCTTTTTCATCAACCTTCTCAACTACTACTCCTTGACCCCATCTCAACTGGTCCCGAACTCCTACCGCGTTGTCAGCGCCTTTGTCATTCTTTGCCACCGTCTGGGTATCACCCCCGAATCACTCTTTTCCGATCCTTCTACATCCTTCGGGCCCAGAAGGGTTGGTGGCTATTCCAGCCCAACCCAATCGGGTCCTCAAACTTCTTCTTCCCTCTTCAATCAAGGGATGGAAATCCCGATTCTTTTCGCAAACATTGACCAAGTCAGGCCCCGGTGGGGAGATCCCGACCTCCTAGGGAACGCGATCGCCATTCATCCTGGGGATCGGGAGGCGTTGGGTCAACTGCTGGCTGCCGAGATCCCTCGGTACACCTTGCTATTGACGGAGGATAATCTCGAGTCGGCGGGTCTTATCTCCCACCGGGGTAAGCCATCTCCACCCTTAGCCAAAAATTTTGCTTCTCCTTTTTTTTTTTAACTTAGACTGATATTGCGCAGCTATGAAGATACCGGCAGCGAAACTCCTGAGGGCCGCCTCTAAAAAGAGGGCCCAGGAGGGGCCACCTGGAGGCCAGCGAGCTCTAGCTCCAAACGCCCGACGGCTCGGGCCTCCCAACCACCGGCACGCAAGATCCCTCGGCTGCTCCAGAAGTCGATCTCACGGTCGACACTCTGCCAGAGATGGCGCGACCGCGAGAGTCCCAATTGATGAGCCAGCTGCGGAGGGGCCCACAGTGGCTGAAGAGCTTCCTGCTCCTGAAGAACCGACCCCGCCAGAGGCTGCCATGGATTGGGGCGAGGGGCCATCAGGTGCCGTGAGTCCACCCCCCGAGAGGTCGCCTAGGAACAGCCGCGCACCGAGCCAGGGATTGCCGAGACGGCCGAACGGAGTGGGTCAAGCCCGGGCCACCCCGAGACTCCTTGAACGATGGTCGCTGGGCTGAGCGGGTCCTTGCCCCGGTCTTTGTGCCCGAGATCCTGGAGGACCTTAGCCACCAAAAGGCGAGCGCATTCTTCCAGGATTCCTACGCGGCTGTCATCAGGGTAAGCGGTCTTTTCGCCCTGTCTATCTTTTTCTTTTTTAACCTGGAGCTTACGCATGCAGCTCGCACACTCCCTGAGGGCCGCCAGGGATGCAATTCATGGTGGGAAGGCCCTCCTGCGGGAGGCGCAGAAGGAGGCTGAGGACGCTCAGCGCCGCACGGAGGCGGCCGAAGAGGCGCTGGAGTTGGCCAGAAGCGCCTGGGCAAGTGAAATAAAGGCCGCTGAGAACCGGGCGGAGGCCGACGCCAACCGTGTGCGCGCGGCACTCCAAATGACGGAGGCGAGAATGCTGTGATGGCCAGAGATCTACACATCTCTGAGCTAACCTTAGCCCTCCAGGAGGCCGAGGGTCGAGCGGTTGCGGCGGAAGAAGAGGCGCGGGCGGCGAAGGAGGAAGCAGCCAATCCGGAGAGGAGGCGAGCTGCGCCCGGGAGGCCGAGAGGTTGCAGCGGCAGCCTCGCCGGAGAAGGCTCGGGCCGAGGCGAAGTTGCCATCGCAGCTAGGACCGCTGGGATCATAGAAGAGTACAAGGCGTCCGAGCGCTTTAGATGATTTGGCAGAAGCCTCGGCGGCAGTGTTCCTCGAAGGGTTCCAGCATGGGAAGGAGAAAGTGGCTAGGGATTTGAACATCCCCCAGGCCCTGGAAGTTGAGCTAGAACGTTTATCAGATTTGGCCCCCTCCGATGATGAGCCCGCGCCAGCAGAGCCGTGAGCTTGTACTTTGTTTGTTTTGTTTTTTTTTTTTTTTTTGCAAGTCCGACGATGTCGGCATTTTGTAATCCCTTCCAATCAATGAGATAATATTCTTCAAAATGCAGTCTATTTGTGACTTACCCTGAATTCGTTGGTTGACAACACGCGGCACCATGGTCCCATTAGTCCCGATAGCGCCAGGGGATAACTCTCAACTCGAGCTACTCCGCCTTAGCCGTCTAGGACCGAAAATTGGGGCCAGGGAGGATAGGTTTCTTGGAGTTTAAACGCCGGTAGTTGGAGGTTAGGTAGGCGGGTTCCTCAAGACCATCGGCGCAACGCTTTGCCAGGAGTATATCGGGCCTTGTGCTAAGTAGGCATGTGGCTTTTGGCGCCTACGGGGGTTGGTCTTTATCTGACCGGTGGGACTTGTGCTGTCGGATGTCGGGCTTCATGCCTGGCTGGTATGCTTTGGGTGCCGACGGTGTCGGGCTTCATGCCTGGCTGGTGCAGGGCTTTAGGTGCCGACGGATGTCGGGCTTTATGCCTGGCTGGTGCAGGGCTTTAGGTGCCGACGGGTGTCGGGCTTCATGCCTGGCTGGGCAGGGCTTTAGGTGCCGACGGGTGTCGGGCTTCATGCCTGGCTGTGCAGGGCTTTGGTGCCGACGGTGTCGGGCTTCATGCCTGGCTGGCAGGGCTTTAGGTGCCGACGGTCGGGCTTTATGCCTGGCTGGTGCAGGGCTTTAGGTGCCGACGGGTGTCGGGCTTCATGCCTGGCTGGCCCAGGGCTTTAGGTGCCGACGGGTGTCGGGCTTCATGCCTGGCTGGCAGGGCTTTAGGTGCCGACGGGTGTTGGGCATGCCTGGCTGTGCAGGGCTTTGTGCCGATGGGTGTCGGGCTTATGCCTGGCTGGGCAGGGCTTAGGTGCCGACGGTGTCGGGCTTTATGCCTGGCTGGCAGGGCTTTAGGTGCCGATGGGTGTCGGCTTCATGCCTGTGGCCAGGGCTTTAGGTGCCGACGGGTCGGGCTTTATGCCTGGCTGGCAGGGCTTTGTGCCGACGGGGTCGGCTTCATGCCTGGCTGGCCCAGGGCTTTGTGCCGACGGGTGTCGGGCTTCATGCCTGGCTGGCCCAGGGCTTTAGGTGCCGACGGGTGTCGGGCTTCATGCCTGGCTGGCCAGGGCTTTAGTGCCGACGTGTCGGGCTTCATGCCTGGCTGGTGCAGGGCTTTAGGTGCCCGATGTCGGCTTCATGCCTGGCTGTGCAGGGCGTGCCGACTGGGCTTATGCCTGGCTGGCCAGGGCTTTGGTCGACGGTGTCGGGCTTATGCCTGGCTGGCCCAGGGCTTTGTCGGACATGTCGGGCTTTATGCCTGGCTGGCCCAGGGCTTTTTACCGGGCTTTAGGTGCCGTGTGTCGGGCTTCATGCCTGGCTGGCCCAGGGCTTTTGTGCCGACGGTGTCGGGCTTCATGCCTGGCTGGCCCAGGGCTTTTGTGCCGACGGGTGTCGGGCTTATGCCTGGCTGGCCAGGGCTTTTTGCCGATGGGTGTCGGGCTTTATGCCTGGCTGTGCAGGGATTTAAGTGCCGATGGGTGTCGGGTTTCATGCCTGGCTGGCCCAAGGCTTTTTGTGACGGGTGTCGGGCTTATGCCTAGCTGGTGCAGGGCTTTAGGTACCGATGGGTGTGGGCTTCATGCCTGGCTGGCCCAGGGCTTTTGTATGCCGACGGGTGTCGGGCTTCATGCCTAGTTGGCCCAGGGCTTTTTGTGCGACGGGTGTCGAGCTTCATGCCTGGCTGGTGTAGGGC
>UESW01001373.1:111052-121835 GCA_900491605.1 Calamus simplicifolius | reverse complement strand
CCGAGCTTCTGTAGCTCGTCTTTCTCCGATCTTCCATAGCCCGATCTTTTCCATAGCTCATCTCAGACCTATTTGAAAAAGACTCCATATGAACTTTGGAAAGGAAGAAAACCTAATATAAGTTACTTTCATGCTTTTGGATGCCGATGTTTTGTATTAAATAATAGAAAATCAAACCTTGATAAATTTGATGCTAAGTCTGATGAAGGAATTTTTCTCGGATATTCTTTACATAGTAGAGCTTTCCCGAGCGACCCATGACCCGATACTCACCCCCGCGGAACCTGGCGCAGGAGAGCCTAGGCCTATTGTAACGACATCTCAGGCAAAGAATCATGTTGAAAAGTGGCCTAGAGCCTAATACAACTACCTGATATCTACACACCTACCAGATCTCAAGCCATCGAGGAGCTCTCCTAGCCGTCGATCCCTTAACAAACAAGATACGGATCCCAACGGCCCCATAACAGCCCGATTCGATCCATCTCTGTATCCTAACAACCCTCGAACCTTCCAGAAGGCGCTCAAGATCCAGGTGACAACCTATAAATGTGGCACTCCCAGATTCCCTCAGGTATGCGCTCACTCTCACTCTCCCGCTCTCCCCTGCTGCTCATCGGCGCTCTCCCTTTGTGAGCTCCCGATCGGTCGCCTCTGGAGAGACTCCCCGGAGAGATCCACCTCCCTATTTTCTGTTGATCATCGATTCCTTCCACTGACTTGAGCGTCGGAGGGTCTTCCGCGGAGGGCCACCCCAAAGCCTCTCGCGTGAGGACTTCTGTGCAGGTCTGCCCCAGAAGATTGACTGCACCCGCGAGTTGGAGGATGGATCCCGGCGTCAACACATAGTTTTGAGTTGGGTTGGAATGGTAGGGTTTGTAGGTCGGATCCGTTCCTAGCATCTCAATAAGACTAGTTCCAATCATGAATATTGAAATAAAATAATCTTAATTTGTCTTTCCAAGCAAGTCCGGTTTGTAAAGAGGAAACGACCGATATGTTACAGAAACATATTGTATTCCATGGAAAAGAAGGATTTAAGACAAACGTGGCATTGACACCAAGGAGTCCAAATTTTCATACAAATTTCTTTAATTTCAAGCACTTCTATTTTCAGTTTCCATCAAGCGAAATATATATACTCATAGAAAATTGTTAACAACATTTGGTCTCTTTACATTCCGCTGGTTCTCGATTTCTTCTCTGATTCCATATATAATGTACTTAAGAGAAAATAATTGGCAGGCACATTGGGAAAGATAAACTTGTCGATGATTATTCAACTCTTCATGGCCTTTATATATATATATATATATATATATATATATATATATATATATATATATATATATATATATATATATATATATATATATATATATTGTGCTTGTGGATAAGGCTGGTGGCTAAACACGTGCATGAAAATTTTGTGGCAGACATTGTGCCAGCCCACCATTCGGCTTGCATATGGAATCACTGTACCAGCACTGCTTTCTAAGCTATAACGTGGCTGAGGGCATGCATGTTGCCTTTGTGGCAAGCGATGATGCCAAATCGTTTCTTCAAACATCAGGGAATACAGATGTTCTTCTTCTTGGACCCCTGCAAGAAAAGTCCCTGAAGACCGGTTGTTCTGGTAGGGACCCTCCGACGCTCAAGTCAGTCACTTGGGATCAGACAAAGAACCGCTCAGTGGAAAGGAGCTGAGACAGTTAGGATTTTGCTAGGAGGAAGAAAGCTAGAAAACCAGAGTTCGGATCCCTACTTACAGTGCGGGCACGTGCTTTTATACCTGTCCGAATATCCCATCTTACTGTTTCGAAAGATCGCCGTCGTACCATCGCTGTGTGTGCCGAAGGCATCCCGCGCTACCTGTCAACATGATATCACACGTGTCTAACAGTTGTGATTGTATTCGGTGCGCGCCGTTGCTTGATATGACCACGCACAGTCGCAAGTGGTAGCGAATGGTACGCCGTAACAGAGCATAGCCACGCACAGGAATATGCAGTGCGCCATACAACGTTATGAGGCATGACCCTCCGTAACGGGGTGCAATCACGGGCGTACGGAGAATCACGTGGGCGCGCCATGTGGCCCGGAGCTATCATTCGGTTCAACGGTTGAACTGCGTGCTAATCGCTGATGATACCCACGTACCCCGAGACCGGAGGAGGGTCTCGAGGTAGAGATATGGTGGTCCCATCCCGAGACCAGAAGGGGTCCAGGGGTGGGATGATGCTGGTGCACCCCGAGACCGGAGGGGGTCTCGGGGCCGAGAGATGATGATCCCACCCCGAGACCGGAAGGGGTCCCGGGTGTGGTATGATGCCGGTGCACCCCGAGACCGGAGGGGGTCTCGGGTCGAGAGATGATGATCCCATCCGAGACCGAAAGGGGTCCCGGGGGTGGGATGATGCCGGTGGACCCCGAGACCGGAGGGGGTCTCGGGGTCGAGAGATGATGATTCCACCCCGAGATCGGAAGGGGTCCCGGGGGTGGGAAGATGCCGGTGCACCTCGAGACTGGAGGGGTCTCGGGGTCGAGAGATGATGATCCCACCCCGAGACCAGATGGGGTCTCGGGGGTGGGATGATGCCGGTGCACCCCGAGACCGGAGGGGGTCTCGGGGTCGAGAGATGATGATCCCACCCCGAGACCGGAAGGGGTCCCGGGGGTGGGATGATGCCGGTGCACCCGAGACCGGAGGGATTCTCGGGTCGAGAGATGATGATCCCACCCCGAGACTGGAAGGGGTCCCGGGGGTGGGATGATGCCGGTGCACCCCGAGACCGGAGGGGGTCTCGGGGTCGAGAGATGATGAGCCCACCCCAAGACCGGAGGGGGTCCTGGGGGTGGGATGATGCCGGTGCACCCGAGACCGGAGGGGGTCTCGGGGTCGAGAGATGATGATCCCACCCCGAGACTGGAAGGGATTCCGGGGGTGGGATGATGCCGGTGCACCCCAAGACCGGAGGGGGTCTCGGGGTCGAGAGATGTGATCCCACCCCGAGACCGGAAGGGGTTCCGGGGGTGGGATGATGCCGGTGCACCCCGAGACCGGAGGGGGTCTCGGGGTTGAGAGATGATGATCCCACCCCGAGACCGGAGGGGGTCACGGGGGTGGGATGATGCCGGTGCACCCCGAGACCGGAGGGGGTCTTGGGGTCGAGAGATGATGATCCCATCTCGAGACCGGAAGGGGTCCCGGGGGTGGGATGATGCGGTGCACCCCGAGACCGGAGGGGGTCTCGGGGTCGAGAGATGATGATCCCACCCCAAGACCGGAAGGGGTATCGGGGTAGGATGATGCTGGTCCCACCCCGAGACCGGAAGGGGTCCCGGGGGTGGGATGATGCCGGTGCACCCCGAGACCGGAGGGGGTCTCGGGGTCGAGAGATGATGATCCCACCCCGAGACCGGAGGGGTCCCGGGGGTGGGATGATGCCGGTGTACCCCGAGACCGGAGGGGGTCTCGGGGTCGAGAGATGATGATCCCACCGCAAGACTAGAAGGGGTCCCGGGGGTGGGATGATGCCGGTGCACCCCGAGACCGGAGGGGGTCTCGGGGTCGAGAGATGATGATCCCACCCCGAGACCGGAAGGGGTCCCGGGGGTGGGATGATGCCGGTGCACCCCGAGACCGGGGGGGGTCTCGGGGTCGAGAGATGATGATCCCACCCTGAGACCGGAGGGGGTCCGGGGGTGGGATGATGCCGGTGCACCCCGAGACCGGAGGGGGTCTCGGGGTCGAGAGATGATGATCCCACCCCGAGACCGGAAGGGGTCCGGGGGTGGGATGATGCCGGTGCACCCCGAGATCGGAGGGGGTCTCAGGGTCGAGAGATGATGATCCCACCCCGTGACCGGAAGGGGTCCCGGGGGTGGGATGATGCCGGTGCACCCCGAGACCGGAGGGGGTCTCGGGGTCGAGAGATGATGATCCCACCCCGAGACCGGAGGGGGTCCCGTAGGTGAGATGATGCTGGTGCACCCTGAGATCGGAGGGGTCTCGGGGTCGAGAGATGATGATCCCACCCCGAGACCGGAGGGGGTCCCGGGGTGGGATGATGCCGATGCACCCAAGACCGGAGGGGGTCTTGGGGTCGAGAGATGACGATCCCACCCCGAGACCGGAGGGGTCCCGGGGGTGGGATGATGCCGTTGCACCCCGAGACCGGAGGGGGTCTCGGGGTCGAGAGATGACGATCCCCCCGAGACCGGAAGGAGTCCCGGGGGTAGGATGATGCCGGTCCCACCCCGAGACCGGAAGGGGTCCCGGGGTGGGATGATGCGGGTGCACCCCGAGACCTGAGGGGGTCTCGGGTCGGGAGATGGTGATCTCCATTAGCTGCTGTTACCTTTTATTCTGATGACGCAGGATCAACCATATCAGATGCCCCCTCACCCTTGAGGCGAAGTGGGTCCCACCGTTGAGGCACAAGGGGTGTTCTCCACGTGGCTGATCCCCGTCCACATCTCTTATGCGGGCGGCCTGGGGAATGTGAGAAGGCAGCCACCTCCATACACTGTGCCCGCCACGATCAACCTCGAGAGAAAACTGGCCCTTCGAAGTCTGCACGAAAAGCTGCATCATCATTACCTCTTATAACGGCGACATCAGCGGGTGCCATCATTGGCCGGAGGCATGCCGCACCATGCGCTGGGCATCCCTCGAGGCGAGCCAGCCTATGGTAGGGGCCATGTGGCTGACAAGACGAGGCAGGACGATTTGAAACCCAATAAAGCCAAACGAGGGATTGAATCTGGCCATCACTTCCGTTGTCATCGTCTTCCTTTGTGCCTGTGCTCTGATCTCCCGTGCAACCTGAGAGCTTGTGCTTGGTTTCCTTTCTTCTAGGTCAGTTCCTTACCCATTCCAGACTTCTCTATCCCTCTGCTCATGAGCTCGCCATCTTGGACCTCGGAGGACGGTTTGGAGGACCATCCTCCTTCTGAGAGGTACTGTACCTCTCCTGCACCTTCTCCTTCTCCTTCACTTGAATGGTCCACTGATTCAGAGGACCGCATCCCCCTGGCCCAGCGATGGGTCGCCGGCGGAGCCCCATCGAGGGGCCGCCGGTCGGAGGCCGGCACCTCCTCGATGGTGGAGGGGTCCCTGGAGGGGATTGCCTCCACGGTGACACGTCTGGATTTGGCAAAAATCCGGCCCGTTACCAGATTCCCCGGATGTTGAGCTTTTTCTGCCAACTCCCGATGATAGGGTCATCTCCTCCCGACCCGGTCGGGGCCCTTTATGAGATTTGCCTAAAGGCAGGTCTCCGTCCATCCTTTTCCGCCCTTTTTCATCAACCTTCTCAACTACTACTCCTTGACCCCATCTCAACTGGTCCCGAACTCCTACCGCGTTGTCAGCGCCTTTGTCATTCTTTGCCATCGTCTGGGTACCATTCCTCGAATCACTCTTTTCCGATCCTTCTACATCCTTCGGGCCCAAAAGGGTTGGTGGCTATTCCAGCCCCGACCCAATCGGGTCCTCAAACTTCTTCTTCCTCTTCAATCAAGGGATGGAAATCCCGATTCTTTTTCGCAAACATTGACCAAGTTAGGCCCCGGTGGGGAGATCCCGACCTCCGAGGGAACGCGATCGCCATTCATCCTGGGGATCGGGAGGCGTTGGGTCAACTGCTGGCCGCCGAGATCCCTCGTACACCTTGCTATTGACGGAGGATAATCTCGAGTCGGCGGGTCTTATCTCCCACCGGGGTAAGCCATCTCCACCCTTAGCCAAAAATTTTGCTTCTTTTTTTTTTTTAACTTAGACTGATATTGCGCAGCTATGAAGATACCGGCAGCGAAACTCCTGAGGGCCGCTTCTAAAAAGAGGGCCCGGGAGGGGCCACCTGGAGGCCAGCGAGCTCCAGCTCCAAAACGCCCGACGGCTCGGGCCTCCCAACCACCGGCACCGCAAGATCCCCGGCTGCTCCAGAAGTCGATCTCACGGTGACACTCCGCCAGAGATGGTGGCGACCGCGAGAGTCCCAGCTGAGGAGCCAACAGCGGAGGGGCCCACAGTGGCTGAAGAGCTTCCTGCTCCTGAAGAACCGACCCCGCCAGAGGCTGCCATGGATTGGGGCGAGGGGCCATCAGGTGCCGTGAGCCCACCCCCGAGAGGTCGCCTAGGAGCAGCCTGCGCACCGAGCCAGGGACTGCGAGACGGCCGAACGGAGTGGGGTCAAGCCCAGGCCACCCCGAGACTCCTTGAACGATGGTCGCTGGGCTGAGCAGGTCCTTTCCCCGGTCATTGTGCCCGAGATCCTGGAGGACCTTAGCCACCAAAAGGCGAGCGCATTCTTCCAGGATTCCTACACGGCTGTCATCAGGGTAAGCGGTCTTTTCGCCCTTTGTCTTCATATCTTTTTCCTTTTGCTAACCTGGAGCTTACGCATGCAGCTCGCACACTCCCTGAGGGCCGCCAGGGATGCAATCCATGATGGGAAGGCCCTTCTGCGGGAGGCGCAGAAGGAGGCTGAGGACGCTCAGCGCCACGCGGAGGTGGCCGAAGAGGCGCTGGAGTTGGCCAGAAGCGCCTGGGCAAGTGAAATAAAGGCCGCTGAGAACCGGGCGGAGGCGACGCCAACCGTGTGCGCGCGGCACTCCTCCAAATGACGGAGGCCGAGAATGCTGTGATGGCCAGAGATCTACACATCTCTGAGCTAACCTTAGCCCTCCAGGAGGCCGAGGGTCGAGCGGTTGCGGCGGAAGAAGAGGCGCGGACGGCGAAGGAGGAAACAAGCCAATCCGGAGAGGAGGCGAGCCGCGCCCGGGAGGCCGAGAGGGTTGCAGCGGCAGCCCTTGCCACGGAGAAGGCTCGGGCCGCAGAGGCGGAAGTTGCCATCGCAGCTAGGACCGCTGGGATCATAGAAGAGTATAAGGCGTCCGAGCGCTTTACGGATGATTTGGCAGAAGCCTCGGCGGCAGTGTTCCTCGAAGGGTTCCAGCATGGGAAGGAGAAAGTGGCCAGGGATTTGAACATCCCCCAGGCCCTGGAAGTTGAGCTAGAACTTTATCAGATTTGGCCCCCTCTGATGATGAGCCCGCGCCAGCAGAGCCGTGATCTTGTACTTTTGTTTGTTTTGATTTTTTTTTGCAAGTCCGACGATGTCGGCATTTTGTAATCCCTTCCAATCAATGAGATAATTTCTTCAAAATGCAGTCTATTTGTGACTTACCCTGAATCCGTTGGTTGACAACACGCGGCACCATGGTCCCATTAGTCCCGATAGCGCCAGGGGATAACTCTCAACTCGAGCTATTCCGCCTTAGCCATCTAGGACCAAAAATTGGGGCCAGGGAGGATAGGTTTCTTGGAGTTGAAACGCCGGTAGTTGGAGGTTTGGTAGGCGGGTTCCTCAAGACCACCGGCGCAACGCTTTGCCAGGAGTATGTCGGGCCTTGCGCTAAGTAGGCATGTGGCTTTTGGCGCCTACGGGGGTTGGTTTTTATCTGACCGGCGGGACTTCGTGCCGTGGGTGTCGGGCTTCATGCCTGGCTAGCGCAGGCTTTAGGTGCCGATGGGTGTCGGCTTCATGCCTGGCTGGTGCAGGGCTTAGGTGCCGACGGTGTCGGGCTTCATGCCTGGCTGGTACAGGGCTTTGTGCCGATGGGTGTCGGGCTTCATGCCTGGCTGGTGCAGGGCTTTAGGTGCCGACGGGTGTCGGGGTTCATGCCTGGCTGGCCAGGGCTTTAGGTACCGACGGGTCGGGCTTTATGCCTGGCTGGCCCAGGGCTTTTTATGCCGACCGGGGTCAGGCTTTATGCCTAGCTGGCCCAGGGCTTTAGGTGCCGACGGGTGTCGGGCTTTATGCCTGGCTGGTCCAGGGCTTTTTGTGCCGACCGGGGTCGGGCTTTATGCCTGGTTGGCCCAGGGCTTTTTGTGCCGACCGGGGTGGGCTTTATGCCTGGCTGCCCAGGGCTTTTTGTGCCGATCGGGGTCGGGCTTTATGCTTGGCTGGCCCAGGGCTTTTTGTGCCGACCAGGGTCGGGCTTATGCCTGGCTGGTGCAGGGCTTTAGGCCCGATGGGTGTCGGGCTTCATGCCTGGCTGGCCCAGGGCTTTTTGTGCCACCGGGGTCGGGCTTTATGCCTGGCTGGCCTAGGGCTTTAGGTGCCGATGGGGTCGGGCTTTATGCCTGGCTGGCCCAGGGCTTTGTGCCGATCGGGGTCGGGCTTTATGCCTGGCTGGCCCAGGGCTTTTTGTGCCGACCGGGTCGGGATTTATGCCTGGCTGCCCAGGGCTTTTTGTGCCGACGGGTTGGGCTTTATGCCTGGCTGCCCAGGGCTTTTTGTGCCGACCGGGGTCGGGCTTTATGCCTGGCTGGCCCAGGGCTTTGTGTGCCGACGGGGTCGGGCTTTATGCCTGGCTGGCCCAGGGCTTTTTGTGCCGACGGGTCGGGTTTATGCCTGGCTGGCCTAGGGCTTTTTGTGCGATCGGGGTCGGGCTTTATGCCTGGCTGGTGCAGGGCTTTAGGTGCCGACGGGTGTGGCTTTATGCCTGGCTGGCCCAGGGCTTTTTGTGCCGACCGGGGTGGGCTTTATGCCTGCTGGCCCAGGGCTTTTTGTGCCGACGGTCGGGCTTTATGCCTGGCTGGCCTAGGGCTTTGTGCCAACGGGGTCGGGCTTTATGCCTGCTGGCCTAGGGCTTTAGGTGCCGACAGGTGTCGCGCTTTATGCCTGGCTGGCAGGGCTTTGTGCCGACGGGGTCGGGCTTTATGCCTGGCTGGCCCAGGGCTTTTTGTGCCGACCGGGGTTGGGCTTTATGCCTGGCTGGCCCAGGGCTTTAGGTGCCGACGGGTGTCGCTTCATGCCTGGCTGTTGCAGGGCTTTTTGTGCCGAGGGTCGGGCTTATGCCTGGCTGAGGGCTTTTTGCCGATCGGGGTCGGGCTTTATGCCTGGCTGGCCCGGCTTTAGGTGCCAACGGGTGTCAGGCTTCATGCCTGGCTGGTGCAGGGCTTTGGTGCCGACGGGTGTCGGGCTTCATGCCTGGCTGGTGCAGGGCTTTAGGTTGTCGAGCTTCATGCCTGGCTAGCCCAGGGCTTTGTGAAAAGATCTCAGGAGCTAAAATTGAATCTTGTTAATATAGAATGAGGGGTGAAAACCCAAGTGAATACAGCATGATACTTGATGTGAGAGGAGGAATACGTTACTGATAGTACCGGCGAAGGTTATCTGCATTCCATGTCCTAGGGAGTGGCTTCCCATCGAGCTCCTCAATCTTGTAAGCTCCATGGTGAGTGTCTCGGCGATCCGATAAGGTCCTTCCCAATTTGGAGCTAGCTTGCCTCCCTCTGCTGGCTTCGAGACCTCAGCCCGTCGAAGGATCAGGTCTCCTGGCAGGAAAGTCCTGGGGCGCACACGGGCGTTGTAATATTTAGCGGCCCGTTGCCGATAGACCGCCATCCGGAAGTCGCTCGGTCTCGCACTTCCTCCACCAGGTCGAGGTTGGCTCGCAGCTGGTCTGGGTTACCTTCCTCGCTGTATGATTCCACCCGAGGGCTCGGTGAGCCAACCTCCACCGGGATAATGGCTTCGGATCCAAAGACTAAGCTGAATGGCGTCTCGCCGGTGGGGGCTCGCGGCGTTGTGTGGTAGGCCCATAGCACGTTGGGGAGCTCCTCCACCCATCGCCCCTTGCAGTCATCTAGCCGAGATCTCAGCCCTGGAGAATGATTCGATTAGTCACCTCGGCCGCCCTATTGGTCTGAGGGTGCCCGACGGAAGTGAACCTCTGATGGATGCCCAGCTCGGAGCAGAACTCCCGGAAGGGCGCATTGTCAAATTGCCGGCCGTTATCAGTGACTAGGGTGTGCGGTAGCCCAAACCGACATATGATGGACTTCCAAAAGAAGGATCTCACTTTGCTTTCGGTGATCTTGGCAAGGGCCTCGGCTTCAACCCACTTGGTGAAGTGATCCACCGCCACCAAGAGGAACTTTCGCTTCCGAGGCCGGGGGAAATGGTCCCAGGATATCCATGCCCCACTGGGCGAAGGGCCAGGGTGCTACCAAGGGGGTTAGGTGAGACGTCGGCTGTCGCTGGATATTAGCGTGACGCTGATAGCTATCACATCTCTTAACAAGCTCGGCCGCGTCCTCCTTCATTGTCAGCCAGAAGTACCCCTGCCGCAAGGCCTTGTAGGCTAGGGCTCTGCCCCCCAGGTGACTCCCACAGATGCCTTCATGGATCTCCCTGAGGATGTAATCTGATTCAGCCGGCCCCACGCACCTGAGGATGGGTATGAGAAGGATCTCCGATAAAGCTTCCCGTCCATCATCAAGAATCTCGGGGCCCTCCGCCTGAGTAGCCTGGCCTCAGCGGGGTTCTCTGGGAGAGTGCCGTCGGTCAAATATCGGATGTAGGCATCCATCCAGGAGGGCTCTTGCTCCACTGGCAATGCTTCATCCGCAACTTCGATGCTCGGGGCTTGTAGATGCTCCATATGTTCTTCCCAGCGTCCCGTCGGCCGAAGTGGCTAAGCGGGATAATGCATCGGCCCTGGCGTTCTCCGCTCTGGGATATAGCTGACGCGGAAGTAAGAGAAATGAGACGCTTGGGACTGCACCTTGCTCAAATATCGGGACATGGTTGGGTCCCTAGCCTCGTACTCCCCGGTGATCTGCCCAGAAACAAGCTGAGAGTCCGTGAAGGCCCTCAAACGCCCAGCCTAACTCCTCAGCTAACCTCATCCCCGCTAACAAGGCTTCATACTCCGCCTGGTTATTAGTTGCTGGGAACTGGAATCTGAGAGCATACTCCACTGCGTC
>UESW01001373.1:75420-105040 GCA_900491605.1 Calamus simplicifolius | reverse complement strand
CGTGTGCGATGATGAATGCAAAACAAAAAAATCGAATCTCTGTATGGAAGCTGACTCAAGAAATTTGTGGATTCCAAAGAAATACTCAAGGAATTTTGAGATTCATGCTTGGACCACTTTCAAATGCACTTTGGGATCAAGCCAAGTTGGGTTATCAAACCTAAGCCAATATAAGGTCAAGTCTTTCAACCCATACTTGCCCACAAGTCACCTTCATGATTTGATTTCATCCATCTCAAATTCATCCTTCAATTTCAAAGGTGTTGATCTAAGGGTTTAATATTATATATTTTGATGATAACTAAATATTGATTGAAGGACTAATATAATGCTTGATTTTATGATGGTAAAATAGCGATGATGGTCACAACAAACCAAGACATGAGTGAAATTTTATCTAGCATGTTCTCAATTTGTAAAGATTAACTCAAGGAGAAAGCAAGAAGTATAAGTCAGAACAATATCAAATCAACTATCATCAAAGGTTAGAATGTCTAATAACAAGGCTTCATCTCATGATCTTTGTTTTCCTAAAACATTCATTGTAAACTTTGGTTACAGAGGAATTGCACAATGCTAAAGATTCATTAAAATTTAATGAGATTAGTTTTAGATTTAAAAAATAGAAAAATTAATTTAAAAATCTAAAACATAGTGTGTGCAGTCAATTGAAGCAAATCCATGGTCGATAAGAGGAGACATGCTAAAATTGCCACCTTTTACCTTTGGGTGATCGATCATAGAATATATGATAGCTATAATTAATGACTAATTTTTAGCCAACTACTAGACATGGTTTTAGATTCCAATGGCTAGTTTTTTAAGCCCTATAAATTTAGAGGCTTTGGCACTTGTTTTAGCAATGAATAAAACTTTAAATTAAGTGAAAAAAATATTAAAAATTGCTTTGTAAAAATATTGTTCTTGAGTCTTAGTTGCAAATCCTTTATTTCTAAGTTAATAGCTACATTTGTGCATCCTCCTTCTTTGAGAGTGATTTGTTTTCTTTCTTTTGTTCATCCAAGTGTGCAGGGTCTCCTAAGCCCATGATAGGATTTTGTGTTATAATACATATAAGACAACACATGTAATTTTTTTATAAGATCCCTTAATATACCTTCTAGTATGGACATTAGACCCTAGGGTATGAGTATGTGTATGCCACTTAGGTCCAAGAAAGCTATATGAATTTCTTAGAGATTAAAAAGAAATGAATTGACATAGACACCTAGAGCTACTCTATGTAACATTGCATGCAATGCAGATAATTTGTTATGGAAGGAGCCTTTGATAGACGATTGCACTTAAAAGAAGATGGAACAATTGATGGTTAATTAAAAAGAAGCATTGTTGATATACGCCTTTCATGTTACTTGATGTTGGATGATCAATATGTGATTCCTCAATGTGACAAAAATTTTTACAGGTTGTTATGATGCAATAGGGATGAGTCTTTGTTAACGATAGATCGCTAAATGCCAAAGCATTTGAAGAAATCATTTGGTGATGAGAGAAAGTGATCCAATAATTTCTATTGGTCATAAATGATGATATCTTGATAATATTTAACTAAAGAAGCATTTGTTAGAATGCCACATATTGAATTACTAATAGGGATCATTCCTTAGATGACTAACATAGAGTTATATCTGGCCCTTACCTCTCTCCTATGGGCTCTCACTTAATAGCCAAAACTTCAATATTGAGGCATGCAGAAACCAGCCATAATCGAGCTATTGAGTTTATTAAATTTTGTTTTAATCACTTTACACATTGTGCTGTTCAAATAATTAAAGCATAAGTTGTATAAACAACATCCATTTGGCTTACCCTGATTTTTTTTTTTTTTTTTGTGAAGCAGCTTTCATCAATTTTTGTAATTGTCTCAAACCCTCTATGTTATTATAATTTTTAACATATGTTGAATTTGTTATAGCTCACGGTAGTTTTGGGTAGAAAATCAGCATTGGCATAGTATCACCATACATAACACAAGTAGTTGCAATTCAAGAAAAACTAGGCAAAATATATGAAGAAAAATTTTTATGCACCGTGAGCAGTGCAGAAACATGTGCATCGCGCACGGTTATTAGTCTGTACGCATGCACAAGCATATGACCGCACGTGCGGTGCAGAAAGGATAAAAATATTTTTGCCGCATGCACTCGCAGATCAATCATTATGCACGATGTGCACTTTTTGCATGATGCATGGTGCACAAAGAATTTTTCTTCATACGAAACCTATGAAGACTTCCATGTGAAGGTGAAGTCCATTGATGGGTTTCAAGGTGGTGAAGAAGATATTATAATTATTTCTACAGTAAGGTCCAATAAAGGTGGCAATGTGGGGGGCATCTTGTCTAACTCCCAGCGGACAAATGTGGCTCTTACAAGAGCCAAGCATGTTTATTTACTCATTCAAATCAGACTCCAACGTTGTTTGGTTCCACTCAGTTCATTTTTTTTTATACCCACCCAAAGCATGCCGCACGTACTTATAGTCTGGAAAAAAAAAAAAAGAAAGAAAGAAAGAAAGAAAGAAAAAAGAAAGAAGGAAGGAAAGAAGGAAAGAAAGCATCGTGCTAGATTTCCACATTTCTCTTGAGTAAGTGGCTCCTGGATCATCAACCATTTATTTCCTTGCAGCACTAGCTGGCAGACACCTTCACCTGTAATGGCGCCCTTGGTTGTAGCATAAGCTTGACTCGAAGAAAATTGGTTGGATTCCCATCAGGAACTAGACACGCGCAAGCAAGACTAGATTAACATGAGATCATCACATGAATGGAAGGAAGAAAAGTAGAAGGCGTCCCTTTAATAACGTACTTTTGATGTCCTAAGATACCCACAAGATGGGTTCATGGAGGGGAAAAAAAGAAGTGAAGGTGGTGTCAGCAAACAGAGCATATCCTCAGAAGATGCCATCTCTCAAAGGAAAGACCCCATACCCACTCACCCTTTCTTCGCTACAAAGGGTCAGTAACCCCTCTCATTGCTGTGACCACCTCTGAAGTAGGGCTGAAAATGGATTGAATACGGATCGGATAGTTGTATGTCCATATTTGTATCCATATTTTTTAACGGATATGAATATGGATACGAATACTAAACATATATTAAAATTTATGTCCATATTTTTTCTAAACGGATACGGATACGAATCGGATATCAATCATATCCATATTTGTTATATATGGATACAGATATGAATTGGATATTAAGGTAGTGTTTGATACAAAAATGCTGTCCTATACCACCTGGTATCGATCTATATTATCCAATTTTGAATGACACTATGCCTAGAAATGAGAAAAGATGAAAGCCTATCTCCATATTTGGTAGGTACTTTACTACAACACTTATAATATATTAAATATATTAAACCACTGATAATTTTAGGTACTAGTTTTGCAAACCTTGGTTTTTAGGTTTACCTAATTTAAGTTCATATATTAGTTGAGCTAAAACTCATTAACATGTTATATCATGTCCTATATTATTATTTCTGAATATTCTTATACTGTTCTTGCACCCACTTTCAACCATTACCCTGTGCTAGGCTGAAAAAAAAAATCTGTATCCGTATCCGTATCCGAATTCAATTATCTTTTGGATTAGATATCCGAATTCGTATCCGAATCTGATTAAACTGCAAAATAAAAAAATCTGTATCCATATCCGTATCCGATTACCTTTTGGATTAGATATCCGAATTCGTATCGAATCTGATTAAACTGCAAAATAAATATCCAAATTTGATATAATTCGAATATAAATACAGATACGATCAGAGTTTATCCGACCCATTTTCAGCCTTACTCTGAAGTCTATACAAATATCCAAGGAGGAAGTCCCCTCTCTCTTTCTCGTAAAGCCCCCGTGAAGCGTTCCATCCCCACCATGGGAGGGAGGGTGGCCACATTCCCTCACCAATGGTGGTGGTGGGTGATAATAATAATCGGCACGAGTTGAGCTGCCATTCCTATCATCGATCGTCGCCTCTCCATGCTTGTGATGCTGTCGTTTTGTAGCGAGAGTTGGAACTCGGAGAGAATGGCTACTTGATTAAAAGTGAAGTGTTAATCTCTCCGGCAGGGCAACCTGAAAACTTTGGCATTTGTATCTTCTCCAAGCACTCTATGCGTTATGAGAAGTTTTAATTATCGGTGTCTTTCTTCTTCTGTTCATTCCTTCGTTTTCTTTTGGGAAAAATCTCGGTTAGTAGTTATTTTGATAGCGTGTTTTTGAACATCTCCTCCCTCCCATGTGTGTATGCACGTGTAAAATAGTGGAAAGTTTGGGATTCAACCAGAATAATTGGTCACTCGTTAGCACAGAAGTTGGCGTAAGAGAGTCCGTGCATTCTACTGTTACGATAGGCTCTGAAATCTAGTTTGGTTAATTTCTGGATGGTATTACCTGAGAATATTGCAGCTATCTTCATTTAATACCATCTAACAATATTGTTAATGATTTAAGATTTACGCTTTTTTATCCCTTTTTTTCTTTTCTTTTCTTATTTTTTTTCTCAGCATGGTAACCCAGAAGGAAGGATAACCCAGTTAATCAATAATCTCGGAATAGGCAAGTTGGACCAGAACTACTACGTTGTCCCTCCTCCAAGCCGGGATGAAATTGCCATCTTCAGTTGAATAAGAGGGGTAAAACCCCTTGTTCACCTCCCATTCCTGAACCAAAGTGGGATTAGAAGTTACGACATCATGCATTGGGTCAATATATCCCGGTTCTCTCTTAAACATATCCCAACTATATGGCATTAAATGGTACACCACTTATCTCCAACATTTCAATGGCAAACATCCAGTTGCATTCCATAATTTCCTCACAATCAATATCTAAATTCCATAAAATCTCATCAACAATTATGTATCTAACCTACTGCATAATAACACATAAAAATATGGCATTAAATGGTAATGCCAAAAGATGATGAACATACTGAGGCTTCCCTCAAGGGGGTTCTGGAAATGGGACACCACTTATCTCCAACATTTCAATGGCAAACATCCAGTTGCATTCCATAATTTCCTCACAATCAATATCTAAATTTCAATGCCAAGCAATACCAAGATAGCATATATTAGATTAAAATTACAAATTTGTCCTAAACTTGATATGTTAAAGTCCAATTCAACAAGTGAAATACTTTAAATCATTCACACCCTTCCACTTCTTCAAAGTTTAAACTAATTAAATTCAAGACACTAATATGGCTTATTAATTGAAGTTTTCTACTCCTCAAACCAGACATCTGAATTAACACACATCTCCTACTAAAGTCATGTCATGATCTCTAAGTTTCTCCAAAGTTAGAAGGCTAGCCCTGGTACCACTTATGAAACCCAGGCATGTCATCCAATGTACTGCTCTACAATATATTCTCTAAACCAGAAACCATTCAAAAAAAAAAAGGAGTGAAATTAAAATACTTTATGCATGCATGTCACATTGAAGGTAACTCACAAGAAACAAAAGAATTTCATCAGCATTTCAATATGTGCTATCCAACTACCACATGCCCTCGCAAAGAACAACCAATCTGACATCCATGTCACAATGAAAGAAAGAAAAGTGAGCATCCAAGTATTCAAATCAGGATGCATCAGAGATGGACACATTCTAGCTCATGTCAGTTAAATATGCATAGAAAAATCTATCAAATATTTACATGGGTAAATATAGGTCATCTTACTCAGAAACATCTAGCATATAAAATTTTGGAGGACGCTCACTACTTTCCTAGGAAACGATCCTTCTAATCTTCCTAGTCTATCATTTATTATACGACTACAATTCAGTCTGATGACTCCCAAAAATTGTATTGTGAAATTTGTTTCTAGAGTAACAGCAATTTAAATAGTTATGAGCCATAATTATGCACTTTCTTCTGAAAAATAAGTGCAGCAAAAAATTGTCACTGTCAATCATTTTTGTTATTTAAACCAGTAAGAGAAAAACTTACATGAAAAGTCTTGATAACCCTCGAGATAATTGGACTATGAGTGGTTCCATGGACAAGTTTTCATCTTAAGACAGTCTTCACATTCCTATGAAGGCCCCGCTCTTCGCTCTTTTTCTTGATCACATCCAAAAGAGGGGCAGGAAGTTGTTTCGGTCCAGTACGTCTGAACTCTTTTAAAGAAATATTAATCCTTTTACAATCATCGCTGCAGAACCACTTACCGAGTGGCAATACCTGTGATAGTAATAATGAGTTATATTATATAATTTCAATGATTTTGATGCATAGAATAGTCTAAAGATGGTATAGAATGTAAACTTGCTCACCTTTAAATCACATATGTTGTTGTCTTTGAGGCAGGAAATGTGATATTCTTTATCACACTGAGCATTTTTAAATAATTCAATGAGAACTCACACACAAGCAATAAGTAACACATGCTGACAATTTATTTAGCTGTACCAAAGAGAGAACTAATATCAACAGAGTTGAGTATTTATTTGATAATAATAAAAACATACCTGATCGCATAGTATAACAGTGCGTGGACCAAATCCTCTCTTCAAAAAATCATTACACCTGAAATATATTACAATGATCAACCAGAAAATGTATGTAATGTTTATGAAATATACAGTTCAAACAAAAACATATTCAAATAAAAGCACAACTACAAGGGCTTAATGCAATAATCTAAGCTGCAATTGCTTTAATATGACTGACAAGCATAGTAGATATTGTTAAATTACCAATGGACCACCAAAGAACAGGCCTGAATGGGGATCTAAACCTATAACATTTGACTCTGATATCATGCTAAGTAAACGATTGACTCCAAAAGTTTAAGCCATTAGAGAAGGGGTTAACAATGTATATCAGTCTTTAACAGATATAAAACAAAGGCCAGCAATGACCTGACTACATGTTTTAGGGACTTCAAGGCTAGAATGATTTCAGAGATAGAACATGCAAGTGGCTAACCTGCAAAGCACACAGCAACTGAATTTAGACAATTTAGATTTGACCATTTGAACTTGCGAACCTAGCGGTTTTTCTCTCTTAAATAGTTTCCCACAGAATGGGCAGAGCCAGGACTGCGGAATGTTTGATAATCTTGCACACTCTGTAAAAAGAAAAAAAAGAAGAAAAAAAGCATTACTATAGCAGATAGCAATTGTGGGCATCCACTCAAAGATAAGATTTGCATGAAATGCAGCTAAAAATGTCACCACATGGATATAGAGCTACTAGATGGAGGCCAGAAAATGAAATATATTCTTTCTTCTCGAGGAAAGAAGGGCTCCGATGGAAGAACCACCCTCCAACCTCCACCGATACCATCGTCAGGACGATACCGCCGCCCCAAGATGAACCCCGGTGGCGGAAGCCCATGCATTCGCGAGTTCCACCGCCGAGGAGGAGCACCCACCTCTCCTCCGAGAGGCGGTGGCCTCCATTCTCACCGGAGTGGAGCGGAGGCACCACGGCTCATAGTGGGAGTCGCGGAACATTGGCTCAGGCCCCATTGGTTTTGCGATGCCCTGCCCTGGCTCGGCATCGCAAAACCATTGCCATAGGCCACAGATCCCAGAGCTTGCCCTCGACATTTGCCCGCAATGATTCGGGCGTTCATTGATCAATATTAAATTTTTTGTTTTTTAGAAAATATTAAATTTTGCTTTGTTATATGTGAGTGTTGAGATATAAGTGACTTTAACTTTTGATTCCATTTTAATGAATCTTGTTCTCTTGTTAATGCTTGTTTAATGAATCAATCTCCATATTTATGCTATGCTTGAGTTTAAACTGCATGCATGCTGGATTAATGCTTACACTATTGAAATAAGTTGTATGGTGATTTCCCGGATGAGCTTTGAAATCAGCATTTTGCATGACATAAGGCGAAGAGCAATAACTTTGGTAAGATATATGATCTAAGCTAAGTAAGTGCACCTTTGTGATTGCGTGATATGATTGTGATAGAAGAATGATGATGTCATATTCCAATAGATCAAATCAAGCTTACAAAACCTATATGAAGCAAGAAGTCTAGCAGAGCAAAAAATAAAGCATTGACAAATAATCAATTATTACCTTCTATGATTAAATAAATTAGTGCACAAGCTACCCAAAAATGTAAGAAGACGGTAGTGCTCAAAAGCCACTAGAGAGACATACTTAGAGCTGCTAGCAGCATGTGATCGCTTAGAGATTGTCTGACACTGCATTGGTTCTTGAGTCAAATCATAGAATGGTGTATACTCCTCATCATCTAGAGCATGAAATGAATATATTAAGGTAAGCATCTAAAAGTCTCTTGGGAGAAAAAAAGAAAGAGAAAAAAAAAGAATATTGCAAGAAGACAATATCAAGAAGCTATGAGGTATTTGTTTTGATCACCTTCATCCATGTCCACATCTCTTCCAGATCCTCAGCATCTAGAGCATGAAATGAATATATTATGTTAACCATCTAAAAGTTCCTTAAAAGAAGAAAAGAAAGAGAAAAATTTGCAAAAAGCCAATATCAATATCCATGTCAGAAGCTATGAGGCATTTGTTTTCACCTTCATCCATGTCCATATCCTCCTCCGGATCATAAGTCACAATTCCCTGCAAAGTCATAAACACAATTCAGAATTCAGACCATGTTATTAATATTTTCAATATGGGGAGAGAACAAAAAAAGTAGAATGAAATGCAAGAAAAAAATGAAGAAAAATCTCCAATCATACTTAGTAAAATATCCAGGCCATAAACAAATCATTAAATAAATTATGGCAAAAAAAAAGTTTGTAAGAAAGCAATTAGGGAAAGAAATCTAAAGGAAAAATCACATCTCATGTATAACTAGTAAGTGTTTTGAATCAATCAATGATCCAAACTTCCTAGGCCAGTCATAGTCCGCAGAAACTTATGAGCGAAGAATTGAAGATATAAAACACAAACTTCTTAGGCTAGTCACATCTCATGTATATATGAAAGAAATCTAAAGGAAAAATCACATCTCATGTATAAAGTGTTTTGAATCAATCAATGATCCAAACTTCTTAGGCCAATCATAGAAAAAACATATGAGCAAAAAATTAAAGATATAAATGCAAAGAATTAAACAAAAAATATATATATGAACATATGCATTAAATATCAATGTATTGATGCTGCAAATAATTAAACTAATATATGAACATTAAAATTTAATCAATCAATTGATTTCCTTTAGAGTAACCTAATCAACAAACTACCAAGATGCCTTAAATCTTGATAGATTTTTTTTTCCCAACATATCACAACCTTCAAATAGGAGAAAAACCCAAGCTTTCAATCCATCATGCTATTGCCAAAAATATTATAAATAAATCATGAAAGATTTCTTTCATACCTTATCCTTGCCTGTCATAGGTTGATGATCCTTGATATTTGATGAGTCAACAGAGATCTCGGCCTTCTTCAAAGACTCTACATATATAACTGGAATAGAAAAATGAGCCTCTCTCACTAGATTTTCTATTTCGTAGCTTAATTCCTGCCTTTTAGACCTTGATTCATGTGTTAAAATTGGAGGCATTTCATTGATATCGATTGGGACATTAACAAAAGATCCACCATGATCATCAAGTATTTCTAAAGTCTTCGTTACTAAAATCGGAGCCGCAGTACAACATCGAGAAGAGAAGCGATCACCACTAGATGCTTTAACTTGTCTACCTCTTTTCTTCAGCATATCAACGGATCTGACAGCCTTTGCCCTCTTACCTAGGGCGATAGATAAGGAAGTGGAGGTAGGGCAAAAGGGAATAGGGGGCTTACGAAGCCGAACAGGTGCAAGGTTGGAATCAATCTCAAATAGAGGCTTAAGGGCAAATGCTAACTCACGCTTGCAACCAGCTTGAACATCGGAGCACATTATAGGTTTTTGATCTATATCAATAGGCTTAATATTATCGTCGGCCATGAGAGGATCAAAAGGACCAAGTGGGATGAAATAGAAGGATTAGGGACTGGGAGTATAGCTTTGAGATCTAGAAGAAGGGCACAAAAACAAAAGAGCTCAAAGAAGAGGAGAGGGATTATAGATAGAGAGAGAGAGGAGAAGAGTTTAGGGAGGAACTAAGAATAGAGATGGGGTAAGGAAGACGAAGGGGAGAGGATGGATATAAAGGAGCTAGAGCAACACCTAAAGAGTGAGGAATTTAAAACAAAATGATGGGATGACAAAAATGCCCCTTTTCTCTAGACGTCGACTTTTTGATGCCAAAAATGCCCAAAGCTTTCATGTGAGACCAATTGGGTAAAAAAGAAGAAAAGAGGGAATGGATATAAAGGGATAAGAGCAACACGGACAGAGCAAGAAAATTAAAACAGAAGGGTGAAATGATTAAAAAATACCCCTTTTCTTGGGAACATCAATTTTTCGATGCCGAAAATGCCCAAAGCTTTCCGATGAGACTAATTGGGTAAAAAGAAGGGAAGTGGGGATTGATATAAAGGGATAAGGACAACACGAAAAGAGCAAAAAAATTAAAACAGAAGAGTAGGGTGACAAAAATGCCCTTTTCTCGGGGATATTGACTTTTTGATACCGAAAATGCTCAAAGCTTTTCGGTGGGTAAAAAAGAAGAGGAGGGATGGATATAAAGGGATAAGAGAAACATGGAAAGAGTGAAGAAATTAAAATAGAAAGATGGAATGATAAAAAAATACTTCTTTCCTCGAGAACATCGATTTTTTGATGCCGAAAATGTCCAAAGCTTTTCGATGAAACCAATTGGGTAAGAAAGAAGGATAGAAAGATGGATATAAAGGGATAAGGGCAACACAGAAAGAGCGAGAAAATTAAAATGGAAGGTTAGAATAACAAAAATGCCCTTTCCTCGGGGACATCAACTTTTTGATACTGAAAATGCCCAAAGCTTTCCGATGAGACCAGTTGGGTAAAAAAAAAGTGAAGGGGGAGGTAAAGATGAAACAAAAAGAGGCAGAAAATTAAAACAAGAGGGTGGGATGATGAAAATGCCCCTCTCTTTGGGAATATCAACTTTTTGATGACAAAAATGCCCAAAGCTTTCCCGTGAAACTGGTTGGGTAAGAAAAAAGAAAGAGAAGGAGATGAATATAAAGAGATAAGGATGACTTTGAACAAGCGAGAAAATTAAAACAGAGGGATGGGATGACAAAAATGCCCCTTTCCTTGGGGACATCAACTTTTTGATATCGAAAATGCCTAAAGCTTTCTCGTGAATCTGGTTAAGTATGAAAGAAGAAGAAGTGGATGAATATAAAGAGATAAGCATGACTTTAAATAGGTGAGAAAATTAAAACAAAAGGGTGGAATGATAAAAATGCCTCTTTCCTTGGGGACATCAACTTTTTGATGCCAAAAATGCCCAAAGCTTTTCATTAAGACTGATTGACTTTTTTAATAGAGAAACTATCCCTATTACTTATATCATTAAAATTAAAAAATAGAATTAATTCTTTAACATGACAAATAACTCAATTAAGTTCCATATTCCAACCTTATCTTTTCAGCAAGAAAAATGCTTATACAAAAAGACTTAAAAAAAAGGATATTACTCCTCAAATATCCAAATTTTGAATTTGATAAAAACTTAAATATTGTTTAAATCAATATAGTATCAAAAAAGGTAATTAATTTTATGAATTTTTGAATTAAACAAGATATGCAACATTAGCCACTGAATCCAAAATAGATATGCACAAATTTAATAGCTCATTAGTACTGACAGTCTATAATTTTGAGAAATAGAATATTGCTATAACCTTCATTTTGGCATTTGTTGGAGAAAACAGCATGCACAAGAGGTTTTCAATTACTGCTATATTAAAGATATCCATAATATAAGTTGCTTTATAAGAAAAGGCAAGATGTCAGGCATATATATAGCTAAATAGAAAGTATGGCAGTATACATTTTATCTTTTCTTATAAATATAATATAGCTGTCACTCTAAATAGAAGCCATAAAAAATAATGTGCATAATAGAAGATAAATATGAGGAAAAAGAGAATAAAATTGATACGAAAGAAAAAATTATATATCTCCCTTACAAGTGTTCAATTCGTTTGTTTACTTTAAATATTAATCTAACTTGTAAGAAACCAAATATCTTAATCTTAAACCTTAATCAAATTTTAGACCTAATAAACCTGAATTAACCTAACAAGGTCATAAATAAAAGCCATAAAATCAAGTTCTAATTAAACTAGATTATAAGTGAGAACAATAAAAATTCAATTCCATCAATACCCAAAAATTGGACCTAATGAGCTAAGTGTAAATTAAGACTTGATCCATGCTTTTTCTGTATTAAGAAAAATCTTTCCATCTTAATTTTTTTAAAACAAGGTGAAAACTTAATATATTTCAAATTATCATTAGATCTAAATAAAATAAGAGATCTTAAAAATCTTTGAGTCAAATAAGAAATATCACCTTCACCATTGAATATAGAATAAGATAACATATAGTTCTAACAAACAAAAAAATTAATTACCATGAATTTTCTTTTAATTTTAATTTAATTTTATTTTTTTTATTCTCTCTTATTGTTTCATTATTATTCATGCTTCTATATAAAAAAAGAAATAAAAAATTCTTTTATAGGATAGTTATTGCTCTCTTTTGCTTATTGCCTTTTTTTGAGTTACCTTAATTATTAGATTTTTCTTATTTTCTTTTTAACATTAAAAGAAATTATTACTTTCCTTCTTGTCATAAATCCACTTTTAACCTAATTAACTTTTATTTTAATTAACTTACCTTAAAGAACCTAAAAGAAAATCCTAAGACACTTTCCATAAAACATAATTAATTTAAGGAATCAAATAATAAACTTTAAAAACTTTCTAACTTGTTTAGACACCTTGTTAGAATTACATTGCATTTTCATAAAATACTTTAAGGGTGCAACCCCTAATAACATAAGGTGGAGATTTCATTACCCTTTCTTAGCCAATAAACCATCATCCTGCATGCCACATCAACCCAAGCTTTAACTATAAAATTAACTAGACATCAGCCCCTAAGAAACTTGAGCTCAATAGGACAAGGTATCCAAAAGAGTTGGACTGGGTCATAATTGACTGATTAACTGGTGTCTAAAAAAGGAAAGGAACGTGGTTTTTTAATTAGTTCCGTTTTCTTACCTAATAAGCAATGGGGGGACCCCTACTGACCTTACCCTTAACTGACTAGTCGATCAGCTAATTTTTAACTTGAAGGGCTCCAAGGCAATCTTGAAAGTTAGGAGCTATCTAGATCTAGGTTAAACCTAAAGTAGAGAGTCTAATCTTTGTTAACTTGATTGTTAATAATTATTAAATCATAATTAAATTATTTTTCATTGCTCTTAGTTCTAGAAATATCTTAAGATACTTCTTTTAGAATCTTCTTATTTTCTCTCTCCACATAATATTAAAAAAAAATTAAAATTGCAACTTGGAAAAGGGAGTCTGATTGATTAGTAAGGATAGATCTAGACCATACCCTTGATGAAGAAAAAGTAACAATGAAGGAATTAGGACATCCTCTTAGCCTAAGAGAATACTGCTACCCAATTGGATCTACCCAACCATCATGCATTCAACTACCCAAAACAAATGCGGCCAGTTTTGAGATTAAGCCTCAGATTATCAACATACTCCCTAAATTTATAAGAATTGAGGATGCTTATATTTTTTTAGAGAATTTAAGGAAGTATGTGATACTATGAGAATGCATGAACTTTCAGAAGATGCTATAAAACTTTGGCTAATTAACTTTGCTCTTAAGAAAAATGCCAAAAAGTGGTTGTATAGTTTACCTACTCAATCGATCTTGACATGGGAAGGTTTTGTTAAAGCATTCTTGAGAAAATTCTTTTCACATCATAAAACAGCCATGTTGAGAAATAAAATTGCCCAATTTTATCAATTAGGGGGAGAGCCTTTCTGAAAGTATCTAGACCGAATTAAGAATCTGTTAAGCCAATGTCCATACCATAGGATAGAGACTTGAAGGTTATGTCAAACCTTCTATAAAGGTCTAAACCTAAACTCCAGAACTATGCTCGAGTCAATGTGTCAGGGCGATTTTATGCAGAAACCATCCAATGAAGCCTAACAGTTTCTAGAAGATTTAGTAGAAAAGAGCTTACAATGGAAGAAAACTAAGGAATCTGAACCCACACCAATAAGAGGTGGTATGCACCAATGCTCTCCATCTATAGCTGAAGAAGCTAAGATGACATCTCTGATTCGTAGGATAGAAGCCTTGGAACTTAAGGGACAGGCCTCGATAAATCATGTAAACCAAGTGGCTGCACCTATCTGCACTGGATGTAATGAGCTAAGACATAGAAGAAGAGTACCCCCACTTCATGACCCAAACTAAAAATAGTTGTACACAGGTGAATGCAACCTATCAAAGAACAACCAACAATCTTATGCACCAACCTACAACTCAGGGTGGAGGAACCATTCAAACTTTGCCTGATCATAAGGTCCTAGTGCAGGTGGTCCCAACTTCAACCAACCTAACCCAAGGCCTAATTTTACAAAAAATAACCCATCAGTCAATGAGAATAAAAAGAGGTATAGTTTCCTAGACAAGGCTCTGGAAACCCTAGTTAAATCCCAAGCTGACACTTATGCCATGATAAAAAGTACCAACACCACCCTGAATAACTTTATGCAAAATATAGGGCAACAACTATCCATAATACTCAGGCCATAACTCATTTGGAGATGCAGGTAGGTCAGTTAGCCACAACCATAAGTGAAAGAGAATAGGGTAAGCTACCGAGTCAACCCAAAGCTAACCCTAGAAACCTAAACATCCAAGGATCAAATCAAGGAGCCCAGATTAACCAACTATGTATCATTCATACATTAAGATCTAAAAAACAAATAGATAATCAGGAGGGTACATATGAAGAAGAAGAATTAGATGCCCTGCCACTTGAACAACTTATTGAGCTAGGTCAGCCAGAAACACCTAAGGTATCAGAGTCTGATGTAATGCCCAACCCACCAATTGACCCTATGCCAGAAGGAGATGAACCAAAAATTAGGATTGTAGCACCATTCCTAAATAGACTTAAGCCCAATCAAAATTCAGCCCAATTAGATAAAATTTTGGAGGTCTTTAAGCAAGTTAAAGTGAACATCCCTCTACTGAACATGATCCAATAGGTCCCAACCTATGCCAAATTCCTTAAGGATCTATGTACCAAAAAGAAGACCATATATGCCCAAGAGAGTCTTTCTGGTAGTCAGTGTGAGCTCGTATCTATCAAACCACATGCCAGTAAAATACAAAGATCCAAGATCACCTACTATTTCATGCATTATGGGGAACACCCTCATAAATAGGGCTTTATTAGATTTAGGGGTGAGTGTTAATATATTACCATTCTCTGTATATGAGCAACTAGGATTGGAAGAACTAAAGCTTACGAGAATGATCCTACAACTAGCAGATCACTCTTTAAAAGGACCCAAGGGAATAGTAAAGGATGTGTTGATCAAAGCTGGTAACTTTATCTATCCGGTGGACTTTGTGATTTAGAAACTAAGCCGGTGACAAACCCAAAGAGACATATTTCAATGATTTTAGGTAGACCATTTTTAGCTACAGCTAATGCCCTAATTAATCATCGAAATAGATTAATGAAATTTTTCTTTGGGAATATGTCAATAGATCTTAATATTTTCAATCTTACCATTACACATCAAATGAGTGATTCATATTATGTTCAGGATACTGTTTATGATCCAATTGACCTTAGTGACGAAGAGCTTGATCTAAAAATCTGCATGAACCAAGATGGGAAGCAAATTAATGAGGTTGATACAATTGATGAAAAATCAAGATGGGAACCTTCAATTAAACCACTAGAGAAAGTACCTGAACTATTACCCAAACCATCAATAGAGGAAGCACCCAAATTAGAACTGAAACCACTTTCCAAGCACCTCAAATATGCATACATAGGTCCATCAAAAACCTTACATGTAATTATTTCAGCCGACCTAGACTCGTCACAAGAAGAAAAACTACTGAATGTCCTAAGAAAAAATAAAGAAGCATTAGGATGGATCATGGTTGACATAAAAGGGATTAGCCCCTCGATCGTTCAACATAGGATTCACTTATGGGATGAAGCCAAGCCTACAAGAGAATCCCAAAGGAGACTTAACTCAGCCATGAAAGAAGTAGTAAGGAAAGAGATCATCAAACTCCTTGACAATGGTATAATTTATCCTATTTCAGATAGTTCTTGGATAAGTCCTGTGCAAGTGGTGCCCAAGAAGTTAGGAGTCACTGTGAAACAAAATGATAATAATGAGTTGGTCCCTACAAGAATTCAAACAGAATGAAGGGTGTGCATCGAATATAGAAAATTAAATGCTGCCACTAAGAAGGACCACTTTCCTTTGCCCTTTATAGACCAAATGTTAGAACGATTAGCAGAGCATGACTTTTACTATTTTCTGGATGGATACTCTGGTTACAATCAAATTGCAATAGCCCTAGAGGATCAAGAGAAGACAACATTTACTTGTCCATATGGAACCTTCGCGTATAGACGTATGCCCTTTGGCTTGTGTAATGCACTATCTACCTTTCAAAGGTGCATGATTAGTATTTTTTCTAATATGGTAGAATGATTCCTTGAGATTTTCATGGATGACTTTTTCATTTTGGTTCTACTTTTTTTGAATGCCTATATCACCTTAGACTGGTCTTAGAAAGATGCAAGGAAAAGCATTTAGTACTAAATTGGGAGAAGTGCCAATTTATGGTGAAGGAAGATATTGTTCTTGGCCATGTAATTTTAAATAGAGGTATAGAAGTAGATAAGGCCAAAGTAGATTTGATTGTAAATCTTCCTCCACCTAAATCAGTCAAAGAAATAAGATTATTCCTTGGACATGCTATATTTTATATAAGATTTATCAGGAATTTTAGCAAAGTGGCTCGACCATTGACTAACCTATTAGCCAAAGAAGTCAAATTTGACTTCACATCTGAATGTCTTGAGTCCTTTAAATATTTAAAGAGAGAATTAATCTCAGCACAAATCGTTCACCCACCTATATGGACTCAACCTTTTGAGATGATGTGTGACGCATCCGATCATGCCATAGGAGCGGTCCTAGGGCAAAGAATTGATAAGCTACCTCGAGTGATCTACTATGCTAGTAAGACCTTAAATGATGCACAGCTCAACTATTGTACCACTTAAAAAGAATTTTTAGCTATGATATTTGCACTAGAAAAATTTGGGTCTTACTTAGTGGGGTCTCATGTAGTCATCTATACGGATCACTCTTCCATTAAGCATCTTCTTTTAAAGAAGAATGCCAAGGCACGCTTAATTAGATGGATCTTGTTCTTACAAGAATTTGACCTAAAGATCAGAGATAAAAGGGGTACTGAAAATATAGTAGCTGATTATTTATCTAGGTTAGCGATCACACCTACTGAAGAAGTACCTGTCAACGAGTCCTTTCCTGATGAACAACTTATGTCTGCCACTATGGAACCATGGTATGCCAACATAGTCAATTACTTAGCCACTGGTCAGATTCGATGCACTGAAATGCTCAGGACAAAAATTGATTTCTCTCTCAAGTAAAATACTTTATTTGGGATGACCCATATTTATTTAAACAGTGTCCTGACTTGATTATTAGAAGATGCATCCCAGATCAAGATGTTAGGAGCATTTTATCCTTTTGCCATGACCAAGCTTATGGTGGTCATTTTGGAGCTAAAAAGACAGCGACAAAGGTGCTCCAATGTGGATTCTACTGGCCTAACCTATTCAAAGATGCTTATGAATATTGTAAAAGTTGTGTTAGGTGCCAAAAAATAACTTGGATTACAAAAAGAGATATGATGCCTATGAATCCAATATTGATTGTAGAAATTTTTGATGTATGGGGAATTGACTTTATGGGACTATTTTCAAAATCTTTTGGAAACGAATATATTTTGATAGCCGTAAATTACGTATCCAAGTGGATAGAGGCAATACCTTGCAGAATTAATGACAGCAAAATTATTGTAAAATTTCTCAAAGAGCATATCCTTTTTTGCTTTGGTATTCCAAGGTTTATCATCAGTGACCATGGAACACACTTCTACAATAAATCATTTGCACCACTAATGAGAAAGTATAACATCACCCATAAGATGGCTACACCTTATCACCCACAAACAAGTGAGCAAGTAGAAGTTTCTAATCGACAAATCAAACAAATCCTAGAGAAGATCGTGAGCTCTAATAGAAAAGATTGGTCAGTGAAGCTAGTGGATGCACTTTGGGCGTATCGCACTGCCTTCAAGACAAAATTAGGAATGTCTTCTTATAGGCTTGTATTTGGTAAAGCGTGTTACTTGCTAGTAGAATTAGAACATAGGGCAATGTGGGCCATAAAATAATTAAACATGGATTTGAATACAGCCAAAGACCAGAGGAAATTACAAGTGGATGAACTTGAGAAAATTAGAAATGAAGCATATGAGAATGCAAAAATTTATAAGGAGAGAACTAAAACCTTCCACGACGAAGCTATCTTTAGAAAATCTTTAACTAGTGGGCAAAAAGTTCTCTTATACAATTCAAGGCTTCACCTATTTTAGAAAAATTAAGATATAGATGGACTGGCCCATACATAGTAAAAGAAGTCTTCCCACATGGAGTGATAGAAATTAAAAATCCAAGTAATGGTGATATATTCAAAGTTAATGGACAATGCTTGAAACCATTCTTAGAATTATCCATTGAAGAAGCTAGGGAGGCTATGATCCTATATGAACCAGAGTAAGCCATAACATCTTGCTAAAGACGTTAAACTTAGTGTTTTTTGGAAGGCAACCCAAAATTTTATTTTCTGACTTTTATTTAGTGATTCTTATTTTTAGGAATAAGACACTACTATGCACGGTCACTCCTAATATTACACGAGGCTTATCTCGTCCAGATGGTGTTTTCTTGTTTTATTCTTTCTTACTTCATTGAGGACAATGAGAATTAAGTTAGAGGGTAGGAGAAACCTTTTTGAAAATTATTTTGAAAACACCTTGACATTTTTTAAAAAAATTTAAAATTTTTATAAATCATATGCTATGAAAGAAATTCTTGAGCAAAATTGACTAGGAAAAGGTAATAGAGTTAGAAAGTATTGGCTAATTACTGTAGAGAGTTAAGGAGTAGACTAGATGGTCAGACCTTTAGTAACCTACTTAAGTGATCTAAAGGCTATTAGCACTTCCATTGCATATGCGATAAATTAGGTATTAGTTGTAAGGTCAATTGAAGATTCAATTATTACTAAAAATTGGTAATTAATATACACCCTAATAAGAGAAACATGAATTTAAGGAAAGAGCTATCTGCCTGATATATATATATATATATATATATACGTCTAAACATTGATTTTTCATGAGTAATCGGGCACCTTCGCCTAAGTAAGCATTGTTGTTCACGTCAAAAAGTAGACAATATGAAGATATCACTAAAAAAATTAAATAAATAATTATCAGGCAGTGTGAAGGCTATCTCAGGTCATGTGCTTAATTTAAGGATGTATAAAAAATTGATCAAAGTAAGTGATAAGCGAAGATATCATTGTTTCTTACAAGCTAGTACCGAAATGCTAAGTTAGCCATCACAAATATAAGTGCTGTAGATCTATAAATGAACTCTAAAAAAGTTTTTGATAGTTCTGACGGTAAAATTTACTTCAGAAACTCAATACTTAGTTAGTGATACTAACTAGCTTCTTTCAGCCTTAAGCTTATATTTAATTTTGCAAAAGAGAATTATAGTGATGCATGATTTTATTTTAATTACATTGTTAAGGGACAAGCAATGATTAAGTTGGGGGTATAATAAGTCTATTTATTATCCTAATTTAATTATTAAAATAAATATTAATTACTTTAAATTTATTAAAAATTGATACTTTTTATGAATATTTGCAGAAAAGGAGCCTATAGATGGAAAGAGCTTAATTTTTGGAGTCTCAAACCAGGACTCAGTTTGCCCAAAAAGAAAAAAGAGATGATTTCGCATGATTCACGGTGCAAACTAAGGCAGGTGATGTTGAACGGATGGCTAAGAAATTTTCTCACGATATCTGAACGATCTTGAGCGCCCGATTGACTCCAACTTTAACTAGGAGGAAGCCATAGACAAGCTCTATAAAAGAAGGATATCAGGAAGTAGTTGGGGAGAGGAGTTTTTACAAAGCTCTTTTTATTCTTCTTTTATTTAGATTATTATTTTTAGGCCTGGAAGAGGAAAATTATGGAGGGAATACTGGTGGCAGCAATGCGTGGCTAGATTCCTTCAACTTGGGATGATGATGAAGCCTGTAATCAGGTTTTATCTTTCTTTTTGTTCTTAATTTTTATGCAATAAAAAATTATGCTTCTTCTGTTTTAATTTTATTTATTAATTAGTTATTATCTTTTAATAACCACTATTCTTAATATAATCCTCTACAGATAAATTATCTTTTCTTTTCCGTAAAATAATTGCCATTGATCTCCGTGAATATGATCCCGATTCACCACTAGCTATAGCAGTGAGTAGGTTTTATTTTTGACTTCCAACAAACTAATGTTGGCTTGGCAATTTAAAATTAAAATATCTCTAGGAATCATATTAATCCCTGCAACTAAAATTTACAAACAAGCCCCTGCATCACATGATGGGACTTTTGGAAGGAGCACACCCCCAGTACGAGTTGATTTTTCCTTGACTCTTCCTCATAGATTCCATGCTGATCAAAGCTTCAATCTTCCCAAAAGGACAGACTGCATATTAAGTGAAAGGGGTCGAACATTCTATGTTGGTTTTCATTTTAAAAATATTTGATCAGAAAATTCATTACCTTCATTTTGTAAAATAAATAAATAAAGGAAGGCTTATGCTTCCATTACCGAGGTAAGGACCACTGCCTCCTTCAAGGAAAACAGGTCAAAACAGAGTTCTACCCAGGTAAGAATGCAAGCCAAAAGCCACCATAGATAGTTCACCTCCAAAACAAATTTTAAGTCTCCAAGAGTAAATCTCACACATGAGCTAGTCCAAAGCCAAGAAAATGAAACTGACAAAGTTAACACCAATTCCAACATCATAAGAACCCAATACACATAATAGAAACAAAGACACCTCTAATTTACCCAAGAGAAAAATTTATTGGTCCACCCTTTTGAAAGGCCAAAACCGGAGGGCAAACTGTGCCCACCCATTGTCCGAGTTAAGAACTCCATTCAAAACTCTAGCACTACTAGTTGGTACCACCAACTGCTGACCATGGAAATCCCCACCAGGCAAACTTTAGTAACCAAGTCTGGAACATTGCAGTTAACACCAGGCAGAGAGAAGATGAGAAAGATGGTGTTGCTGTCGGGATCCGTCCTCCGACTCGGGCGCGGTCGATCTCCAGGGAGAGGGGTGCGGCGGACCTGCAAAAAAGGAAGCCCACACGCGGAGGGACGCTGGGGGTGGTCCTCCGCGGAAGGCCCTCCGACGCTCAAGTCAGTGAGGAAGGAATCGGCGATCAACTAGACAATGGGGAGGTGGATCTCTCCGGGAGACCTCTCCAGGGGGCGGCCAATCGGAAGCTCTAGGAGGAGCAGAGCACCGACGAGCTGTCGGGAGAGAAGAATGATTCCAGAGTTTTGTGCGTTAGGAGTCGCGTACCTGAGGGAATCTGCCAATTGATATTTATAGACTGTCACCTGGGGACTTGAGTATCTTATGGAAGGTTCTGGGGTTGTTACGATACGGGGGTAGACAGAATCAGGCCGTTGTGGGGCCGTTAGAATCCACGCCTTGTTTGTTAAGGGATCGATGGCTGGGAGAGCTCCTTAATGTCTTGGGATCTGGGTGAGTAGACCTGGGGCGGTTACAATAGGTCTTAGGCCACGTCTCAACATGATTCCTTGCCTAAGGTGCTGCTCGGGTAAGCTTAAGCTCTTCCGCGTCAGGTTCCGCGAGGTAGACGTCAGGGCGTGGATCGCTAGGTAGAAGCGAGCTACGGAAGCCCGGAAGGGTCCGAGCTAGGGAAGCCCGGAAGAGGCCAAACTAGGGAAGCCCGGAAAGGGCCGAGCTACGGAAGCCCGAAAGAGGCCGAGCTAGGGAAGCCCGGAAGAGGCCGAGCTAGGAAGCCCGAAAGAGGCCGAGCTATGGAAGCCCAAAAGAGGCCGAGCTAGGGAAGCCCGGAAGAGGCCGAGCTACGGAAGCCCGAAAGAGGCCGAGCTAGGGAAGCCCGGAAGAGGCCGAGCTATGGAAGCCCGAAAGAGGCCGAGCTAGGGAAGTCCGGAAGAGGCCGAGCTACGGAAGCCCGAAAGAGGCCGAGCTATGGAAGCCCGAAAGAGGCCGAGCTAGGGAAGCCCGGAAGAGGCCGAGCTATGGAAGCCCGAAAGAGGCCGAGCTAGGGAAGCCCGAAGAGGCCAAGCTACGGAAGCCCGAAAGAGGCCGAGCTTGGGAAGCCCGGAAGAGGCCGAGCTACGGAAGCCCGAAAGAGACCGAGCTAGGGAAGCCCGGAAAGGGCCGAGCCATGGAAGCCCGAAGAGGCCGAGCTAGGGAAGCCCGGAAGAGGCCGAGCTACGGAAGCCCGAAAGAGGCCGAGCTAGGAAAGCCCGGAAGAGGCCGAGCTACGGAAGCCCGAAAGAGACCGAGCTAGGGAAGCCCGGAAAGGGCCGAGCCACGGAAGCCCGGAAGAGGCCGAGCTAGGGAAGTCCGGAAGAGGCCGAGCTACGGAAGCCCGGAGGGAGACGGCAGGAGGAGGTCAGCCTTAGCCGCCTCACACGGATATCAATGCAATGATGATTTTACCCCCCAACACATGCCCTCCACTCCCTAGTTCGAAGCGTAGGTTCGGGCGTAGGGAGTATAAACTCAAGTGGCGCGCCCTGGATGGGACGTCTTGGCCTAAACAGTTCATGCAATGATGCCCTAATTAATGCGACAGGGCCATCGTACCTTCGGAGGTAAGGTTCCTCCATTAGCGACGGTTGAGATTGTGCCGTGCCATGAATCCCGATCGATATGGAGGTTTGTCGAGGCGATTCCGGATGCCTCGAATGAGACGTCCCGCCTCCCCAGGGCGGTTCCTTGGCAGAGAAGCGAAGTGACAGCCGCCCTATATATATATACTTATGCACATGTGCGCGTGTTCGCGGCGTCTTCTCCCCTTGTTTTCAGAAGAGCATTGGTCTCTCATCCTCTCCAGCATTCATCGTTTTCGCCCAGGATTTTCCTCAACCGAGATGGCGATGAGCCCTGAAGATGTGGCCTCAGAAATCATTTCTGAGGATTTGGGGAGGATTCACCAGAGGTATGGTCTGACCCTGGATGTAGTTTTGCGGGTGCCGGAACCCGAAGATAGGGTTACTCGGGGATTAGAGTCTGGAGTCTTTATCTATGAGGATAGTCTTAAGGCGGGTCTTCGTTTTCCTCTCCATCCCTTGGTGAAGGAGATCATGACCCACTACAACATCTGCCCATCGATGGTGGCTCCAAATAGTTGGCGGAATATCGTCGGATTCATTTCGATGTGTCACCAGATTCAAGTCGTTGCAACTCTCCCCCTTTTCCGCACCTGCTACCACTTGACTCCCGGGAGGAAATCGGAGTGGACCTCCATCGGGCCCCGGAGATCTTTTAACGTCATCGCGGATAAACCTTCTTCCATCAAGGGGTGGAAGAGCCGATTCGTGATTGCAGAGGGGAACATCGGTTCCGATTTCCCTCGACGATGGGGGGAAGTTGCGAGGGATGCGGAGACGCATCCGCCTTATCGGCGCAGGAGGAGAGGGACCTGGATGTCCTTCGTAATGGACAGGTATTTTCGGCTAATGACCTATTATCGGAGGGGGCCCTCTTCGCAGCCGGGCTCAGCCCTCTGGATCCACAAGGTGAGTCCCTTTTTGCGCTGTGTGTTTTTCTCGATTACCCGCTTGGGTCTGAGTATGTAAATTCTGGTTTGACAGCCACAAGGTTGGCATTGTCGAGCCTCTCCAAGAGGAAGAGGGGGAAGCACCCAGGGGAAGGTAGCGGCGCGGACAACGGCCGGCCCGAGAAAAGGGCCCATACCTCCGCCAAAAACCCGCCGGACGTCGGAGCAGTCCCCATAGGACCGCCAGGGGCGAAGGAGGATCCGGGGAGAATGGCCACGGCACCTGGCATCCTCGTACTGGAGATATCGGACAGTTCGGATGAAGCTCCGCTGGCTCGTCCGACCGTGTCCCCCTTGAAAGAGGAACCTACGACGGGTCCCACGGAGGCGGCCATAGTAGAGGGGCCCATTGTCCCCACGGGATTACCACTGGCTCCAGCGAGAGAGGAGGAGGAGATAGCCGCAGCGGAGGAAGTTTAGGGGGAGCCCCTACTTGGTCTGTCCGCCGGGGAGTCTGGTAGCAGTGAGGTCGGGCCGCCCTCGATGGGTCAAGAGGTGGGTCAGACCGAGGCCTCGGGGGAGCCCGCGAAGGAGACGCAGGTGGTGGCGACTGGAAAGGATGCATCGGTGGAGGGAGCACAACAAAGTGGGGGTCCCACGATCGGGGCTCCCTCGAAGAAGATTTTGGGGAGGCTGGCGCTTGGGCTGGCCGAGCTGTCTGAAGAGGCCCAAGCCAGGGCCTTGATGGAGGAGGCTGGGAGGTTGAAGGCTTCTCAGGTGGGGGTCGTCCAGGCCGGTCCTTCAGATGGGGCCGGTCAACCCAGCAGCTCGGAGACTAGCATTGATGAGGCATTTTCCGCCATGATAAGGTCGGTCCTGTATTCGGGTGCGGATCCGTCGATGGACAAGTTTGCTGACCAGGGGTTGATAGATGCTGCGTTCGGGCAGCAAGGTGTAGCTGAGAGTATCCATCTCCTTCCTGCCATTGATAACACGACTTTGATGAGGATGACCCGGGACTACGCTTCGCGGGTGAGTCACTTTTCCTGCGTGACAGATGTTTCTCGATGGACCCCGTCGTGGGCGCTTATTCAGTTTTTGCCTTTGCAGAGCGTTTTGCTTTCCCGGGCGATTTGCTGGCGCTTGAGTTTGGCGACGGGGGCCAGCGTCCAGGCCCAGAGGGAGAATGTCGAGCTCCAGTCGCGGCTGAAGGTGTCTGAGCAGTTCGAAGAGCTCATGGACACGATGGACAGGAACTCGAAGGCGGCAAGGGCGGCACATCAGGCTGCAGTGGACGAGGTGTTCAAGCAGAAGCGCAGGGTGGAGGAGTTACAGGGACTCCTAGCGAAGAACGACGACGCGTGCTTGGAGTTGGCCAAGATTAAATCGAAACACTCCGCGGAGGTGGCGGCGATGCAGCGGGAACATGGTGAGAGTATGAGTCGGCTGGGGAGGGAGGCCGACGATGAAAGAAGGCGCCTGGGAGAATGCTCGGCGAAGTGGAGGAGAAATTGAAACGGCGTGATGGTGAAATTGCCCATTTGAAGGAGAACGCTAGGTGGCATCAAGGGACGATAACTCGGGTGAGTGATGAGTTGTCGCAAGCTCGTGGGGAGATTGAAGCCAGACAATCGAAGATCAGTACCCTGCAAGAGAGGGTCGAGCTGGTCAGCGCTGACAGGACAAGAGCCCGGAGTGAGGCCGAGGAGCTGGCCAAAAGGTTGGCCAGGCGAGAGGGGGAGGTATGCTCTCATTTTACCCTCTTTATTTTTCTACTGGCTCCTTGCGACGCCGATTGATTTTGGCTTTTCCAGATGGCGAGGATGGGGTCGGAGATTCGGGCTCTCCAAAGTGTGCTCGCGTCCACTCACAGCAGGAGCTCGGAACTCGAGACACGGGCTAGCGAGCTTGAGGAACAAAATGTCATTTTGAAGGCCCAAGTGATCGAGGCTGAGAAGCAGACTGCGGAAGTCAAAACGCAGCACGCCATTCTCAAGGGTAGGCAGGACGCTATTAGCGTTAACGCCTTCCATCATGGGATAGAAGAGTGTAAGCAGCGGATTCTCAGTGAGCGCCCGGAGTGAGATCTTTCTTTCCTGAGCGCCCAAGATCCCGACGATGGCGAGTCTAAAGAAGAAGAAGATGAAGATGAATATGCCGACGTGTCTGACGCCGAACCTGGTGCCGCCCCTAGCCCCAGCAAAGCTGCAGTTTCTGAGGGACGATCGCAAACTGCCGCCGAGGGGGCGAGAACATTGGAGAAGGGTGAGCCTAGTCACGCCTCGCAGGCGCAACTGAGGGCTCCTCAAAGGCTGGTGCGGCTCCTGGTTCGTAGGAGTTGTTATTGTACCTTGCTTATCTGTCGTTCCTTAATAAAAGAACTTTCTGTTTTGACTTAAGTGCTGTCCTGGTTTGGCCTCATCGTCGCCCAGTTTCGCCTTGAGCGGTCTATGGCTCGCTGGCGATCTTGGGTTATCTTTATTCCAAGACTAGGCAAACGCGTTAGCTCGGACCGATAGGCGAAATAGGCCGGCTAGGGCCGACAGGCAAAATAGGCCGGCTGGGGCCGACGGAAGAAACAGGTCGGCTAGGGCCGACGGACTAAAATAGGTCGGCTAGGGCCGACGGACGAAAATAGGTCGGCGAGGGCCGACGGACGAAAATAGGTCGGTGTGGGCCGACAGAAGAAATAGGTCGGCTAGGGCCGACGGACGAAAATAGGTCGGCATCGGCCGACAGAAATAGGTCGGCTAGGGCCGACGGACGAAAATAGTCGGCGTGGGGCCGACGGACGAAAATAGGTCGGCGTGGGCCGACAGAAGAAATAGGTCGGCTAGGGCCGACGGACGAAAATAGGTCGCGTGGGCCGACAGAAGAAATAGGTCGGCTAGGGCCGACGGACGAAAATAGGTCGGCGTGGGGCCGACGGATAAAATAGGTCGGCTGGGGCCGACAGAAGAAATAGGTCGGCTAGGCCGACAGGCAAAAATAGGTCGGCGTGGGGCCGACGGATAAAATAGGTCGGCTGGGGCCGACAGAAGAAATAGGTCGGCTAGGGCCGACAGGAAAAAATAGGTCGGCGTGGGGCCGACGGATAAAATAGGTCGGCTGGGGCCGACAGAAGAAATAGGTCGGCTAGGGTCGACAGGAAAAATAGGTCGGCGTGGGGCCGATGGATAAAATAGGTCGGCTAGGGCCGACGAAAATAGGTCAGCGTGGGGCTGACGGATAAAATAGGTTGGCTGGGGCCGACAGAAGAAATAGGTCGGCTAGGGCCGACAGGAAAAAATAGGTCGGCATGGGGCCGACGGATAAAATAGGTCGGCTGGGGCCGACAGAAGAAATAGGTCGGCTAGGGCCGACAGGCAAAAATAGGTCGGCGGGCCGACGGTCGTGGGGCCGACGGATAAAATAGGTCGGCTAGGGCCGACAGGCAAAAATAGGTCGGCGTGGGGCCGACGGATAAAATAGGTCTTCGCGCTTCCTGCCGTCCTGCCAGCGCCCTGCTGTCCCGCAGGCAATTTGGTTTTCACTTTACCAGAAGCGGTGATATGGCACAGCGGAGGACATAAAGCTGCATCGGAGCTTTCCGGAAGGTGCTCTTTTCCCATGCAGGTCGCTTTGTCGTGATGCGTACGCGACCGCCTATCACTGGAGGGTACTATTCTCGAAGGACGATTTTCTGAGCTCGTCGGTTTTCGAAGTGTCAGTGGGCGATTTTCGGCATTTAATGAATGCGATTCGGGATCAGATGGGGATCTTCGTACACGTCCTAGTTCAGGCGGTGGGTTCGGCGTGCAGTGGGGCGCTACGCCAATTTTGAGAGACCATGTGGAGGTACTGCTCGGAAGTTTAAATCTCGGGACCCGCAGTCTGGGTAGCTTTTCCCGATCCGTTTCGCCTATAAAAAGGAAAAGGGGGTCTCATCTGGTTATCCCCAAAGCTTCTTTCTCGTTAGAGCTTCCGTCATGCTCGTTTCTTTGTTGTTGCAAGTAGGAGGATCAGGCCCTCCTTTTCTAGGCTCCTTGCCGCCGGATAGCTGGGACGACCGGGGAGCAGCTGAAGAACGGCTCATCCTTAGGGGACGAGTCTCGGAGATCATATGGAGAGCGCACAAGGAGGGGGCATAGATCATACGGAGAGCGCACATACGCGCTTCCGTTGTGGTCTCTGTGGCTTGCTGCGGGGGAGTTACGGTAAGAAGTGCACACGGGCCTCCCCTGGTTCGGACTCCCGGGATCAGCCGCTCGGGGGGGTGAGAGCGCCTCGCTCGCGACTCCTTATCCTTGAGACATGGCAAGGCGCGGCAGTACACCCCCGGCTGGGTGTCTGGGATGACCATCCAGATATCCGGTTGGGTCACCGAGATATCATCCCGACTTGGAGCCAGTCGCAACTATTGGTCCGTGTCGACGGGCAATTATCGGCCCTAACCAACTGGGATGCGATTACGACTGTCTGGTTGCCCGAGTTTTGTATTTGCCTTTATTTCATGCATTTCAATGTTCTTGTAACGCCTGTGAGGCATTTGTAATTGATCATGATTGGCAATAAAGAGAGTTATACTCTATTTCTCAATCTCTATCTTTTCTTGTGCCGAGCCTACTGTTATTGCTATTTGTGGGGCATAAAGGTGTCTCGCTCACCTTTAGACGAGGATCTCATGTCGCCCGAACTAGTTGAGGTTCGTGCGCAGCGGTGCAGAGATCGTTCGGCGAGATACGCTCCTTGCTTAGGTCAGGAGTCTGATATTTTTTGCTCCTCTTTTATCGGAGCTTGGAGTATCATGAGTCAGCTTTGGCCGAAGTTCGGGGGATCTTTTGCCTTTTCCCATTACGGTTCAGGGAACCTGTTGCTCGAGTCAGTCGAGTTTCGAAAGTATCTGTCTTGGCCTCATCAAGGTTCGGGGATTTTGTAGCTCGGCCCTGCCGAGGTTCGAAGAACACCTTACTTGGCCCTGCCAAGGTTCGGAGAATTTTGTAGCTCGGCCCTGCCGAGGTTCGAAGAACACCTTACTTGGCCCTGCCAAGGTTCGGAGAATTTTGTAGCTCGGCCCTGCCGAGGTTCGGAGAATACCTTACTTGGCCCTGCCAAGGTTTGGAGAATTTGTAGCTTGGCCCTGCCGAGGTTCGGAGAACACTTTACTTGACCCTGCCAAGGTTTGGAGAATACTTGTAGCTCGGCCCTGCCGAGGTTCGGAGAACACTTTACTTGGCCCTGCCAAGGTTCGGAGAATACTTGTAGCTCGGCCCTGCCGAGGTTCGGAGAACACTTTACTTGGCCCTGCCAAGGTTCGGAGAATTTTGTAGCTCGGCCCTGCCGAGGCTCGAAGAATTGGTAGCTCGGCTCTGCCAAGGTTCGGAGAACACTTGTAGCTTGGCCCTGCCGAGGTTCGGAGAATTTTGTAGCTCGGCCCTGCCGAGGTTCGGAGAATTGGTAGCTCGGCTCTGCCGAGGTTCGGAGAACACTTTACTTGGCCCTGCCAAGGTTCGGAGAATTTTGTAGCTCGGCCCTGCCGAGGTTCGGAGAATTGGTCGCTGAAGGGAGCGACTCAGCTGTAATGCAGGCCGCAGCGTTAGGCCCATGCGGCGCTTAATAAAGGGGGCGCCGGAGCGGAATGGGCGGTACATTGTCACGCTTTTATTGGCGATGTTGCTCTTTTCGAGCGACGGGCTTCCGCATTTTCTGAGGAAGAGGGGCGTATT
>UESW01001373.1:34796-71930 GCA_900491605.1 Calamus simplicifolius | reverse complement strand
TTTCTAACTAAATTACTTTCGTAATTAATTCCCAATTTGACTTTATATTAATTATGGGTGGAATAAAAAATTCATCATAGTAATTGATTCACATAATTTAATATCAATTTTATTTTGATTTATATGATTTTTTTAGAATATATTATCATAAGGTTTTTTGAAAATAATATAATATATATATATATATATATATATATATATATATATGTATGTATGTATGTATATGTGTGTATATACACACATATACATACATACATATATATATATATATATATATATATATATATATATATGTATGTACATATATATGTATATATATATATATATATATGTATATATGTCTATATATCTATGTATGTACATATATATATATATATATCTATATATGTATGTACATATATGTATATATATATCTATATATATGTATGTACATATATATGTATATATATATCTATATATATGTATGTACATATATATGTATATATATGTTGTACATATATCTATATATATATCTATATATATGTACTGTTGCCGCCGGGATCCGTCCTCCGACTCGGGCGCGGTCGTTCCTCAGGGGGATGGGTGCGGCGGACCTGCAAAACAGGAAGCCCACACGCGGAGGGACGCTGGGGGGGTGGTCCTCCGCGGAAGGTCCTCCGACGCTCAAGTCAGTGGAGACGAAATCGGCGATCAACCAGATAATGGGGAGGTGGATCTCTCCGGGAGACCTCTCCGGGGGCGGTTCCTCGGCGGCGGTGGGGGGACCCTCTGGCGGCGAGGCGGACTTGGCCGGCGGATGGGACGGCGTCTGTCGAGGAGTTTAGGCTCCTTCTTCTTGGCTTGCTCAACGCGGGCAACTCTCCGCGACTCCTCGACCCTAGCGTACTTGTCCGCAAGGGCCATCATATCAGAGAGGCACGGGGGGTAGCTGACCTCCATTGCCAGGTAGAAGTCGCTCTCCTTCGAAACTCCCCCCGCTAGGGCGGACATTGCCACCTCATGATTAAGGTGGTCCACCTCTAACATGGCCTTGTTGAAACGGCCAAGGTAATTCCTCAGGGACTCCCCCTCTCTCTGCTTAACTTCGGAGAGGGAGTCGGATCTTCGTCGATGGCGGCGGCTGCTGACGAACTGGCCGATAAAAAGGTGACTCAGCTCATCGAATGAATCAATGGAACCTGGTTTCAAGGCGTTGAACCAGGTCCGGGCGGATCCTCTGAGGGTGGATGGAAAGGCTCGGCAGAGGATCGCGTCAGATGCTCCGTGGAACATCATTATTGACCGGAAGCTACCAGATGGTCATCCGGATCGGTGGAACCGTGATAGGGCTCGACGGTTGGCAGTTTGACGTGGGAGGGGATCACTTCCTCCATGATCCCCTTAGAGAAAGGGATACCCTGCTCTGCTTTGGGCTGGGGCAGATGGGTCTGCTTGGCGGCGTCCAGCTCCTGACGCATCTCATGGATCTGGCGGCGGATCTCCTCCTCGGCGGCGAGAGGAGCAGCTGGGTGGGAGGACCGCAGGGATGGCGTTGAGTCATGGTGGGACGTCGCCGGAGAGAGGGAGCGGGCTCGCCGAGATCTGAGAGGATCTCGATCATGACCGCCTGGTGGGACTGGTTTCCCTCCTCTGGGCCGGTATGGGGGTCCACGGATTCACGGGAATCGGAGGAGGAGGCCGTCGGCGAAGAAGGGATCGCCGTCTCCTTCTGGGGATGCGAAGCAGGAGGAGCTACAAGGCGCTCCTGGACCAGTTGGTAAGAGCCTGGACTTGCTGGACCAGCGTAGCAAACTGGTCCTGGGTCACCGGGATGGCAGGCGGTGACGGAGTCTCAACAGGTGGAGGTTGCGGCGCCGCGGCGCTAGTTGGATCAGGCCTTTGGGAGGCGACCTGATCTTGGGCATCAGAGGTTGCTCTCTTCCGGTTGGCCATCAGAGAGGTTCTTCTCCGGTTTTAGATCCTTGTCTCCTTTCTTCAAGTTTTGATGGGACTTGAGACCCTTCCTCTAGCGCCAATCTGTTGCCGCCGAGATCCGTCCTCCGACTCGGGCGCGGTCGTTCCTCAGGGGGATGGGTGCGGCGGACCTGCAAAACAGGAAGCCCACACGCGGAGGGACGCTGGGGGTGGTGGTCCTCCGCGGAAGGCCCTCCGACGCTCAAGTCAGTGGAGACGAAATCGGCGATCAACCAGATAATGGGGAGGTGGATCTCTCCGGGAGACCTCTCCGGGGGCGGTCAATCGGAAGCTCAGGAAGAGCAGAGCACCGACGGGCTGCCTGGAGAGGGGAGTGACTCCAGAGTTTTTGTGCGTCAAGAGTCGCATACCTGAGGGAATCTGCCAGTCTGATATTTATAGGCTGTTACCTGGGGACCTGAGCATCTTCTGGAAGGTTCTGGGGTTGTTACGATACGGGAGCAGACAGAATCAGGCCGTCGTGGGGCCGTCAGAATCCACGTCTCGTTTGTTAAGGGATCGACGGCCGGGAGAGCTCCTTGATGTCTCGGGATCTGGGCAAGTAGACCCGGGGCGGTTACAGTAGGTCTTAGGCCACGTCTCGACATGATTCCCCGCCAAGGGGGCCGCTCGGGTAAGCTTAAGCTCTCCCGCGTCGGGTTCCGCGGAGGTAGACGTTAGGGCGTGGATCGGCCGAGCCACGGAAGCCCGGGAGGCCGAGCTAGGGAAGCCCCGAAGAGGCCGAGCTAGGGAAGCCCGGAAGAGGCCGAGCGACGGAGGCCCGGAAGAGGCCGAGCTAGGGAAGCCCGGAGGAGGTCGAGCTAAAGAAGCCCGGAGGGGGCCGAGCCAGGAGGCCCGGAAGAGGCCGAGCTAGGAAAGCCCGGAGGAGGCCGAGCTAAGGAAGCCCGGAGGGGGCCGAGCCACGGAGGCCCGGAAGAGGCCGAGCCACGGAGGCCCGGAAGAGGCCGAGCTAGGAAAGCCCGGAGGAGGCCGAGCTAAGGAAGCCCGGAGGGGGCCGAGCCACGGAGGCCCGGAAGAGGCCGAGCTAGGGAAGCCCGGAAGAGGCCGAGCTAGGGAAGCCCGGAAGAGACGGCGGGAGGAGGTCAGCCTTAGCCGCCTCGCACGGATATCAATGCAATGACGATTTTACCCCCCAACATGTACATATATATATATATATATATATATATATATATATATATATACATATACATGTACATGTACATATATATCTATATATATATATATATATATATATATATAATATATATATATATATATATATATATATATATATGCCTCTGCAGGCTTTATTGTCAAAATTTATCGACACACTACAATTTTTTATTTTTTAAGATGGACCTTTCCAAGTTCACACGTTATACATGCAGATGGTATGGTATAAATCACAGTGCATCGGGTTTGGCTTCGTCCTTAACGCAATATCACGTTACATTGACAAAGTTATATCTTCCCTCCGTAAATATTTTTGTAATGTAAGGATATATTTTTATTGATATATAAAGCATTTTTATCTATACATATTATTTTTATAATGCGACGTTCACTTTTTATCTATTTATTCTTTTGTCGCATCTATTGTTAATATGATCAAAGGTTGCCCCACCCACTCGAGGGCAGAGACCCATTAAGAAAAGCCTCAAGTTGTACAATAATCTAATGAGATGACAACAAATGAATACCTTGTGAATTTGCCGCAGCTTTCGAACCCAGTCCAGAGGTTGTGCGACACAGCTGTATAATCTTAAACCAAACCTCAGTATTAAAGAAGCTAAAATTTAAAATTTAATATATGATAACTCAAGCAAGATAACAATAACATCTAGATATATACAAATCAACCATAATATTCAAATAATCATCACTACATCTAAATTCTCCAAATGAGTAAGCTCCTGCCTTGACAAGCATGTGTTACAAGGCATTATTGCTGATACATATTATTATAATTTAGTGTTATCTAATAATACTTTTTTATCTAAATTGATTATATATGATATTTTTTTTATCAAAATCGGTTTATATACTAGTACCCTCTTTAATGAACTTAGTCAAGTTCTGCACCTAAATCGATACCAACTCCTTCTACTAGAACTAGTATCACATACACAACATATTCCTCAACCAAAGGACATCATATCACATATTCAGAAAGCAAAGCCATACCATCCCACCTTAAAAATACTAAGCTACACCATATCACCCCAAGAATATGAAGCCACACCCTACCACTCCAAGAATACCAAGTCACCACATACCACCTCCACAAGACCATGACATATAGAAAGCCCAAAATTCATAATCTTGAGTTAAACTAAAAACTGTTGTAACAAAATAACATACTACCATATATATATATATACACACACATAAATCCATAATAATCCGTAAGGACAAATTATAAAAACATATTGTATAACAATAAAGTGTAAAGCTTCTATCTCACACCAAAAACTACTCTATTTAGATAATAGCTAATGATCATTTATAATTAGGTGTGAATAATTAATTAATTTATTAAAATTTATAATTAATAAAATTATTATTTTATTCTCTTAGCGTGCAATTGATAAATGATCATTTACTTCTCTGATCCAATGTCTAGTAACTTTTACTTAATTATTTTTAATCTAGATTTTAACTTTTACTTAATTATCAATGGGCCAGCTGGTTCAAGCCCATTGATAGGAAAGTGACGGCTTTCTTCTTTCTCCCCACGCCCACTCCCGCCTCCCTCGCCGCATCACCAACGCCTCTCCACCTCGTCGCCAACCACGGCGGCGGTGACCTCCTGCGAGGTCCCCGTGCCCAGCGCCTCTCTCTCCACCCGGCATCTCTCTCTCACCGATCTCCCTTCTCCCTCTTTCCACCTCCCAACGGACCAGCCACCGCCGGCACCCAAGCCGTCTCCGGCTTCCCTTCCCGTCGCCCGTTCACCGCCGGTGAAGGGCGGCGGCGCACACCGCCAGGGCCGGTGGCCTCCCACGGCTGGACCTGGCCGAAGCAGGCAAGAAGACGTTGTCTTCTCCCCAGCCGGTAGCCTCTTTCCTCGTCGCCGGCCACCATGGAGGCGGTGACACTCTCTTCCCCTCTGGCGAGCTTCTCCGACGATCGCAGCCTCCAAACCTCCCACAAAGCCAACTGTTTCCTTAGTTGAAACAGAAAAACAGAGGAGGAAAAATTCTACCTCCGCCTTGCCAGAGTCGCAGGCAATGATCTGTACTTCCCTCGAGGTTCTTCTAGCTCCGATGATCCTCCCTTACTCTTTAATCAGAAAATATTCCACCCTATCAGCTGGAATTGAAGAGATTGTCATGAAACAGAGCTTTGAAAATGTCAAAGAAGAAAGAGCAGGATAGTTTTTCAGCCTCCCTACCTCACCGGTGAGTGGTGACATTAGCTCAAGCTCCGGCGATCACCGTAGGTTCAAACTATACCCTCCAACAATGGTTCATCAGCCAAGATGCAGGGAAAATGAGAGAACAAGAAGAAGAAGAGAAGACGAAAAGGAGAGAAGACAACCAGGCCTCTCGAGTGATCCACGTCTCTTCCTCCACTGCCTAAAAATATCATCGCTGAAACCCTCTCTCCAACTGCCATACGCACGTTCTGAAAACGAGAGAGAATTTAGTTTAACTAAGTAAATTCTAATTAAAATTTAATTTAATTTAACTTAACTTTAATCCTTATTTTTATTCATCACATAATTGTTATCTTCTTTAATGGATGGCACATCACCTACGCCAAGGGCCAACATTGGAGGAGGTTTGACGCATTCAAACACATCAGATTGGGAGTGACGACGTAGGTGCAAGTTTCATATAGAAATAATAAGAGACAAATGACATTGGCCGACTTTATAGCGGTACATCAATTCTGATCTTCCAAGCCTTATGGGAAAAAAACCGCATAACTTGCCGTTTAAATTAGTTGGGCTATGAGTTCCGTTGCGACTAATGTAGTATATATAGATAATGATTATATTTTATTTTATTTGATAACTACTTATAGATAACTAACATCGTCTTAAAGATAACTCTCAAAATATTTATTTATTAATTAATTAAGTGATAACTAATCTTTTTTAAAAAATTAAATATTTGACATAGTAATGCTCAGTATTGGACGTTATGGGATTGTTTTACTTGGTTAGTTTGTACCAAATAAATACAAGTATTTAACAAAGTTGCTCTTTTACGGTTAGCCATTGAAGAAGTGTTCTTTTTGCTTGAACCTTTTCTCTTGATTTTTAAGTTTTTGAGAGACTTGGGGCCTTTCCTCTAGCGCCAATATGTTGCTATAGATTTTCATTCTCCAGTTTATGATAGCGCACACCTGGATCCGGATAGCTCTCTTTCGTCTTGATGGACTTGCAAAACAGCATAGGGATTGAGATGGGTGGTTCGTGCGAAAGAACTTCGGATGCCCAAGTCAGTGGAAACCCATGGCAAGTAGATAAGTGGAGAAGTTTGTTGAAGAAGGATGCCCCAGAGAAGGTTTCTAGAGAGCAATGGCGTCCGTTAGGTTTTTTAAGCATGAAAGGATAGGGCTTTAGAGCGTACCTCGGGGTCTTGGGACTTAGTATTTGTGCATTGCCGAGATAGTAAGTTGTTACCTAATTTATCGAGCACAGTTGTGAAAATTGACGGTTGATAAGGCTGATAAATGCCTTATTGGGAATTCAAGATACCCTTGATCATGGAGGGAGCGCCGTATCTGGCTCCTGCTCCCGTTTAGGAAGGTTTGTTCCAAGATTTTAGTGATCAATGCGGGTTGTTCCCTGAGATATCCAGCATGATTTGGACAAGGATGATGTTTATTCTGAAGAGCCGAAACTTGATCATGTCGAGGTTTGAAAGGTGCTTGGCCCTATCGAAGCATGAAGATGACTCGACCCTGCCAAGGTTCGGAGATAGCTCGGTCTTGCTAAGAATTGGAGATAACTTAGCCCTGCCGAGGTACGAAGGAGATTGCAGGTGGTGTCGTTTGTCCTTTTCTGTGATGGAGAGTAAATTTTTTCTAAGCATAGCGGTTGGCGAAGCAGAGCCCAGAAGTGGATCCCGCCACCTGCCATATCTGCCACTTGATGAGATGATGATTTTATCCCTCATCAGTAATAATAAACCACACCAAGCTTTTTTTAATATAAAATTTTTTAAACTTTTAAATTTCTCACAATACCTTGACGATTTCCTCTGTTTCCCTCTACCTCCACTATCCTCAAAATTCCAACGCATTTTTTAGCTAAAAACTGAAAACTAATCCATCATTTGTTTGTTAATCTGTGCAATATGGGTAAATTTTGGGATGAATTTCGTACAACATGTTTCATTGATCTGTCCAAAAGATTATCTCGAAGCCATCTCTTTGGATTCCCTTGTAGGATTTTTTGTTCTTTTCTCAGTCTTATAGATACAATATGCTTGCTTTGTGAATTTAAAGACTTGATGGAGGCTGTGGATAAGTGTGCATGGCAATGCTGAATGTGTGCCCATCCATAACAATGGGCTTTTTTAACATGCATATTATTGGTAGTGATAGATTCGGAGCAGCATATAACTATAGGGTTGTATCTTATTTTACCATTTTAAAGATATAATTTATCAATCTAACCAACCAAGTTTCACATATCTATGGTAAAATACTCTTGATGACTTTTTCTTGTGTGGTTTTGAAAGCCTACCGGATAGAGAAAGAAAAATCATGCATTTTACATCACAACAAAATGACAAATTGAATAACTTAGACTTTATATTTATCAATATCTATGCATTCCACAATAGACATACTAGTGATTTGTAGATCTTAGAATCTCATAAACTACTTAACAGATATATTTATATAAACATATATAATCAGTCTAAAATAAAGAAAATACATGCTCAAAATATTAAAGTAAAACAATTTCTGAATGTTGGTTGCAAATCATCATAATATATAGCACAAAATTCTTTTAGTGAGAAGACTTGTCCGGCACAGGAATGAAACACAGTAGAATAATACTTTATTTTGAATACGTTCAGAAGAAGTCCCAAGCTTATAACTAAAGCCAAACAAGATTAAGATTCAAATACAAGGCCGGACGGATTGGGGATTTGATAGCCTAGCAACGTGGAAGCAACTAAAAGCAAATGTTTTCACTACACTAGAATTTGAAAATTAAGGTAATATACAACATTTAAGCTTTTAATAGTACCATCAGTATTTAAGCATCCCACAAGCCAATAATATGCATAAAACACTTCAAATCTATAAATGTTCAAAGATAGATGATTATTCTCATGTAAAACTTTTATGAGCATCAACTTATTTGTATTGCAAGTTAAATAGATGCATGATGTAGGAAGAATTACTAAAAAATTTGCAATATAAATATTGAACTATAATCAATCCAAATATCTATGATGGTTTTGATGGGCCAGTTGACCCCATGGAGAATAAAATAATTTCTGAATGGCCCACCTCGGCCTCGGCAATCGGCCTCGCCCCGCTCGGCCACCTCACCTCCAATGGCCGACAGCTCCACGGCCGACGGCCCCAATGGCCGACGGCTCCAATGGCCAATGGCTCCAACGGCTGACGGCCCCAATAGCCGATGGCTCCAATGGCCGACGGCTCCATGACCGGCAGCTCCACGGCCGACGGCCCCATTGGCTGATGGCTCCAATGGCCGACACCTTCAAGGCCGGTACCTCCAGGCGGCCCCGGCACCTTCCTAGCCGGCCCCGGCGTGTCCAAGCTAGGCGGCCCCGGCACCTCCCAACTGGCCCCGGCATCTTCCCAGCCGGCCCCGGCACCTCCCGGCCTCGGCACCTTCCCAGGCGGCCTGGCATCTTCCTAGCCGGCCCCCTACTTCTCCAAGCGAGTCGGCCCCGACACTTCCTTGTCGGCCTTCTCGGCCCCGGCGTCTCTAGTTCCGCCGAGTCGGCCAAGGCCATCCCAGGCCGGCCCGACTCGGCCCCGGCGTCTCAAGTTCCGCTGAGTCAGCCAAGGCCATCCCCGGCCGGCCCGACTCGGGCCCGACGTTTCCAGTTCCGCCGAGTCGGCCAAGGCCATCCCCGGCCGGCTCGACTCGGCCCTGGCGTCTCCAATTCCGCCGAGTCGGCCAAGGCCATCCCCGGCCGGCCCGACTCGGCCCCGGTGTCTCTAGTTCCACCGAGTCGGCCAAGGCCACCCCTGGCCGGCCCGACTCGGCCCTGACGCCTCCAAGTCCATCGATTCGGCCCTGCCCTGGCACTGCCTTGCCAGCGGGATTGGCCCCAACCATCTTGGGTCGACCCGGCTCGGCCCTGATAAGTCGGGATTTCCCAGTTCCCACCAGATCAGCCCCAGCATGGCCCTATCAGGTCAGGGCGCCACCTCTCTGACGCGCGCCGCCTGACAGCGCCAGATCCAACAATCCACTGGCAACACTGGTGATGGGATAGGACCCACCTATCTAACAACTGATGGGACGTAGCCCACCAACCAGCCCAGATTCATGCAAGGGCTCAGCAGACATCCTGACTTCACGAAAACCCACATGATCGTGCCAGCATCAACCCCTATAAAAGGGTAAATCACTTCGAGAACTAGGTAACGCAAGTTTACACACTTGATACCCTAATACTCAAAGGAAAATTTCGGTCCTTCTAAGATCTCTCCCTTTTCCAAGAGCTCTCTCGAGCTCCTTCTCTGCTGTGACCTCGATTGCTGACTTGGGCGTCGGAGGGTCTCACCGGAGGATCCCCTTCGGTCTTGAGACTTTTTTGCAGGCCATTCGGCGCATCGAAGGTTCGTGGATCAGCCCACATCCCGACATTCAAGATCAGTGACCGGGCGTCATCAGATTGGCGCGCTAAAAAGGAGGGAAAAGGGATAGCGAATATTCTCCCTGTGCTACACCTCAAAGATTCGATCTTTCCCCCCCCTCTTCTCTTCTAGAAGCCATGGTGGTGACTCAAGCCCAGGACGCCTCAGTCAGCTGCCCGGCGGGGCTTCCCCTGCCAGTTAGGCAGCAGGAGGCCAATCCTCCTGCGGCTGACCCTCCTGTCACCTGCCCACCGCCGGACACCTCTGACCAAACAGCAGAGCATCTGGCGACCCTCTCCTAGCAGGTCCAAGCCCTCACCGCCATAATCCACGGGCTCCAGCAGCAACAGTCCGTGGTCACTCAGCACGTCGGCAACAAAGACCGGCTCCGCGTCGGCACCAAAGACCGGCTCCCCATCGGCACCAAAGACCGGCTCCACGTCGGCACCAAAGACCGGCTCCGCGTCGGCAACAAAGACCGGCTCCGCGTCGGCAACAAAGACCGGCTCCGCATCGGCAACAAAGACCGGCTCCGCGTCGGCAACAAAGATCGGCTCCGCGTCGGCACCAAAGATCGGCCTCCACGTCGGCACCCAAGCCCGTCTCCGCGTCGGCGCCTTCAAGCCCGGCCCCCACGTCGGCACTTCAAGACCGGCTCCGTGTCGGCATCCTCAAGCTCAAGACCTGCGGATTCCAATCAACAGAGTTTCCTGGGGGGCAGGTCGTCAACCCTGTAGAAGGAGACCAATTTCTTTAAAGAAAAAGGCACTTGAGCCTGGTCCAAGCACCCTCAGGCCACCCTTCAGGGCTAAAAGGCACCTGAGCCTGGCCCAAGCACCCTCGGGTCACCCTCTGGGGTTAAAGGCTCTTGAGCATGGTCGAATCCCAACGACTCTTGGATCATCCTCCGGGGTTCAAAAGGTTCTCGACGACCTCAACTTTGCTTCAACGGCTTTATCTTTGCCTCAACGGCTAACTGACGAGCATCCCCCAAAATGTTAGCGTACGCTGCTTTGAGTGGCGGGCGTGAGGTAATCAATTTGCCTCCAAAAAATTTCTTGAAGTTCTACACTCCTTTTGCGTAGCTGATGAAGGGCACGCAAGCATAAGGAGTATGGGGGGCATTTGATGGGGCCAGTTGACCCCATGGAGAATAAAATAATTTTTGAACGGCCCACCTCGGCCTCGGCAATTGGCCTCGCCCCGCTCGGCCACCTCACCTCCAATGGCCGACAGCTCCACGGCCGACGGCCCCAACGGCCGATGGCTCCAACGACCGACAGCTCCATGACCGACAGCCTAATGCCGACGGCTCCAATGGCCGATGGCTCCAATGGCCGACGGCCCCAACGGCTGACGGCTCCAATGGCCGACGACCCCAATGGCCGATAGCTCCACGGCCGGCGGCCCCATTGGCCGATGGCTCCAATGGCTGACACCTCCAAGGCCGGCACCTCCCAGGCGGCCCCGACATCTTCCTAGACGGCCTCGGCGTGTCCAAGCTAGGCGGCCCCGGCACCTCCAAGCTGGCCCCGGCATCTTCCCAGCCAGCCCCGGCACCTCCCGGCCACAACACCTTCCCAAGTGGCCCGGCATATTCCTAGCCGGCCCCCTACTTCTCCAAGCGAGTCAGCCCCGGCACTTCCTTGTCGGCCCTTCTCGGCCCTGGCGTCTCCAGTTCCGCCGAGTCGGCCAAGGCCATCCCCGGCCGGCCCGACTCGGCCCCGGTGTCTCCAGTTCCGCTGAGTCGGCCAAGGCCATCCCCGGCCGGCCCGACTCGGTCCCGGCGTCTCCAGTTCCGCCGAGTCGGCAAAGGCCACCCCTGGCCAGCCTGACTCAGCCCCGACGCCTCCAAGTCCGTCGATTCGGCCCCGCCCCGGCACTGCCTTGCTAGCGGGATTGGCCCTAGCCATCTCGGGTCGACCCGGCTCGGCCTTGATAAGTCGGGATTTTCCAGTTCCCGCCAGATCAGCCCCAGCATGGCCCTATCAGTTCAGGGCACCACCTTTCTGACGAGCGCTGCCTGACAGCGCCAGATCCAACAACCCACTAGCAACGCTGGTGATGGGACAAGACCCACCTACCCAACAACTGATGGGACGTAGCCCACCAACCAGCCCAGATTCACGCAAGGCTCAGCAGACATCCTGACTTCACGAAAACCCACATGATCGTGCCAGCGTCAACCCCTATAAAAGGGTAAATCACTTCGAGAACCAGGTAACGCAAGTTTACACACTTGATACCCTAATACTCAGAGGAAAATTCCGGTCCTTCTGAGATATCTCCCTTTTTCAAGAGCTCTCTCGAGCTCCTTCTCTGCTGTGACCTCGATTGCTGACTTGGGCATCGGAGGGTCTCACCGGAGGATCCCCTCCGGTCTTGGAACTTTTTTGCAGGCCATTCGGCGCATCGAAGGTTCGTGGATCAGCCCAAATCCCGACGTTCAGGACCAGTGACTGGGTGTCATCAGATTGGCACGCCAGGAAGGGGGAAAAAGGGATAGCGAATATTCTCCCTATACTGCACCTCAAAAGATTCGATCTTCCCCCCCTCCTCTTCTCTTCTAGAAGCCATGGTGGTGACTCAAGCCCAGGACGCATCAGTCAGCTGCCCGGCGGGGCTTCCCCCGCCAGTTAGGTAGCAGGAGGCCAATCCTCCTGCGGCTGACCCTCCGGTCACCTGCCCGTCGCCGGATGCCTCTGACCAAACAGCGGAGCATCTGACGACCCTCTCCCAGCAGGTCCAAGCCATCATCGCCATGATCCATGGGCTCCAGCAGCAATAATCCGTGGCCACTAAGCACCAAAGACCGACTCCGCGTCGGCACCAAAGACCGGCTCCGCATCGGCACCAAAGATCGGCTGCGCATTGGCACCAAAGACTGGCTCCGCGTCGGCACCAAAGACCAGCTCCGCGTCGGCACCAAAGACATGCTCCGCGTAGGCACCAAAGACCGACTCCGCGTCGGCACTAAAGACCGACTCCGCGTCGGCAACAAAGACCGGCTCCGTGTTGGCACTAAAGATCGGCTCCGCGTCAGGCTCCGCATCGGCACCAAAGACCGGCTCCGCGTCGGCAACAAAGACCGATTCCGCGTCGGCACCAAAGATTGACTCTGAGTCGGCACCAAAGACCGACTCCGCGTCAGCAACAAAGACCGACTCCGCGTCGGCACCACAGACCGGCTCCGCGTCGGCAATAAAGACCGGCTCCGCGTCGGCAACAAAGACCAACTCCGCGTCGGCAACAAAGACCGACTCCGCGTCGGCACCAAAGACCGGCTCCACGTCGGCACCAAAGACCGGCTCCGCATCGGCACCAAAGACCGGCTCCGCGTCGACAACAAAGACTGGCTCCGCATCGGCAACAAAGACCGGCTCCGCGTCGGCAACAAAGACCAGCTCCGCATCGGCAACAAGACCGGCTCCGCGTCGACAATAAAGACCGGCTCCACGTCGGCAACAAAGACCGGCTCCGCGTTGGCTCCAAAGATCGTATCCGCATCAGCACCAAAGACCGGCCTCCACGTCGACACCCAAGCCCGTCTTCGTGTCGGCGCCTTCAAGCCCGGCCCCCGCGTCGGCACCTCAAGACCGGCTCCGTGTCGGCACCCTCAAGCTCAAGACCTACTGATTCCAATCAACAAAGTTTCCTGGGGGACAGGTCGTCAACCCTGCATAAGGAGACCAATTTCTTTAAAGAAAAAGGCACCTGAGCCTGGTCCAAGCACCCTCAGGCCACCCTTCAGGGCTAAAAGGCACCTGAGCCTGGCCCAAGCACCCTCTGGTCACCCTCCGGGGTTAAAGGCTCCCGAGCATGGTCGAATCCCAGTGACTCTCGAGTCATCCTTCGGGGTTCAAAAGGTTCTCGACGGCCTCAACTTTGCCTCAATGGCTTTATCTTTTCCTTAACGGCTAATTGACGAGCATCCCCCAAAAAGTTAGCATACGCTGCTTTGAGTGGCGGGCGTGAGGTAATCAATTTGCCTCCAAAAAATTTCTTGAAGTTCTACACTCCTTTTGCTTAGCTGATGAAGGGCACGCAAGCATAAGGAGTGTGGGGGGCATTTGATGGGGCCAGTTGACCCCATGGAGAATAAAATAATTTCTGAACGGCTCACCTCGGCCTCGGCAATCGGCCTCGTCCCGCTCGGCCACCTAACCTCCAATGGCGATAGCTCCACGGCCGACGGCCCCAATGGCCGATGGCTCCAATGGCCAACAGCTCCATGACCGACAGCCCAATGGCCGACGGCTCCAATGGCCAACAGCTCCATGACTGGCAGCTCCACGGCCGATGACCCCATTGGTCGACGGCTCCAATGGCTGACCCCTCCAAGGCCGGCACCTCCCAGGCGGCCCCGGCACCTTCCTAGGCAGCCCCGGCGTGTCCAAGCTAGGTGGCCCCGGTACCTCCCAGTCGGCCCCGGCATCTTTCCAGCCGGCCCCGGCACCTTCCCAGGCGGCCCGACATCTTCCTAGCCGACCCCCTACTTCTCCAAGTGAGTCGGCCCCGACACTTCCTTGTCGGCCCTTCTCGGCCCCGGCGTCTCCAGTTCCGCCGAGTTGGCCAAGGTCATCCTCGGTCGGCCCGACTCGGCCCGTTGTCTCCAGTTCCGTCGAGACGGCCAAGGCCATCCCCGGCCGACCCGACTCGGCCCCGGCGTCTTCAGTTCCGCCGGGTCGGACAAGGCCACCCCCGGGCGGCCCGACTCGGCTCCGACGCCTCCAAGTCTATTGATTCGGCCCCGCCCCGGCACTGCCTTGCCAGCGGGATTGGCCCTAGCCCTCTCGGGTCGACCCGGCTCGGCCTTGAAAAGTCGGGATTTCCCAGTTCCCGCCAGATCAGCCCCAGCATGGCCCTATCAGTTCAGGGCGCCACCTTTCTGACGAGCGCCGCCTGACAGCGCCAGATCCAACAACCCACTGGCAACGCTGGTGATGGGACAAGACCCACCTACCCAACAACTGATGGGACGTAGCCCACCAACCAGCCCAGATTCACGCAAGGGCTCAACAGACATCCTGACTTCACGAAAACCCACGTGATCGTGCCAGCGTCAACCCCTATAAAAGGGTAAATCACTTCGAGAATCAGGTAATGCAAGTTTACACACTTGATACCCTAATACTCAGAGGAAAATTCCGGTCCTTCTGAGATCTCTCCCTTTTCCAAGAGCTCTCTCGAGCTCCTTCTCTGCTGTGACCTCGATTGCTGACTTGGGCATCGGAGGGTCTCATCGGAGGATCCCCTCCGGTCTTGAAACTTTTTTGCAGGCCATTCGGCGCATCGAAGTTTCGCGGATCAGCCCACATCCCGACGTTCAGGCCTAGTGATCGGGCGTCATCAGGTTTGTCACCCTAGATACTAAGGGCACATTTAAATTAGATGTTGGCCAGCCCAGCTGTTGACCAATAGCTATCTCACATAGCTTTTGGCCACTAGCTACCAATAACCACTTGCAGCTAATTTAACGAAGGCCTAAAGGTTTACTGAAAGAATAGAACATACGCTAGGATGAAGCAATTTAAACTAGCTAATGCTTTTAAAAAAAGACAAAAGAACAAAAAGTGTATTTTGGTTTACTAGTTGGTAATGTTCAGTTAAATATGTATATCTGTTAATGCTAAGGCATGCTGACGCATGCACAATATGTAATACTTTGACCCCCAATTTAAATATAACAATTTGCTCCTTGATGAAGTTCCAAAGAAGGAATCTCAGCTTCTAAGATTTTAATTAAGAATAAATAAGACTAAAAATTCGAACTCATAAAGGAACCTTGAAAAATTAAAAAAAAAGGTCATGACCATGTAAGAAAAGCTGCAAAGAGGAGTCCAACCTGGATTCTGTAAAGGTGGACCTTGTTCATGTTGGCATAAATAGAGGACTTGTATAATAGTTTTAATCAAAAGAGCCTAAATCCTTGCTTTGGAAATTTTTATTGTTTTAATGTTTTATTTCGAGAAGTTTGGGTTATATATATTGAAAAAAAAAAAAAACTTGCTCCTTTTCCTCGACCAAATCACTATATTGTGATAGTATTTAAGTGGAATGGTTCATCCTATTCCATGCACCTTTATCTACCAGAACAATGCATGCATCAGCAACTTTGACATTATGTACAGTGCTAGTTTTTAGCATTCCTTTACTGTTTTATCGTTTAACAAAACTGGTTATTCCTGCTTTAAGATTTTATAGTCTGCTACCTCTAAATAGCGTCAACTCTATTATGAGGTTACAACTATATCTTTGATCATGCTAAACAAATATTTAACTATCAATGTTCCAAAAAGTGACGGGGGGAACATAGATTTCTCACCATGGTTGGATTTCTTTTAGTTAGAAGAGGTTATAACTTTTCCTAAATAGATGTGTCCAGTGAAAATGATCATGAAAGGCTAAAGGTTGTAACTTCTATATCAACATTATCTTTTGTTGTGTTTGAATTGAAAGATACACATGTTCAAAGTCTTATTTGGAAAGGTAACTTTTACTATGATCAACCTATTTTGAGGTTCAAATGTCATCAAAGGTCCATGATTGTTGCATGGAATGAACCCCTTTAAGGTTGTCATATCTTTGTGGTACTCATCGAGAGCTTTAAATTTGGCACTTGGCACACTAAAAATGGACACTGCATGTGGAAGTTATGCTCTATGGGAGTTATGGTTCACAATTGAGTCCTTGATATGGCGGTTCTTGTTCCAAAACCTTGACTATGCCTATATGGAGTGGCCATAAAGGTACGCAACAAGTCTAGTGATCTTCCATCCACAAATATCTGGAACTGGTGCACACTAATAGTATAATAATGAATCTGGAGTGTTAATTTGCTATGTTTGAGTATATTGATTATGATGGAGTATATGATGATTTAACTGAATAGTTTGCATGTCTGCTTCATTGTGCCATCATTTTTTTATGTGAACATATTGCCATATGTTTTTCTGATAACTAATTTCCCTTCTGCAATATCTACATTTGTCATTATTTCTATTTACCATTTTACTTGTTCCTTCACCTTTACCATAGGAGTTTTCTTTATTTCATTTGTTCAATCATAAGGTTCTGATCTCCCTGATTTATATTTAATTTTCACTTTGTGACAATGGCAAGCTATGTAGCTACGTCAAGTACAGGCATTTCTATGAAATGATATGCATCAATAACTAATTATCTTTTTATATATCTAACTTGAATTTATGTGGCCTTTGTCCCACCAAAACCTTTTTTGTTTTACATTGGTGCCAAACAAGCGAAATCATTCTGTCAGACAATCAGATGCGTTTCAATTTCTTGAATTCTGACGATATCCTCTGGTCCTGGACTTGAATCACTAGTAGACCGTACGTGCCTGCTAATCAGTCTTTTGTTGACTAAAATTTTTATTACCATCTGTATTAAGTCAATATTGAGCTGCATTAACGAGTACATGATATAGATGGTGCATCGTGTGATTCTTTTTCCTTCTGAAAAGCCATTCATCTCTTCTTTTTCTTTAACCTTGCAGAGACAATATCAGTCATTACAAATGATGGACGACCATTATAGCAAGTATCATTTTTTTAACGCTAAATATTGCAAAATTTTTGAAAGTTTCAATATATCATGAACTATCATCTAAACCTTATGACAACATTCAACTCCTATGGTTCCCTCCTCCTTCCCCAGTGATGTCTAACTTTCATTTTTTTTTCTTTCTCATTTAGGGAATTTTGAAGCTACCAATATCATTCTTGATAAATCACATGAACGGGTTTACTCCACAAAGGTTTGTCCCCGTGCTTCAATTTTTTTTGCAGATATTGTGAAGTCCTAAAACGCATAAGTGACTACTCTAGTTGTTGCGCTTTCTAATTTTTGCATACCAGTGTGTCTTTTTTTTTAAAAAAATTGTTTTCCTATGTTCACTGTTTCCAAGGTGGTTGTTCGATGCTTGAACTGCTGTTGATTGTAATTGCTTTTTTCTGCATTTCCTATTGAGTATGGTGATCTATTTTAATATCAAACTAGATTTTGATAGAATTCTTGTGTAGGATGTAGGATGCTAGAGAAGAGGTTTCTGTTTAGGACTTGTTATCTGTTCATAGTGCTCCTTGGCTTCTTGTGCCAAAAGTAAGAGCACCAAGAAGACAATGTCATATACTAGATCAATTCTTTCTCAGACAAAAAAGAAATCACTATTTTAGTTGCTGATGAAATGATTGAGGATGCTGCAAGGGATGCTAGCAAGGATATTCCTTGAAATGTTTGTGGCTTTCATGGACTCTACTAGGATATTGTTGAGTGATTGTAGAGGTATCACCAAGAAGAAATCTAGTTGTTTTGCACTTCTTTAAAACCAAGCACATGACTTATACTTGTAGGTGCCTCATGGCCTCGATACCCACACCAACAGAACTACCAAGTCTGAACTCTAGGTGCCAATTAGTCTTTTGTGATAACATCGATATAGTTTGTTGCCAATATTTTAATTATTTGTCTGTAGAAGTTTCTCCCTGAGTCCTTTAGATGCATATGGAAGGTATAAGCCATCGAATTCATCAACAAGTACCACGGTGTGGGTCTTCCGATTGTTGAAAGACAATTTCATGGAGCATCGGTCACTGATGTTGTCCTTTTTGCTTTGTTCTGTTCTTTTTCCTTCTGTTGTTTTAGTTTTCAGCAGACTTTCGCTGGACGATGGAGAAGGTGAGAAGGGGTGCTGAGGTGGGAAAACTTATGTCATATACCACCTTAGTCCCTAGTAGAGGAGAAAAGAGTTGAGTGAGTGTGTCCATTTTCCTTGTTCTTATAGCCAGCCATATAGGATAAGAATAATTTAGGGACAGAATTATGAGTTTCTTTGAGATGACTTTTTGCTTTCTGTTTTGGGATCTATATTGAACATTCTGTGCATGCCAGTCCTCATGAAAAGGCTTCTATCTTTCAAGCTAAATTGGTGCCTTCTTTTACCTCTTATTCCCTTCTGTTCACAAACTTCACTTTCCTTTCTCTTTGCATGCCTTTGCTGATATGCTTTAATTTTGCTGTTCTAATTCTGCTTGTTATGTAGAATTGTCACAAGTCTGCTATCTGAAATGGTAACTGTTGATTTTATGCATGGCAGAACCATTTTGATCACATATCTATCATTATCAGCTTAAAAGGCTGCACTTATACTTGCTAGATTTTTGGTTTGTATTCAGAGTTCCACATTAAAAATTATCTATTTCCTTAAACTGTTTAAAATGGTATAAAAATTCCTCTCTTGGCTGCCATATGCAGTCAAATTGATCTCACATTTAGACCTAAACTATGTTACCTAAAAACCCTGGATCCAGTGGTACTGTGGTAGTCTATGAAGGGTTATATCAAGCCCTACAACTTGCATTTGATGCCATACAAAGCTGTGGTTGATCGGAAGGCATCAAGGATTGCTTTGATGCACTGTGTACATGGCTGATGATCTATCCAGGTATCTTGAAGGGCAGAAAGTTAGCTGAGTCATCCCATGCATCATATAAGATGAATTTTGTGAAGCATCATTCCAGTGCCCCATGAGAGTCCATCAATGCTTCTTCTTCTTTTCTTTTTTTTTCTTCCAATGCTTAGCCAAAGAGAAATGGGTGGCCGGAGGTTCCAAACTTCTTGGAAGATGAATAAAATTTTCTTATAGAATGGATACACGGCTGCAATAGCTATTCTGTCTGGCACCACTTGGCAGATATGCAAAAATTCAGTTTGCTAAAGCATCGGAAGAGATCATGATAAACTGACACCCTGAATTGCCTATTTCAACATCAATGAAAGTTCATCGTAATATTATTTTAAGTATCTCATTTGACCAGCAATACATGATGTCAAACCCCTGGCCAGTGGCATAACAATCGAGCCAAATAATGATAATGTGCCAGCACAAAAAATTTGTTCATAACATCAATCGATTAATGACGAATGCCCTTGTGAAAACTAAAGTTACGTTGATCTTTCTAAAGATTCAAAGGTGAAAAATCTTTAAGTTTGCCCTGAAGTTGCCCTTTTTATTTTATTTTATTTTTTAAAAAGTAAATAGGCAAGGGAAGAGGGGCTGGGATGAAGCATACAGGAGCAATGGAATATCATGGTGGTCCTCGTTTACTGTCATGGAAAGTTTTATTATCCACATATATTCAGGGAAGAAGCCTCATTTTACTGAACCCTTTTTTTTTTTTTTTCTTTTATATTTTCATCCAAGTGGGCTGAAATGATAACATCCCAGGGGTCCATGGGGGGCTTAGATTAACTGTTTATGTGGCATACATATTTTATTTTTTTAAAGTAAATTGACATAACTTAACGTGACCTCACCCGACCAATTTAAGTTAGTAGGTAGACCGGTTTAAGTTAGGGGTTCCCCCTAATGAGCCATTTTCAGAAAAAGAGGGTGATAGAAGGTGCACTGTCCCTTCTTGGACGTTTATGCACTTCCTTCTCCTGCCACTTTTCTTATTCTTGTTAATTTATTCTCTCAGAATGTTATCTTAGAGACAGTATAAGGGATTTTCTAAAAGGTTTGTTTTGTAAGATTACATGCTAGTAGTTTTGGAGCATTTTGATTATTAAACAAAAGGGTTGCCTCTTCTCTAAGGATTCCTGTACCTCTTATCTTCCTCCTTTTTTTGCTTTTCCTCCTCCTCCTCATCTCCTTATTATTTCTTTTATTGATTGACATATTTACTGGAATTCATTATTTTCTTCGATTTTCCTTAAAATTTGGTTAATTTTTATTCCAATAATTTATTATTCTAATTGTTCCTAAATATGAACCATCGTCTAAATATGTATCCTTTAGATTGGTTGCATATCTGCAATTTATTACAACCTACTTATTGCATCTGGTTAGAGTTGTCTGAGATCATTGATGGTTGATTCTTGTGCAACTTTTTGCATTCTTAAAACAAATGTTGAGGCAAGTTTTAGTATTCGTTGAAAAAAAAACATTATTCTTGTGCCGTATGCTGAATTTTTTTTTTTTGACTCAGAACCATAGTTCCTGTTGCCGCGGAAATCCGTTCTCCAACTCGGGTGAGCCTCTGGCTCCTGATCTGGACGCCGATCTCGTCGCCTCGGGCGGAACCTGCAAGACAGTCCGTACGCAGAGGGTGCTGTGGGGGTTGCCCTCTGCGGAGGATCCTCCGACGCCCAAGTCAGTAGAGATACACAACAAGCATATGTGAGGAGAAGACTCTCACAGAAGAGTTTCCCTTAGGCGGGTGTTCTCTCGAGAGCTCTGAGCTCAAGGGGAGCTTCAATGGAATATCTGAGTCAGTGAATGAGTGTGAGTATGAGTAATTGTGTACCTGAGAGATTGGAGGACCGTGGCATTTATAGGGGATCACCTAGTTCCTTGGGCGTGTTGCGAGGAGAGGTCTGAAAGCCGTTAGGATTCAGAATAGATTTAAATCAAGTTTGTTATGAGGTTAGTAGGGTCCGTATTTTGTCAGTTAGAGGATCGATGGCTGGGAGAACTGGTTGATGCCTTGAGATTCAGCGATCACGTAGGCTCTAGGCCACTCTTGTGGGTCCTAGGCCACTTCTGGTTATGATTCCCCGCTTGGAATCTTATTCAGTTATAGTGAATTCAAACTCTCTCGCGCCGGATTCCGTAAAGGTATTTCGAATGCCTTGGTCCGACCAAAGCGAGGAATAACCTGGTTTTTTGAGGTATAGAATGGCTCGGCTTGGGTTGCCGAGGTATGAGGATAGCTCGGGTTACCGAGGTATGATCGGCTCAGATTGCCGAGGTATAAGAATAGCTCGAATTACCGAGGTATGGTCGGCTCAGATTGCCGAGGTATGAAAGTGGTTCGGGTTGTCGGGGTGACCCGACTTTATCAAAGATAATTCGGCTTCGTCGCTTGGCTATTATGCCAGCTGGCTGGTAGGATGTTGAGATTGGACCTGACCCAATTGTCGATGTGGGCGGTCATTAATGCAATGATGATTTTACCCCTCATCACATGCCCCCCACTCCCTAGTCCGAAGTGTAAGTTCGGATATAGGGAGTAGAGTTCCGGAACAATCTTATTTGGGGGATTTGAAAAGGCGAGCAATGATAATCTCGTAAATAACGGGCCATTGTTTCGTCATCATTTTTCGCTGTAGCTCGAGGAGGAAACGCCTCGTTTCCAGCAAGCCGCGATAGCGGAAGTTCCATGTGGTGGGATTTCTGGCGCCCATATCGGAAGTTTTGGCGTCTCGGGCTTCCTTTCTGAAGTGTTATTTAAAGAGGGCTGGGGCGGCGCTCCTTCTGCAACGCTTCTTTGTCCCTATCATAGAGATTTTCCATTCTTTCTCTGAGCCCTTACTTGCTTGTTCGTATCCTGCCTCCCATTCAGCCAGTATGAAGGGTCCAGGTGATGTTGCCTCTGAGATAACCCTTGACGATCTGAATAGGATCCGTCACCATTATAGGGTTCCTCTGGATATAGCCTTATGGGTGCCAAGGACCAAGCACTGGGTTTCGACGGAATTAAACCAGGGAGTCTTCTTCTATGAGGAGAGCTTGAGGGCAGGTCTCCAATTCCCTCTTCACCCGCTGATACAGGAGGTGATGAGGTTTTACAACATATGTCCAACAATGGTAGCTCCAAATAGCTGGCACAATCTTATCGGGTTCATCTCGATGTGCAGTCGTGTTGGGGTGACTGCGACCCTTCCCATATTCTGAGTATGCTACAACCTAGTTTTCGGTCCTACATTGGTCCTACATTGGTCCTCGAAAGTCATTCAAGATGATTTCTGATAACTCATCTTCGATAAAGGAGTGGAAGTCTTGCTTTTTCATTGCCGAAGGAAACATCGGTTTAGATTTTTCGAAAGGATGGGCGAATTATGTGAAGGATCCAGAGGCGCGCCCGGAGTTGAGCGAGCAGGAGAAAAGATATCTGGTTACCCTTCACAGTGGTCAGGAGGTTTCAGCCAGCACTCTGTTAGCAGAGGATGCCCTTTTTGCCGCCGGGCTTAGCTCTATTGACCCTCAAGGTGAGTCTTTGCTCTGATGGTCAGTGTGTTTATGTAATTCCGCTACTGTCTAACTGAACATATGCTGTGTTTTCAGCCGAGAGGTCCGCATTTGTGGGCCAAATAAGGAAGGAGCTGGGCAAGCGCCATAGGGGCTCCAGCTCCGGGGACAAGCACAGGTCTGAGAAGAGGGTTCGTCCTTCCGGGTCTCGCTCAAGGGAGCCAAGGAAAGATTGCATCGGCCACCATTCCTCTATCTCAAAGAGGGAGGAAGCGGAAGCGCCAGCCGTAATTGATGAGCCCTCCCTACCGGAGGGGGGCAAGGTAGCAGAGGAAACCATCGGGGGGAGCTCGGGAGGAGCTGCTGAGGTTTCCCCTCTCCAAATAGTAATTGTGTCAGACGATGCCGAGGAGGTGTCGCCGGTCCGTCCAGCGATCCTCCTGCCAGAGGTTCTTCAGTTACCAGCGATGGGAGTCCACTACGCATGAAAGAGGCCCCTGCTCAGGTGGAGGGGCCAGGAGAGGCAGTGGCGGCTGTCGAAGCTCAAGTGGAGCCACCTGTTGAAAGGCTGGTGGAGGTCAAGGTGCCTCCTGCTGAGGGTCTCTCTCTCGTGGTCCCCGGGGACATCGTGAAAGAGATTGGAGTTCAGGTGGAGTCTGTCGGAGATGAAGTAACAGTCGGAGAGGAAGAGGAAGAAGAAGAAGAATCTTTGAATGAAGGAGATGCTCAGACCGAGGTTCCCTCAGCCAGGGCCGAAGCATCTGAGGCCCTACAGGCTAAAGTTCTGATGGAGGAAGCCGAGCGGATGGCGGTTTCTCAGGCCAAAGTTCCTCAGGCCGGTTCTTCGGCTATGAGTTCTCTTGTCCATAGCCCAGAGGTGGATGACATACTCACTGCCTTGATGAGGTCTATTTTGTGCGCGGGGGGGAGTTCCTCGATGGATGAGCCTACAGTCGAGGGTATCATCGATGCGGCTTTCGGTTGGCTCAGGGCGCCGAAGGATGTTTACCTTATTTCCAAAATTAGTAACGCTACTCTCATGAAGATTGCTTCAAACTACGCCTCCCGGGTAAGTTATTGTACCGAGTTTGTAATTCCTGATTGGTCAGTTTGGCCGTGGTTTCTTACTTGTGTTTTTCTTGCAGAATGCCTTGATTACAAGGGGGCTGAATTGGCGCTTAAATTTGGCCACTGGGGCTTGCGCTCAGGCCAGAAGGAGGCGGCCGACCTTCGGACAAGGGTGGATTCAACCAACCGGCTTTCCAGGGCCTTGGCGTCTGTTAAGGCGGACTTTGAGAAGGTGGGCGAGTCTTACCGAATTACAGCCGAGAGGGCCTCTTAGCTCGAGGCTCAAGTCAGAGAGCTCCAGGGTTTCCGTGAACAATCGGACAAGGCTTGCATGGAGTTATCCCAAATTAAGGCTAAATGCCAATGAAGTTAAGGCCATGCAGCAGTATTTTGATACAAGGTGGGACCAGCTGAAGGCTAGTCATGCTGAGGAGAAGAATAGTTGGGGCAGGAGGCTCGAAAAGGAGGAGCACAGGTGCCGGCAGCAGCGGGATCAGCTTGCCAGTTTGAATAAGGAACTTGCCGATATGGAAAATCGGCTGAAATAGCAACATGAGCAGATTGCTAAGCTCACCACCGATCTCGATCAATCTCGGCAGAAAATCAGGGACAAACAGTCCCGAATTAATGACCTCAAGGAGGGTCTCCAACAGAATAAACCGGCCAAATTGAAGGCCATGGAAAATGTTCATGAGCTGAGCAATAAAATGGCTCGGTGGGAGGAAGAGGTATAGTATCTTCCCATTTATTTGCCTTCGATACTTTTCTTTTGCTCGTGGGCTCAAACGTCCTGATGTTTTGCAAATGGGCAAAATCGGGCTCGAGGCGCAGGAGCAATTTAGGGCTCTAAGGGCGGAGTTGTCCGCGAGTCGCCAAATGAACCTTGAACTCGAGGACCAGCTAGCTGAAGCTCATAACCAAATCACCTCGGCTGTGGAGGAGTACAAAAGTTCTGCTCATTTTTCTAAAGAGCGTAGAGAGGCTTGTGCCGATGCATTCCAATTCAGCAAGGAGGAAACTCGAGTGAAGATCTCTTGAGCGTATCCCGAGTTGGATTTATCCTTTCTGGAGGCCAAACATTTTGATACTCGTACCCCAGGGGCCAAAGAAGCCGAGTATGAGGATATTTCGGACGTCGATCTTGATGCTATCCTGGGCCCTAATGAGGTCGTGGCTCCCGAAGAATGCCCTCAGTCTGCTACTGAGGAACCCAAGATTTCTCTTCCAACAACATTTGAAGTGGGTGAAGCAAGCCCTTCCGGATGTTATCAAGGAGGTTCTCGGGACCGACCCGAACCCTGATTCTTAAGGGTCGCTTATGTATTTTTGCTTTTTCAATTTGTAATCCGATCAAAATTCAATGAATGAATCTTTTGATCTCTTTTTCTTTTTGCTTTGCCTTATCGCTTTGGTCATTGCCTTTCTGAACGACCTTTTTTTTGGGAGTTCCCTTGATGGTAAACGAATCGTAAATGAAATGCGCTTTACGGTCGGATAGTCCTTGGGGGTTCTAAGTCGAAGATTCTGCTCAATCGAAGCCAGATTAACTGGTTTTGCTGATGCATAAAATTGTTCGGTTTTGCCGTGGGACGTAACTCTGACTTTGCCTTAGTTGGGGCCGAGGTTAGGTGCGCGCAAGCCAACCTGGTTCGCTAAGGCGCAAAATGGTTTGGCGTTGCTATGGAATGTAATTCCGGCCTCGCTTGTAGCGAGTTGAGTAATTTGAAATACGCAAGGGAACTTGACCCGTTGAATCATGGGATAGCTCGGCTCGAAATGGCCAAAACCTGCTAAAGTACCTCGGTTAGGGCCGAAGTTAGATAGTTCGGTTTGTTCGAAGCAAAAAGTTGGTACGTTTTTCATCGAGGCATACGAAACAGCTTTGCTGAAGGATGCTTTGTTTTCGGTCAAAGCATTTATCCCGTTGGCCTTTTCCAATGCGGGTCCTTTTAACGTACGCGATAAGCATTCGATTGCCATTGGACGGCATCATTTTCGGAAGGGGATTTCCTAGGCCTGCCCATATCTTAAGGAGCTGCGGCCAATTTCCTGCATTTAAGGCTCTTGATTCGAGATCAAAAAAAGATCTTCTGCCTTTCGTCATAGCTTGGGAGGTGTGCTCGGTGTGCTTCGGAATGCACTCCTTTCTTTTGCCCTATCACGTGGCGGCATGGCAAGGATGTTTCAAATTCTAGGGCTCCCTTCTTTAATAACTGCTCCTAGTTTGCTTGCCTATAAAATGGGGAGAGCGGGTTGTGTTAGGCTATCTCCCAAGACCTTCTCTTTTTGTTAGTCATAAGGGCTTTCATGGCGCTTGTTTCATCGAGGATGGGGAGGTCGAGCTTCCCTTTTGAAAGCTGGTTCATTTCAGATAACTGGGGTGATGGGGAAGCTGCTGAAGAGCAGGCAGTCCTTAAGGGAGGAATTCTCGAAGGTCATGTGGAGAGCGCATGGGATGCCCGCAGAGGTCATATGGGGAGCATACGTACGCGTTTCATGTGTGTCCTTTATCACTTGCCATGGGGATCACAGAAAATGCAAATCATACGTACTCCCCATGGTAGACATGGAGTTCACCTCCTTCCCCAATTTGGATTCCTCAGTTCATCCGCCTAAGGAATCTTTTTCCATATGAAGAGGGAGGAGGGTGGTGTTGGTCTGCTGGTTCTCTGCCTATGTTGTTGGGCAGTGGCTAGCAGCCCAGCATCCCACTTGGGGGGATGCTTCATTGGCATAAGCATCTACAGGTCTTTGACCTGGTTATGATCCCCCAACGTGTCCGTCCGAGGGATCCATGGATGGCCTACTTTGTTCTTTGGCATTAACCAGTGGCTCAACAGAGCTGTCTGGTTTCTCTGATTTCTGGGGTCGGATGTAAAGACATCGTTATCGACTGAAGCTGCTCAGCCGAGCTTTTATCCTATTTGTATTTTTTGTGCTATGATGCACTTGTAATGCCTCTCAGGAGGTTGTAATTCTTTCATTAATAAAGAAAGTTCCTACTCTTTCTTCTTCTAACATCTGTTTCTTTTTCCGATGTGATTGTGTTGAGAGTTGCTACTCTCATTTTATGCTTTTTGGACCGTAGCATAATCTATAAGTCCAGCAGCGCTTTTGCTACTTTGTTTTGTTAACATGATATTCGGTCCTCTATGGAGGAAGCGTTCATCTCTGTTTAGGTTAGAGGGAGGCCTGGGCGGCCCTATGAACTCATGTGGTAAACATGATCTTATTTAAGGGATGAAGTAGGTATTTCTTTGAAAAGAAATAACTTGCATAATCTTGCTGGTGAGCGAAGAAAGGTTACTTACCTCTGTTGAAGCATGATAGGACGCCTCGGTCGTGTCAGAGTGTTTGAGGAATCACCCGATCAGGCTAAAACTTTAGAACTATATCACTCAGTTTGGTCGAGGCTTTGGGGATAATTCAGAAATATATCACTCGGTTTGCTCGAGGCTTCAGAAATATATCACTCGGTTTGTCCGAGGCTTTAGAAATATATCACTCAGTTTGGTCGAGGCTTCAGAAATATATCACTCGATTTGGCCGAGGCTTCAAGATTATATTTTACTTGGCGCTGCCAATGTACGGAGACTATCACTCGGATTGGTCGAGGCTTCAAGATTATATTTTACTTGATGCTGCCAAGGTACGAAGCTCTCTTGGCCCGGCCGAGGTTTGTCAAATATATTTTACTTGGCGTAGTACAGAGATCGCTCGGCCCGGCCGAGGATTTAAGATTATATTTTACTTGGTGCTGCCAAGGTACGGAGACCGTCACTCGGCTTGGCCGAGGCTTCAAGATTATATTTTACTTGGCACTGCCAAGGTACGAAGCTCTCTTGGTACGGCCGAGGTTTGTCAAATATATTTTACTTGGCGCGGCCAAGGTACGAAGATCGCTCGGCCCGGCCAAGGATTTAAGATTATATTTTACTTGGCACTGCCAAGGTACGGAGACCATCACTCGGCTTGGCCAAGGCTTTAAGATTATATTTTACTTGGTGCTGCCAAGGTATGAAGCTCTCTCAGCCCGACCGAGGTTTGTCAAATATATTTTACTTGGCACGGCCAAGGTACGAAGATCGCTCGGCCTGGCCAAAGATTTAAGATTATATTTTACTTGGCACTGCCAAGGTACGGAGACCGTCACTCTCTGGCCGAGGCTTCAAGATTATATTTTACTTGGCACTGCCAAGGTACGAAGCTCTCTCAGCCCGACCGAGGTTTGTCAAATATATTTTACTTGGCGCAGCCAAGGTACGGAGATCACTCGGCCCGGCCAAGGATTTATAAACCTGCATCTCATTGCAGCTTTCAAGGAGAGTCATAAAAATTTCACGAATCTTTGAGAATTAAATTTAATTCAATGAACAGAGTGAGTTTAGCTAGGGCATACTTTACTGGTGGTATGCACGGAGATTATCCGAGTTCCATGTTCGAGAAATAGATTTCCTATCTAACTCTTGGAGCTTGTAGGTGCTGGGTCTGATTACTTCCACCACTTGGTAGGGGCCTTCCCAATTCGGGGACAATTTTCCTTGCTCCAGTGGTTTCGAGATGGATGCCTTCCGAAGCACCAGATCGTTAGGGAGGAAAATATTTCCTCGGCCTATGTTGGAGTGATAACGAGCTACTCTTTGTTGGTAGGCGGCCATCCGTATTCGGGCCTTCTTCCTAACTTCTTATATTAAGTCAAGATTAGTTCGGAGCTTCTTGTCGTTGGATTATTCTGAATAGCATTCCACATGAGGGGAGGGAGTCCGACTTCCACAGGGATGACAACCTCTGTACCAAAAGCCATCTTGAATGGGGTTTCCCTGTGGGTGCTCTTTCAGTAGTTCGGTACGCCCACAACACGTGATGGAGTTCCTCGGCCATCTGCCTCGTGCCTGGTTAAGCCGAGCTTTGATTCCCTGTAGGAGAGTTCAGTTGGTTACCTCGGCTTCTCCATTAGCTTGAGGATGTCCGACCGATGTCAGGCAATGAAGAATGCCATGATCCTCGCAGAACTCTCGGAGCTTAGGGTTGTCAAACTGCTTCTCATTGTCGGTGATGATAGTGTGAGGAAGACTGAAGCGGCAGATGATGGACCTCCACACAAAGTCTTTAGTGTGGGCTTCGGTTATCTAGGCGACTACTTCGGCTTCAACCCACTTAATAAAATAATCAATTGCAACAAATAAGAACTTCCTTTGCCCCGTTGCGAGGGAAAAAGGGCCAAGAATATCCATCCCCTACTTGGCGAAGGGCCAGGGGGATGATATGGAAGTCAGGTTTGCCGAGGGGAGCCTCTGGACATTTTAATGCCTCTAGCATAAATCACAAGTTCGAACGAGGTCATCGGCGTCTTTTGCATCGTCGGCTAATAATACCCTGGCGCAGCACTTTGTGGCATACGGCCCGACCATCGAGATGATTGTCGCAGATACCTTCGTGGACCTTCCGGAGAGCATAATCAGCCTCTGTTGGTCGGAGGCACTTGAATAGCGATATTGAGAAGGACCGCTTGTATAGCCGGTCATCGATCAGGACATAATGAGATGACTGCATTTTCAGCTTCCTTGCTTCCTTTCTATCAGTGGGCAGCAACCCTTCTTTAAGGTACTTATGCAGAGGGTCCATCAGGATGGTTCGGTATCTACCTGCATCATCTGGTTAGCATCGACGATGCTGGGCTTCTTGAGGACCTCCAAGTAGAATTTTCGCTCGAGATTCATTGACTCTGTAGTTGCCAGGCGGGACAGAAGGTCAAAGTGCGTGTTTTCAGTCCTTGGGATATGGACAATTTTAAATTCATCAAAACAGGAGGATAAATCGTGCACCTTTTGGAGATACCGGATCATACTCGGCTCTCGAGCCTCAATTCTCCCTGCATCTGGCCAGCCACCAACTGAGAGTCGGTGTAAGCGATCAACTTATTGACCTTGAGCTTGCGGGCGATGCGGAATCCAAAGAGCAAGGCTTCATACTCTGCTTCATTATTTGAAGCCGGAAAGGAGAAGTGGATGTCATATTCGAAAGTTGTTCCCTCCGGGCTGGTGAGGACCAGGCTGGCGCCAGAGCTGCCCGCGCTGGAGGATCCATCAGCATGAAGTAACTACGAGGTGCTGGGCTTTGGTTGTCTGGGTGTATCCGAAGCAGAGCCATCTTCGGGTATGGTGCATTCAAGGAGGAAGTCCGCCAGAACCTGGGCTTTAATGGCTAGATGAGACTGATACTGAATGTCGTGCTCGCTCAGCTCGACAGCCCATTTGGTCATTCTTCCCGATGCTTCCGGATGATGGATAATTGCCTTGAGGTTGGTCGGTTAGGACGATGACAGTGTGCACTTGGAAGTACGGCCGCAACTTTGGACCGATGTTACCAGAGCCAGGACCATCTTCTCGACTCGAGTGTACCTCGTTTCAGCGTCTTTGAGTAGTTTGCTGACATAATAGATAGGTCTTTGGACTTTGTTCTCCTCTCTGATTAGCACCGAGCCAACGACGTTTCGAAAATCGCCAAGTATAGATCAATACTTCCTCTGGCTTCAGGCTGTTGATGAGAGATGGTGAGCCGAGGTATTTCTTGAGGTCTTCAAAGGACTCCTGGCAATCTGGGATCCACTAGAAGTTTTTGGCCGACCGAAGCACTTTGAAGAAGGGAAGGCATTTCTCGGCCGATAGAGCAATGAAGTGGCTGAGGGCTGCTACTCTCCCAGTGAGGCATTGCATGTCCTTAACTGACCCAGGCGGGGCCGTTTGTTGCAGGGCTTGGATCTTCTGAGGGTTTGCCTCGATGCCTCGCTGAGAAACCATGAAGCCAAGGAATTTTTCGGAATTGACCCCGAAGGCGCATTTGGTAGGGTTAAGCTTCATCTGATACTTTCGAAGTATGGCAAAGCTCTCCGCGAGATCCTTAACGTGCTGGGATGCCTCCTTGCTTTTACCAGCATGTCATCAGCATACACATCCATGTTCCAGCCGATTTTCTCCTTGAAGACTTTGTTGACCAGCCTTTGGTAAGTGGCACCTGCATTTTTCAAACCAAAGGGCATAACTCGGTAGCAATAGATACCTCGGTCGGTGATGAAGGCAGGTTTCTCCTCGTCTTTGGGCGCCATTTGGATCTAGTTGTAGCCTAAATAGGCATCCATAAAAGTCAGCATTTGATGGCCTGAAGTTAAATCCATGAGCTGGTCGATCCACGGAAGAGGGAATCTATCTTTGGGCAGGCCTTGTTGAGGTTAGTGAAATCGATGCAGATCCTTCATTTGCCATTCAACTTTTTCACCATGACCACATTCACCAGCCAATCGGGGTAATTAACCTTTCGGATAAATTTGGCTTTGATGAGTTTATCCACTTCTTCGATGGCTTTTGGCGCTTAGGGACGAAGTTCCTTTTTTCTGCTTAATGGGCTGAATGTCTCGTCCATGCTAAGGCGGTGGACCAGGATGTCTGGGCTGATTCCAGGCATATCCGATGCAGACCAGGCGAAGATGTCAGCATTCCTCCGAAGGAATTCAATTAATTATTGCCAAGCTTTCCTTCCAGCTGTGACCCAATCTTTATGGTTTGGTCGGGCCGAGCCTCGTTAAGTGGTACCTCCTTCAGTTCTTCGGTTGGCTCTCCTCGTTGCTCGGTGAGATCTTTCCGAGCATCCAGCCTGTCCACCTCGGGCTTTCTAGACTGGAGGTCGGCGACAAAGCAATGTCGAGCTATGATCTGACTTCCTCGAACAACCCCCACTCCCCATTCGGTGGTAAACTTCATGGCAAGATAAGGAATGGAAATGATGGCTTTGAGAGATATTTGCTCCGGTCTGTCGAGGATGGCGTTGTAAGGAGACCTGAGCTTGGTCACGAGGAAATCCATGAGCACGGTAGCCACGTGGGGCCAGGTGCCGGCTTGGACTGACAGAGTGATGACTCCTTCATGGATTATGGAGTCACCTGTGAAGCCCACTAGGGTGGACTCCATCGGTCGGAGGCTTTCTACCCAAAATTTTAATCTCACAAAGGCATCAAAATACAGAACATTAACAGAGCTTCCAGTATCAATCAAAATACGGTATATCATAATTGTTCATGTTCAAAGATACAACCAAGGCATCATCATGGGGATACTGTACGTCCTGAAGGTCTTCATCAGATAAAGTGAGCTCATCAACTCGAGCTTTCGTTGGCAAGTTTTCCTCCTCGCTTGACCAAGAAGATGCGGATCCGGCTGCCACTATCACATTGACATTGTCGAGGATCGGGGGATTTGGTGGAGGAAGCTGGCGAGGCTCAGGTTGGTGATTCTCCTCATCGTTCGGCTCAGGGGGACCCCTGAATCGGTCCAGTCTGTCCTGCAGGATCAATCGCTCGATCTTGTTCTTGAGTTTCCAATAGTCCTCAGTATCATGCCCGTAGTCCCGATGGAAGCGGCAGTACTTGGTCGGGTCCCTTCGAGTCGCATTGCCTCGGAGAGGGGAGGCCGGGGAATTTGCCACTCAATCTCCATCAGGATCTGCACTCTTGGCGTGGTAAGTGGAGTGTAGCGGTCGAACCTTCAAACCGGACTCCGAGTTCAGTCTCGAGGCGATGGCGGAGGAGCTCTATGGTGGCGAGGTGGGCTAGCACGGCGGTGGGCCTGTTGCTTGTCCGAGCCCTTTGCCTCCTTCTTCTTCAGCTGCTCAGCCCGAGCTGATCTCCTTGATTCTTCAATCCTGACATACTTGTCCACCAGGGACATCATGTCTGAAAGGCTCTTCAGGTAGTTAACCTCTAGAGCCAAGTAGAAGTCTCCCTCCTTGGACACTCCTTCGGCCATGGCGAACATGGCCACCTCGTGATTGAGATGGTCGACTTCTAAGAGGGTCGTGTTGCAGCAGCCGAGGTATCCCCCTCTCTCTGTTTGACCTCAAGAGGGAATCAGATCTCCATCGCTAGCGATGGCTGCTGAAGAACTGGCTGATGAGCAAATAGCTCAGTTTGTCAAAGGAATCAATGGAACCTAGCTTCAAGATGTTGAACCAGGTTCGAGCAGACCCCCCTTAGGGTGGAGGGGAAGGCTCGACACAGGATCGCATCCGATGCTCCGTGGAACATCATGATGGATCTGAAGCTGCTGAGATGGTCGTCGGGATCGATGGATCCATGGTACAGCTCGATGGTGGGGAGCTTAATATGAGGGGGAATCACTTCCCTCATGATCCTCTCGGAGAAGGGAACGCCTTGCTCTGCTTTCGGTTAGGGCGGAGGGGCTTGCCTGGCGGCGTCTAACTCCCGACGCCATTCTTGCCGCATCTCCTGCATCTGCTGCCTGATCCCCTCATCCAGAGTGATAGAAGGGATCAGGCGATGGGAAGGCGGCAGCGGTGTTGAGTCTTGGGAGGACACCAAGGAAGGGGAACGAACTCGCCTAGATCTAGCGGGCTCTTTCCTCTGGCTCGCTGCGGCGCCAGTTTTGCCTTTGCGGGCTGGTGATGATAATCCGCCGCTTCCGACGGATTGAAGAAAGAAATCACCGGCGGAGCAGGGGCAGCGACCTCTTCATGAAACTGAGGAGCAGGGACGGCAGGGCCATGGATTGCCTGGAGCCCCTGGACCAACTGGGTTAATGCTTGAACCTGCTAGAATAGCGCGGCGAACTGGTCCAACGTTACCACCATTGCCGGGGCGAAGGGGTTTTAGCTGGTGGTGGCGGTGGAGGTACCGCACCGCTAATCGGATCAGGCCTTTGAGAGGCGGCCTGATCTTGAGCTTCAGATGTAGCTCTTTTCCGATTGGCCATTAGAGGTTGCTTCTTCTGGTTCTTTGAGCCTTGTCTCATGGATTACAAGTTTATGGGACTTGAGGCCCTTCCTCTAGCGCCAATATGTTGCCGTGTAAATCCGTTCTCCAACTTGGGTGCACCTCTGGCTCCTGATCCGGACGCCGATCTCATCGCCTCGGGCAAAACCTGCAAGACAGTCTGCACGCAGAGGGTGCTGTGGGGGCCCTCTGCGGAGGACCCTCCGATGCCTAAGTCAGTAGAGATTCATAGCAAGCAGATGTGAGGAGAAGACTCTCACAGAAGAGTTCCCCTTAGGCGAGGTTCTCTCGAGAGCTCTGAGCTCAGGGAGAGCTTCAATGGAATATTTGAGTTAGTGAATGAGTGTGAGTATGAGTAATTATGTACCTGAGAGATTGGAGGACTGTGGCATTTATAGGGGATCACCTGGTGGTTCCTTGGGCGTGTCGCGAGGAGAGGTCTGAAAGCCATTAGGATTTAGAACGGATTCGAATCAAGTTTGTTATGAGGTCAGTAGGGTCCGTATTTTGTCAGTTAGAGGATCGACAGCATGGAGAACTGGTTGATGCCTTGAGATTCAGCGATCACGTAGGCTCTAGGCCACTCTTGTGGGTCTTAGGCCACTTCTAGGTATGATTCCCCGCTTGGAATCTTATTCAGTTATAGTGAATTCGAACTCTCCTACACTGGATTCCGTAGAGGTATTTCGAATGCCTTGGTCCGACCAGAGCGAGGAATAACTTGGTTTCTAAGGTATAGAATGTCTCGGCTCGGGTTGCCGAGGTATGAGGATAGCTCGGGTTACCGAGGTATGATCAGCTCAGATTATCGAGGTATGAGGATAGCTTGAATTACCGAGGTATGGTCGGCTCAGATTGCCGAGGTATGAGAGTGGTTCGGGTTGTCGGGGCGATCCGACTTTATCAAAGGCGATTCGGCTTCGTCGCTTGGCTGTTATGCCAGCTGGCTGGTAGGATGTTGGGATTGGGCCTGACCCAATTGTCGATGTGGACGGTCATTAATGCAATAACGATTTTACCCCTTATCAGTTTCTATAGTCTTATCTAAACTTTCTGAAGGAGGCTTTGGAAACTGTAATTAAGAGGTCGTTTACATTTGGGCTGCATCAAAGTGGTATTAGAGTAACTTAGTTACTGAATTGCTAGATTTGATCTTTTCTTCTTTCCACTATCTTTCCTGCTTTTTTATAGTATGTGATCCTATGGTTTTTAGAGTTAGTAGAAACTAATGACTATCATGTTGGTCATCAACGCAAGTTATTTGATGTAGCTTTGATGAGGTTGTGTTGAACGTAGATTTAGAAATACACTTTTTGCTTGGAAACAACGTAGTTTTAGCCTTTTTTATGAATTACATTTATTGGAAGACCATGTGGATATTTCCACTTGTAATCTTGTAGCCTTTCCTAGTTTGTTTCTTTCATTTTCTCACACCCCTTCTAATCTGGTTCTGGTTCCCGATCATCTGTAGAAGCATTGTGGGTGAATTAGATGAAGAGCTGGATTCAAATCTGGACCTATCAAAACTTAGAGCACATCCTCTCAAGTCTGTGATCCATTGATCAACTTAATGTCCAAGCTCTCGATATTATCCTCTCTATAAGAGAGATGTGGTTTGATATCTTCGATAACAATTAAGAAGCAATTAAAGTTGATTCACTACAAGAAAAATAAAATATTACGATGCTCAAATGCATCGCAATTGCATCGCTAAACATGCTATTGCGACGCAATAGCGACGCAATGACGGCGTCGCTCAGATGTCCGTCGCAATATCCATTTGTCGCAATTGTGTCGTAATATTGTGACTCTCTGTGACGCAACATTGCGTCGCAATATTGCGACACATCCATATGCATCGCTAAATTAAAAATTAATTATAAGATTTAAAATTATTATTAAATATTGCGACGCACTCAATTGCATCGCAATATTGTGACACATTTCGTTGCGTCGCAATATTTAATAATAATATTTATGATATAATAGCGACGCAATTTGCGTCGCTAAAGCATCGCAAATAATTTTTTTTTTTAAAATATTGCGACGCAAGGTCATTGTGTCGCAATATTTATTAAAATATTTTAGATATAATAGCAATTCAATTTGAGTCGCTAATGCGTCGTTATTAATTTTTTTTAAATTATTACGACGCCAGGTCATTGCGTCGTAATATTTAATAATATATTTTGAAAATATTAGCAATGCAATTGCAGTCGCTAATGCGTCGCTAAATAAATATTTTTTTTAAAAAAAATAAAAATTTAAAAATTAAAATGGTTAATACAATTTCGTTACATTTAAATATTGATCGAAACATTCTTCACTCATATTGATCCAAACAATAATCATTCAATTTCCAAAAATAATTCATATATTAAAATTTTGAAGTTTTCATGTACAACATAAAAAAAGAAAAAAAAAATACATCAAGAATCTGAGCGATCACATGGAGGCTGTGGAGGCTGGAGACTCTACGACAAGCGGCTAACCATATCCCGCAAATAATGCATCTCATCTCACATGTCTGCAATCTCCTGATCCCAGGCCTCGCATACGATCTTCGAAATCATGCTCAACCTCCTGCCGAACCTCCTTTGCAATAGATCTCCGAAGGTCGTCTAAACGCTCGGGAGGAAGATCACCAGAAACTCGCGAGCTGAAGGCCTGATGGGGAAAATATGTAGAAGCTCTAGTGCCCAGACCATAGACCCTGCGGTCTCGTGGCTGGGCACCAACAGCCTCCAAAAACACACGCCGACTCTCCTCTGCTGAGAGTTCGACGGGCGTCTCCCCATCAGTAGAGTCGACTTGCGATGCCTGGGAGCGAAGCTCCTCGACTCGTGTCTTTAAATTATGAAATCAACAATAAATGAGTTAATAAATTTCTCAAAATAAAATTTTAGAAATTAAACAGATACTACATAAATCTAATTTCTTACCGCAACCTCTCCGTGATCGCCTGTCGACCCAGGAACCGTCCCTCCTGGTGTGTGTCGCCCTGAATAGACGAAACTCACCAGGATCTCCGCCCTCCTGCTCAGACTATAACATTAAAAAAATGATATTAATACAAATATTTGTAAATAACTAAATAGTAATTAAAATATTTATGTTTTCTTACCATACGCGGTCTGTGCTCCTGAATCGAAATGGAGCCCGAAGTATGGCGGGAGAGACCCGTGCCAGGACCGCCCTTCTCAGATCGGCGGTTCGTGCTGGCTGATGCGGACCTCCTGCGCTAGCCATCGGACTGCCAGGCCTGCTGCCACTCGTGCCAAATACCCTCTGGCACGTGCGCAGGACGCTGACCCGATGACCTCCAACGATGAAGCATGTCGGAGTATCGGCGTCCCGTCAGAGCCTCCCATGCTGCCCTAATGGCATCATGGCTGGCAGGATCCCACGTAAACTTTTTCTGCATTAAAATAAACAGTTAGTTTCGAATTTATTAAGATTAAGAAATTTTATATCAGTGATAAATTGTATTTAATAAGTTTACCTGAAACTCAGAAAAATAAAACTCCCT
>UESW01001373.1:0-32130 GCA_900491605.1 Calamus simplicifolius | reverse complement strand
GGATAGGAAAAATAGGTAAAACTTTCTTTTCTTAAAGTATTTGGCCGCATTGCTTATTCTCTAATTGAGAAAGAGAAGAGGAGTAAGTTAGACTCCAAGTCTATAAAGTGTGTTTTCATTGGATACGGTGGCGATGAGTATGGCTATAAGCTCTGGGATTTCCAGAATAATAAGATCATTCGAAGCAAGAATATGGTATTTGATGAAGAGCATACTTACAAGACAGAAAGGATGCAGTGGAAGAAAAGAAACATGAGTTTATAGAACTCGATCCTGTCAGAGATGGAAAAATTCTTCAAGTGCAAACTGAAGATGGAAACTCTGAGGATGTGGAGGAGGAAGATGTTGTTGGAACAGACAGCCACATGCATACATCGGTACCTCAGCCAGTGTCCCCACAGTTGAGGAGGACCACGAGGGTTACCAGGCCATCACAGAGGTATTCTGCTGATGATTATGTTTTGTACACAGATTCTGGAGAGCCAGAATGTTTTGTTGAAGCCATGCAGGATGAAGCTAAGGTCAAGTGGGAGTTGGCTATGAAAGAGGAGATGGACTCTTTAAAGCAAAACAAGACTTGGGATCTTGTGAAGTTACCCGCTGGCAATAAAGCTATGTTCAACAAATGGGTGTACAAGATGAAGAATGAGGTCGATGGTACCAAGAGATACAAGGCAAGGTTAGTTGTCAAGGGTTATGCACAGAAAGAGAGAATTGACTTCCAGGAGATCTTTTCTCCAGTAGTCAAGATGACATCCATCAGGGTGATTCTTAGCTGGTAGCAGTAGAGGATCTTCATCTAGAGCAGTTAGATGTGAAGACAGCATTTTTTCATGGAGATTTGGAAGAGGAGCTGTACATGCACCAGCCAGAAGGTTTCCAGGTCAGGAGAAAGGATGACATGGTATGCAGATTGAAGAAAAGTTTGTATGGTCTGAAGCAGGCTCTGCGGAAATGGTACCTCAAGTTTGACAGTTTCATGCTAGAAAAAAGGCTTCACCAGATGCCAGTTAGATCATTGTGTGTACTTTTAGAGGTACATTACAAATGAGTTTATTATTTTATCCTTGTATGTGGACGATATGCTTGTAGCAGGTTCCAGTATGAGGAAGATAGAAGAGCTCAAGAAACTGATGGCAAAGAAGTTCTCAATGAAGGATTTGGGAGAGGCGAAGTAGATTCTTGGCATGAGGATCAACAGAGATAGGAAACAACGGAAGCTGTGGCTATCTCAGGAGGACTATGTAGAGAAGGTACTGAAAAGGTTCTATGAAGAATGCAAAGGCAGTGTCAACACCTTTGGCAGCACACTTCAAGCTTAGCAAGCAGTTGTGTCCAACAACTCAGAAGGCAAGGGATGAGATGATTAGAGTTCCATATGCCTCAGCCGTGGGAAGTCTAATGTATGCAATGGTTTGCACAAGACCAGATATCGCACAAACAGTGGGAGCAGTCAGCAGGTACATGCAGAATCCAGGCAAGGAGCACTGGAATGCAGTGAAGTGGATCTTAAGATATCTCAGGGGTACATCAACTTACAGTTTGTGCTATGGAGATGATAGTCTTCAAGTACAGGGATTTGTAGATGCGATCACTCTAGTGACAGAGACAGTGGGAGGAGCACCACTGGTTATGTTTTCACTGTCGGTGATACAGCAGTGAGCTAGGTATCTTAGTTGCAGAAGATAGTGGCATTATCAACTACAGAAGCTGAGTATGTGGCGATCACTGAAGCTAGTAAAGAGATGATCTGGTTACAGAGGTTGAAGGAGGAGCTCGGCAAGGAGCACAAGTATACATTATGGAGCGACAGCCAGAGCGTAGTTCATTTGGCAAGGAATCCAGCATTTTATGCAAGAACCAAGCACATTCAGCTTAGGTATCATTTCATACGCAGTGCATTGGATGAGGAGCAGTTGAAGCTGAAGAAAATTGATGGAGCTAAAAACCCTGCAGATATGTTCACTAAGGTTGTGAGCAGAGATAAGTTGAGTCTCTGTTGCAACTTGGTGAAGCTTTCCAAGAGATAGATCAAGAGAGCGCGGCACAGAGAAAGAAGGTAGATCTAAGAGTGATGTCATTAATCTCCAAGTGTGTAATTGTTATGGATGGAGATTAATTTCATCAAGAGGAAGCCCAAATAAGAGTTCACGAAGGAGTTGGCAAATCAGTCATTATCCAAAAGTAACAATCATGAGATTTGGATAGATTTTGGGGAGTTAGTTGAGGATGGTTTTTGTCATTATCCAAAAGTAACAAATATAAGATTTGGATAGATTTTGGGGAGTTAGTTGAGGATGTTTTGGTCATTATCCAAAGTCACCGTAGGGAGCTTTTGGAGGAGGATTTGAGGCGTCATCTCAGCTACACCGCCAGCCACAAAAAATCTCGTGTGGGAGTTACGAACGTGGAAAATAAATTGGAGGCTCGGTGAGAACCTCTGTGTGTTGCAGAGAGATAGAAAAAAATTGTGAGATCACAAGAGTTTCTGAGAGAGAGAGAGTTTTAAGGGCTTGTACTTGATTCAACTCTTAGTGAAGCCTTGTAGATCCTGTGCCGCCGTGGACGTAGCCCAGTTTGGGTGAACCACGTAAAATCCTCGTCTCTCGCTGTTTTCTTTTAGATTTTGGTTCATATTATTATTCAGTATTTTTTATTGATTTTATCGCAACTGCGTGCTTGTCCGTACTAATAGCGATCATATTAGAGGAATATTTGTTGTATTCCCTATCATACATGATATAGATGGTGCATCATGTGATTCTTTTTCCTTCTGAAAAGCCATTCATCTCTTCTTTTTCTTTAACCTTGCAGAGACAATATCAGTCATTACAAATGATGGACTACCATTATAGCAAGTATCATTTTTTTAACACTAAATATTGCAAATTTTTGAAAGTTTCAATATATCATGAACTATTCATGTAAACCTTATGACAACATTCAACTCCTATGGTTCCCTCCTCCTTCCCCAGTGATGTCTAACTTTCAATTTTTTTTCTCATTTAGGGAATTTTGAAAGGCTTTGACCAAGCTGCCAACATCATTCTTGATGAATCACATGAACGGGTTTCCTCCACAAAGATTTGTCCCCGTGCTTCATTTTTTTTGCAGATATTGTGAAGTCCTAAAACGCATAAGTGACTACTCTAGTTGTTGCGCTTTCTAATTTTTGCATGCCAGTGAGTTTTTTTTTTTTTAATTGTTTTCTTATGTTCACTGTTTCCAAGGTGGTTGTTCGGTGCTTTGAACTGCTGTTGATTGTAATTGCTTTTTCTGCTTTGCCTATTGAGTCTGGTGATCTATTTTAATATCAAACAAGTTTTTGATAGAATTCTTGTGTAGGATGTAGGATGCTAGAGAAGAGGTTTCTGTATTAGGACTTGTTTTCTGTTCATAGCGCTCCTTGCTTTCTTGTGCCAAAAGTAAGCAGGACACTCATGATCAAGGCCTAGATGAGCACCAAGAAGACAATGTCATATACTAGATCAATTCTTTCTCAGACGAAAAAGAAATCACTATTTTAGTTGCTGATGAAATGATTGAGGATGCTGCAAGGGATGCTAGCAAGGATATTCCTTGAAATGTTTGTGGCCTTCATGGACTCTACTAGGATGTTGTTGAGTGATTGTAGAGGTATCGCCAAGAAGAAATCTAGTTGTTTTGCACTTCTTTAAAACCAAGTACATGACTTGTACTTGTAGGTGCCTTATGGCCTCGATACCCACAACCAACAGAACTACCAAGTCTGAACTCTAGGTGCCAATTAGTCTTTGTGATAACATCTATATAGTTTGTTGCCAATATTTTAATTATTTGTCTGTAGGAGTTTCTCCCTGAGTCCTTTTGATGCATATGGGAGGTATAAGCCATCGAATTCATCAACAGGTACCACGGTGTGGGTCTTCCGATTGTTAAAAGACAATTTCATGGAGCATCGGTCACTGATGTTGTCCTTTTTGCTTTGTTCTGTTCTTTTTCCTTTTGTTGTTTTAGTTTTCAGCAGGCTTTCAATGGACGATGGAGAAGGTGAGAAGGGGTGCTGAGGTGGGAAAACTTATGTCATATACCACCTTAGTCCCTAATAGAGGAGAAAAGAGTTGGGTGAGTGTGTCCATTTTCCTTGTTCTTCAAACCAGCCATATAGGATAAGAATAATTTAGGGACAGAATTATGAGTTTTCTTTGAGATACTTTTTGCTTTCTGTTTTGGGATCTATATATTGAACATTCTGTGCATGCCAGTCCTCATTAAAGGGCTTCTATCTTTCAAGCTAAATTGGCGCCTTCTTTTACCCCTTATTCCCTTCTGTTCACAAACTTCACTTTCCTTTCTCTTTGCATGCCTTTGCTGATATGCTTTAATTTTGCTGTTCTAATTCTGCTTGTTATGTAGAATTGTCACAAGTCTGCTATCTGAAATGGTAACTGTTGATTTATGCAGGGCAGAACCATTTTTCTCACAGATCTATCATTATCAGCTTAAAAGGCTGCACTTTATACTTGCTAGATTTTGGTTTTGTATTCAGAGCTCCTCATTAAAAATTATCTATTTCTTTAAACCGATTAAAATGGTACAAAAATTCCTCTCTCGGCTGTGATTTGCAGTCAAATTGATTTCACATTTAGACCTGAAACTATGTTACCTAAAAACCCTGGATCCAGTGGTTCTGTGGTAGTCTATGAAGGGTTTACATCAAGCCCTACAACTTTGCATTTGATGCCATACAAAGCTGTGGTTGATCGGAAGACATCAAGGTTTGCTTTGATGCACTGTGTACATGGCTGATGATCTATCCAGGTATCTTGAAGCCAAATAGTGACAACCCAAGAGTGCAATCCAATATTTACAACAATGAAGGGCAAAAAGTTGGCTGAGTCATCCCATATTCATATAAGATTAATTTTGTGAAGCATCATTCCAGCTCCCAATGAGAGTCCATCAATGCTTCTTTTTTTTTTTTTTCTTCCAATGCTTAGCCAAAGAGAAATGGGTGGCTGGAGGTTCCAAACTTCTTGGTAGAAGAATAAATATTTTCTTATAGAATGGATATACGGCTGCAATTTATAGCGATTCTGTCTGGCACCACTTGGCAGATATGCAAAAATTCAGTTTGCTAAAGCATCGGAAGAGATCATGAAACTGACACCCTGAATTGCCTATTTCAATATCAATGAAAGTTCATCGTAATATTATTTTTAAGTATCTCATTTGACCAGCAATACATGATGTCAAATCCCTGGCCACTGGCATAACAATCGAGCCAAATAATGATAATGTGCCAGCACAAAAAAATTGTTCATAACATCAATCGATTAATGACGAATGCCCTTGTGAAAACCAAAGTTACGTTGATCTTTCTAAAGATTCAAAGGTGAAAAATCTTTAAGTTTGCCCTCTAGTTGCCCTTTTTATTTTATTTTATTTTTAAAAAAAAAAAAAGTAATTAGGCAAGGGAAGAGGGGCTGGGATGAAGCATACAGGAGCAATGTAATCATGGTGGTCCTCGTTCACCGTCATGGAAAGTTTTATTATCCACATATATTCAGGGAAGCCTCATTTTACTGAACCCTTTTTTATTTTATTTTTTTCTTTATATTTTCATCCAAGTGGGCTGAAATGATAACATCCCAGGGTCCACGGAGGGCATAGATTAACTGTTTATGTGGCATATATATTTTATTTTTTAAAAGTAAAATGACATAACTTAAGGTGACTTCACCCGCCCAATTTAAGTTAGTTAGTAGACCGGTTTAAGTTAGAGGTTCCCCCTAATGAGCCATTTTCAGAAAAAGAGGGAGATAGAAGGTGCGTTGTCCCTTCTTGGACGTTTATACGCTTCCTTCTCCTGACATTTTCTTATTCTTGTTAATTTATTATCTCAGAATGTTATCTTAGAGACAGTAAAAGAGATTTTTCTAAAAGGTTTGTTTTGTAAGATTACATGCTAGTAGTTTTGGAGCATTTTTGATTATTAAACAAAGGGTTGCTTCTCCTCTAAGGATTCCTGTACCTCTTATCTTCCTCCTTTTTTTTGCTTTTCCTCCTCCTCCTCATCTCCTTATTAATTATTTCTTTTATTGATTGACATATTTACTTAAATTCATTATTTTCTTCAACTTTTCTTAAAATTTGGTTAATTTTTATTCCAATAATTTATTGTTCTAATTGTTCCTGAATATGAACCACCATCTAAATATATATCCTTTAGATTGGTTGCATATCTGCAATTTATTACAACCTACTTGTTGCATCTGGTTAGAGTTGTCTGAGATCATTGATGGTTGATTCTGGTGCAACTTTTTGCATTCTTAATACTAATGTTGGGGCAAGTTTTAGTTTTCATTGAAAAAAAAATATTATTTTGTGTTGTGTGCTGTTTTTATTTTTATTTTTTTTTGACTCAGAACCATAGTTCCTATAGTCTTATCTAAACTTTCTTAAGGAGGCTTCGGAAACTGTAATTAAGAGGTCGTTTACATTTGGGCTGCATCAAAGTGGTATTAGAGTAACTTAGTTACTGAATTCCTAGATATGATCTTTTCTTCTTTCCACTATCTCTCCTGCTTTTTTTATAGTATGTGATCCTATGGTTTTTAGAGTTAGTAGAAACTAATGACTATCATGTTGGTCATCAACGCAAGTTTTTGATGTAGCTTTGATGAGGTTGTGTTGAACGTAGATTTAGAAATACACTTTTTGCTTCGAAACCACGTAGTTTTAGCCTTTTTTTATGAATTTATTTATTGGAAGACCATGTGGATATTTCCACTTGTAATCTTGTAACCTTTCCTAGTTTGTTTCTTTCATTTTCTCACACCCCTTCTAATCTGGTTCTGGTTCCCGATCATCTGTAGAAGCATCGTGGGGGAATTAGATGAAGAGCTGGATTCAAAATCTGGACCTGTCAAAACTTAGAGCACATCCTCTCAAGTCTGTGATCCATTGATCAACTTAATGTCCAAGCTCTCGATATTATCCTCTCTACAAGAGAGATGTGGTTTGAGGTATTTAGTTGTTTAAAACAAGAATAGGCCTGGTATTTGTGTAATGGAATACAGTTTGTTCTACGCTGTTATACTTTTGGTATCAACTAGAGAGCATTTTTCCAACTAGAGAGCATTTTATAAGTTATATTAACGAAGAATACATCACTTATAAAATGAATTAAGTTGATGATTGCTATTTTTGGAATCAATAACTCCTTAATTTAATCTTATATTATGCTAGATAACATTATATAATTATCACACACACACACACACACACACACACTCACACACACACACACACACATATATAATATGATACTTTTAAATTTATTATTAAAACAATAGTGCCTAACATATATTAATATATTAATATTTTGATATTTTAAATAATATAAAATATTATCTTTCGAATATAAATAAATAGAATTTTATTATAACAAATATTATGCTCTTTTTGTTTACAAGATTGGACTTTGTAGTTTTTCAACTAAATTTTGATAGTCTATCATGGAATATTTTCTAATGAATTATGTTTACTATAATAATTAGTTTTTCAACCAAATATGTGCATTACAATAACTAGTTTTTTTTTAGTTCAGTAACAATATTTTTTTAAAATCTACTTTAATAGCATATTTTTAGAACTATTATTGTATCTACTAATACTAAGAATAAATATTTTTCTATTTCATATATAGATTGTTAGTGTTGCCACAAAAGAAATAGAAGCAATAAGTATATTTTACTTCAGCTTATTTTTCTTTTAAAATAATATTATAAAAGAGATACAATATGAGAACTTTTTTTTTCTCTAACACGAGCTTAAAAGTTATGATTTGTACTAAATATAAAATCTAGTTTTATCATGCAATTCTAGTTTCCTATCATCCATTTCGAATTTCAAAGTTATTTTAAATATATTTAGAAAACATTGGTTATACCCTATTTAAGGTGCTTAAGCTAATCTAAATTATCATAATAACATGTTCAAAATTGAAAACTCAATGATACATGCTAAATAAGGAAAAAATGACAGATCTGTACAAAATGACCATGAATCGATACGTTTCTTCAAATAATTTATTCAAAACTAATTAAAAAATAAATTTAAATAGTAGTAGAAGAGTCTTTACTACACATAAGTTGGAATATTATTGAAAAGGAAAAGAATAATACTGCAAAAATTACTTCATTATATATTCATAAAATTTTAAAAAATCAATGTTAGTTATATTTAAATAGCACAAAACCATTCAACTTACGTAGTCTATTCTAAATTACATTAATTTAATAAATAAAATTAGTTGGAGAGAATTAAAAAAAAATCTAAGAACATGGTTTATGCGATTTGAGCATCCCAAAGATCATAGAGAGCTAGAAAAAAATTACAACCATTATACATAAATAAATACATATGCTTCTCAAACTATTATATGGTAATTAATTTCATTTAGGTAATTAGTTCATATTGTTGATCCCTCTATATTCAACGAAATCAAACATATGTAGCCCAATACACCTTGATATAACTTGTATAAAATTATATATGAAATTGGTATAGGTTAGATATATAACAATAGAGGGCTTATGTTTATCTATATTACATAAGTTATCTTTTAAACTCTTGATTGGTAGAGCTTTTTTAACTAATATGAAGATCAAAAGCTTTAGCAAAACACAATTATGAATTTTTAAATTTTGATTTAGCATGCAAGCATGTTTCGTCTTTTAGAAAATAATTTTGTACTGTTGGAACTATATGATTGAGTTATGCAAGAAGATATATAGAAGAAAGCAAAAGTTTGATGTTAATAATGATATTATTTATGTTATAGATTATCACTAATCTCAAGGGGTTTAAATTTTAATCTATCATATCCTTGCATGGCATTTGTTTAGTGATAAATGATATTATCAAGAATTTTTGTATTCATAATATTTTTATACTTCATAATCAGATTCTCAAGAATGGAAGATTATCACATATGATTCATAATTACAAAAATGGTGATTAGTTTATTATATGTAATAAAATGCCGAGAGTGGAACATTCTTAAAATAAAGAGACTAAACTGTAGTGATTAAAAGTTTAATGATCAAAATAAATTTTGAGTGAAAGTGTGATAACCAAAAGTATATTTATACTATTAATTAAATTATAGCTGTCCATCTCATGAATCAGATGGATCGCTCTGACTCATTTCTGCTCTCATATGTATGCTAGAATGGTTGGTTAGTCAAGTTGAACTTACATGTACCATTACAAGAATCCAATTTAAAATGGTTTCAAATGTAGAATTTTGATCTAGAGCTACCATAACTAGGTCCTATTTGGTAAGGCTATGGCAATAAAGCTTTGAAAGTAAGCTTTTGGAAAAAAAACTATTTGTTATTTGACAATTTAAAGTGTTGTAAGAGTTTAACATCTGTTAGTAAATAAACTAAAAAAGTATTTTTATAATAAATATCATAGAAGACATTTCATAATACTTTGAACATTTAAACCTATTAAAAATCATAATTAAAATTATTTTATAATATTATAATATGATAGTATCATGTTATAATAATATTAAAATATATCATGTTATAGTATAATAACATAGCATAAGGAAATATAAATATTATGATATAATAATTATAATATAAAAATTATTATAATATATTATTTTTGCTATTATTTAATATTATTTAAATATATTATTAAAATTATAATCTCATATATTAAAAACATAATATCATAATAACATGATATATTATTATAATATTATATAGTAATATTATGTATTCTTATTTTTACTACATAATATATTATACTATAATAATTTCATACAATTCCAATTATTTTGTTATAATTTTAATATTAATATTATTGTTCTCTTGATTCGTTACTATAATATGATAAGAAATATATGATTCTTATATAATGGTGATTATGGTATAAAATCATTATAATATATCTTTGACTATTTAATAATATGTTATAATATACTATTAAAATTATCATTATTATCAAATAACATAATAACATAATTTCGATTTATTACTATTGTAATATTAAAAATTATAGCATTATATAGTCTAATAATATTATATTTATATCTATATTATAGTATTTTATAATATTATTATATTATCTTACATTACTATTTATAATATATAATAATAATATTTTTATAAATTATAAAATTATAAATTATAATATTTATTTTTAGATATATATTATAATAATTTTTGAATATAATATATTATACTCAACTCATTTAAGCCTTTTTTTAACTACATAGAGTTGGCTACATGAATATGCTTTCTCCACTTTGCTTTATTGAGGACTAAGTCGATATTCAAATTATATATTTATATATTTTTTAATACTATATTATAATGATATTATATAGCATTAATTATATTACTACTATATCATAATACTAAATATTGTTATTCTCTTGGTTTGAATTTGTGACTTCAAATTTAATAAAAATAGCTTTCAATATTTGGGAAATAGTGCTTTTAGGCCTTTGAAGCATTTTTAGACCCTTTGAAAGCTTAGTCAAACGAGACCTACATAGGTCCAGTGCTATATAGCTGGGTTTTACTAGTTCAAGCATATATTTTTCTGAGACCTTTTTTTTCATTAATAATCGAAAGATAGATTTATTTTTTTAGATTAGATCAAAAGAGATTAAATTCTATAAGAACAAAAGTAAAATCCTAAATTGCTCGTTAAATGAAATCCAATTTATGAAATAAGTTTAACATGTGAGTAAGGCTACAAATGGGTCGAATCAACTCATGACTCAATTTGGTTTTCATTTGATTAAATTCAACTCGATCCATTTTTTAGAGACCCGTAAGTTAAGTCGGGTTTGAAAATTAGATCTAATCTAAATTCTAGATTGGGTCCAGAACTTGGTTTTTTTTATCCAATCAAAGTCAAACCTAATTTATCTTGATTCATAAACTTTAATATATATATCTTATTTTATTTAGAGCAATTAGTTTTATAAATTCATTGAATAAACTAATTTAAATTAATTCTCCTTTTTCATCTTTAATAATTAGATCTTCTCCTATATTTTTCCCTAATTATATCTAAATATTTATATTTTATTATTTATTTTAGTGGATTCTTATTTAATATCTTTAAGCATATTAATAAATATTTTGAATCTCATGACTATAAACATAAGGATGATTATTTACTTGGATAAAATTTAAGGATTTTGAATAATAATTTAAATTGAAGTTGATTTTTGAGTAATATTTAAATTTAAATGGATTCTTTTTAATTTTATTTAACTTTTAATTAATTTATTTGATTATTAATTACTAGATTTTAGTAATAAAAAATTAGATGCTTGATTCAAATTTAATATTTTGGATTGGATTCGAATAAGTCCGAGTAAAACGTTGGGTTTAAAATTTCTATTATAAACCCAATCCGAATCGACTCGCTATGTAAATGGATTGGATCGGATCCTAAATCAAGATCTGAATATAAAATTAAGTCATATTAGGATGAAGCATGATTTCATCAAACTCAATCCATTTGCAGCTTCTAATATTGCCCAATGTTTGATGTTTTGGTTGTCAGTTTAAGCTTTACTAGGTTTTTCCAATGCTTGATGTATACCGTTTGTAGGTCTATATGGTTTCGTAGGTGCCCAAGATTCCTAAGCAATAAGATTCTTATTGGGATAGGGGCTACGGTCCAGCTTCTAATATTGCTGGATCAGAGCCATGCATATGGTCAGAGCATGAGATAATTTTAGGCAAAAGTCACGACTCAGAAAGTGCATTATTCCAGTTCTTAAGATTTTGGAGTTCGATGTCATTTTGGCTCCCTTAGAACATAGACTGTAAGGAACATTCCTTGATTGCGTGTTTCGATTTTTGTCTCTTGGCTTTGAGTTTAAGTTTGTACATTCTTTACCTTATCCATTAATAAATTTAGAACAAGCGCCAGTTTCTTCCGTTATGCTTAACAGTAGATATAGAGAAATAAAAGATGAAATTTTAATAGTCCTTCTCAGTTTTTTTTCTTTCAATCCCATCTTTTATGGAGACAAGGTATGGAAGAGCGATGGTATAATTAAATCTTCGCTCCCCTCTCTGCTCTTATAGTTAAATTTATACTTAAATATTATAATATATATATATATAATATTTAATTATAAATATAGAAATAATGTTAAATTTATTAATATTTGATGTGGCTGATCACGCTCTATGAGCAACGGGCTAACAAACTGCATGATTTTAGAGCCGAGCAATAATATGGCAGCTGGTCTGACCTCGGGATCAGCTTCGGCCTTGGCCTCGGGCACTGCCTCAGCCTTGGCCTCGACCTCGAGCACCGCCTCGGCCTCGAGTACCGCCTCAGCCTCGGCCTCGAGCACCTTATAGGCCTCGGCTCTGGACCTGCTCTTGGTCTCTAGGTTCGACTTTGGAACCAGCCCCGAACTTCGTTCCTGGAAGCCTAACAGGTGCCCAGAGCTGCCACGTGACCCACTAACCCACTATCTCTAAGACCACGGGAAGTTACCATTATTTACGGCACACGCTTAGCAGTAATGCGCCCACCTACCACTTACGGTGCCACTTCTAACGGATGATGTGATCCAACGGTCATACTCTAAGGGTAAGACGGACCTCCGAACAGGTATAAAAAACCCCTCCTCACTCACAACGATAAGGGGAATGACTCTCTATTACTCAATCGTCTCTAAGAGCTGTTCTCCAAATCACTAACTAGAACATCGGAGGATCCTCGCCGGAACCACCGGTCCGAGACTTTTGTTGCATGTTTTTAGTTGAAGAAGACGACCTTGCCATCCCATTGAAGATCCACGAAGCTCTTTTCTTACTCAACGCTCGCTGGAAGTGATTTGGCAGCAACATATTAGCACGCCAGGAAGGGGCGGCTTGACAGGCAAACGCTCGTTTAACATACCTGCAACCCCTGCAAGGAAGAAGATGGTGGTTGCACGTGCGCAGGAGGCCTCTACTAGTCATGCTAGGGGGCACCTCCCTTGGGCTAAGCAGTCGGAGGCCGACCTCCCTGCTCCGCCCCCCATGTAGCCACAGGTCAGCCAAACTGACCGGCTCACCGCCCTGACCTAGCAAAATTAAGATCTGATGGCAGTGGTTCAGGAGCTGCAAGAACAGTGCTTCGCCACTATGCCATTGCCACCTCCGCTCCCTACACTCCTCGCAGGGGATCAGGGGGCTAGCCAGTCTCACAATGACAGGACTCCCCCAGAGCCCTTCCGTCGCACATCTTCGAAACCCCATCACCGGGAGACCTCCAAACAGCCACAATCCCCTTCCCATCGCTCCGACCACCTCCCCAAGTGGCGTAGTGGGAAGGAACCCGAGCAGGTGCACCCTCTCCACCAGCAACCCTCTCCCCGCTCGTCTTCTGAATCTTCGAGGGGAGATTCTGTCAGCCAACGAATTGCTCATCGGGTCGAGCGACGGTTGGACGAGTATCATCAGCGGCTGGAGGAGCTCAGCCGCAGAATTACCAACCCTCACGGGGTGGAATACGATCACTGCCCCTCACTATCTCACCGTATTATGAAGGAACCGGTTTCATCCCGATTCCGTCTACCCCAGTTGGACCCATATGACGGAACCACACACCCCCTGGATCACCTGAAGAGTTACAAGTTCCTCATGCAAGTCCAGGGGGCCACAGATTCTCTCCTTTGTGTCGCTTTCCTGACAACACTCCGAAAAGCTGCACGTGTGTGGTATTCCCGCCTACCACTGCGCAGTATCAACTCCTTCAGGCAACTGGAGCGGTCCTTCCTGGCCCACTTCGATGCATGCCGAAAGATCCCTAGGGTAGCTGATAGCCTATTTGCCATCCAGTAGAGGAGCGGCGAAACCTTGAAAGACTTCGTAGCCCGGTTCAAGGAAGCTGCGCACGAAGTTGATAATCTTGAGAATTCTGTGGCCACTTGGCCCTGAAGCAGGGATTCCGCCCTCCCTCTTTGCTTATTCCCTTGACAAGAAGCCTCCCAGCTCCTACGCCAAATTGCTGAGTCGAGCACAGAAGTATATCTGCACTGACAAAGCGGATTTTTTCAGAAGGGGGGTTAACAAGGTGTCTAATAAGAAGCCAGTGCATTCGGAGCCTACGGGAGTGTGGCCTAGGAAGTTTGAGCCTCCTCATCGTTCAGACAACCGACCTCGAGCCCTGGCACCCAAGGAGCACTTCACTCTGCTTGTCTCCCCAATATCCCATATCCTGCTGGAGATTGAGGGCAAGCCATATCTACAACGTCCGCCTCCCATGAGGCCGATAGCCCCCCCGCAACAAAGACCTCTACTGCCACTATCATCGAGACTACGACCATGATACGGAGGACTGCCACCTGCTGAATAAATCCATTGAGGAACTTGTTCAGTAGGACCATCTAGGAAAGTTCATTCGGAGAGGAAATCCTACTGCTCCGAGCCTGTCGGCACCTCCTACTACCCAGGTCGGTATGGATAACACTCCGACGGAGAAAATGGTAGCCATGATCTCCTGGGGGACAGGCAGCAACTCTAAAAGGCTGCGTGAGGATGGTGTAGACTCTATATTCCCTTTTTTAGAAGGGACTTAGAAGGGGTGGATAACCCTAATGATGACAGCGTCGTCGTGTCACTGACGATAGCTAAACATCCTGTAAAGTAAATTCTCATCGATAGTGGAAGCTCAATTGATGTTCTATCATATAAGGCATTTGTTCGAATGAGTCTATCTTTCAATCTCCTTCGCCCCATGACCACTCCCTTGATGGGTTTCACAGGGGATTCTGTAAGGGTAGAGGAGAAAATAACCCTCCCAGTTACGGCTAGAATAAAACCGCGCCAGAGCATGGACTTCATAAAATTTCTGGTTGTCCGAGTTCCCTTAGCCTATAATGCTATTCTTGGAAGACCTGGCCTCAACCTCCAAGATGCCATTATTTTCACAAAGAGGCTACTGGTACGATTTCCTACCAACAAGGAAGTCGGAGAGATGCGTGGTGAACAAAATCTGATACCCTCTGTTATCATACTGCTCCTAGCCCTTATGAGGCGATTGCGCCACCGACATCCGAGCTGCCTGACCCTAGAGACTCTGAGAAGAGGGGAGAACCAGCCGAAAGCTTGCTGGCCTTCCGCTGGAAGAGGACCCAATAAGGATAGTCCGTATTGGAATGCTTCTTCCTACAGAAGAGAGAGATTGATTACTCGCTTTCTTGCGAACCAAACGTCTTCGCCTGGTCAGCCTCGGACATGCCAGGAGTGCCGCCTAAAGTCATCACCCATAGACTCAGCATCGACCCAAAGATTCGACCGATTTGGCAAAAGAAGAGGAGTTTTGCTCCCGAGAGGCAAAGGGCCATGGACGAAGAGGTCCGTAAACTGGTCGCGGCGAGCCACGTACGCGAGGCACATTACCCAGTCTGGCTAGCTAACGTGGTCATGGTCTGTAAGACCAATGAAAGCTGGAGGATGTGTGTTGATTTTGCTGACCTCAACAAGGCGTTCCCTAAGGACAGCTTCCCACTGCCCCGGATCGATCAGTTGGTGGATGCCACATTGGACCATGAAACTCTTAGCTTCATGGATGCCTTTTTAAGGTACAACCAGATAAGGATGGACCCTGCTGACGAGGAGGCCACTTCTTTCGTGACCGAGAAAGGCATCTATTGCTATAAGGTCATGCCCTTCGGGTTGAAAAATGCATGAGTCACGTACCAAAGGTTGATGAATAAAGTATTCGAAGACCAAATCGGGCACAACATGGAGGTGTACGTGGACGACATGTTAACAAAAGACATCCATGCCGACGACCATGTTGCTGACTTGTTAGAAACCTTCGACAATCTTCGTCAATACCAGATGAAATTAAACCCACGGAAGTGCGCCTTTGGGATCACCGCGGGCAAATTCCTGGGCTTTATGGTGACACAGAGGGGAATCGAAGCTAACCCCGAGAAGATCAAGGCCATCATCGACATGAGACCGCCAAACAATAAGAAGAAAGTGCAACGGCTCATAAGAAGGATAGCCGCCTTGAGCCATTTTCTAGCAAGGTCAGTAGAAAGGTGTCAAGAAGCATTCGAGGGATTGAAGAAGTTCTTGTCCTCCCCACCTTTGCTATCCAAGACAAGGGGAGGAGAAGAACTCTTCCTTTACCTCACTGTATCCACCGAAGCGGTGAGTTATGTGCTCGTCTGTGTTGATGCCGACAAGATGCAGAGGCCAGTCTATTACACAAGAAAAGTGCTTCACGACGCATAGACCAGGTATTCTAATACCAAAAAGATTATCTTTGCACTAATCATCTCTGCTCAGCGTCTCAGACCATACTTCCAAGCACACTCGATCATGGTGGTCACAGGTCAACCACTTAGGGCAATTCTCTCTCATCCTGACACCTCCGATCGACTAGCGAAGTGCCAGTCAAGTTGGGGAATTTGACCTATCATTTCGACCCAGGTCGGCCATGAAGTCCTAGATCTTAGCGGATTTCTTGGTCGAATGCACCTAGGCAGAGGAGCAGCTGGAGGAATCTCATGCAAACCCCTCGAACACTACAACTGAGGGAAGGGGGGAGGACTGAATCCTTCACGTAGATGGAGTATCAAATTCTCAAGGCAGTGAGGCAGGCCTCATCTTAGCAAGTCCTGATGGCATAGTGACCAAATATGTCCTTCGCTTCCTTTTCTCGGCCACAAACAACCAATCTGAGTATGAAGCTTTGATGTCAGGAATAAGGTTGGCACGGGAGCTCAGGGTAAGATGTATCAGAGTCTTTACCGACTCCCAGCTTGTCTCTGGTCAGATCAAGGGAGAATATGAGGCTCGAGATCCTACAATGTCCCGCTACTTGAGTATGGTGCAGTCACAAGCATCTCTCTTTACCCATTTCAGCATCAGCTACATTCCCCGGAGGAAGAATGCTAGAGCTGACGCTTTGTCCCGGCTAGCCACTTCGGCTAACGGGACCTTGGGGAGAACCTATGTGGAACATCTGGAAACCCCAAGTATCGATGTGATTGAAGAGTCCTTGCCAATCAATCAAGATCATTCCTGGATGGATGCTTATGTCTAGTACCCTACCAACAGCACTCTCCCAATTGACCCTGCTGAAGCTAAACTCTTCAAATGGAGAGCATCCAAGTTCTTTGTACTTGACGGGCAGCTGTATCGAAGGTCCTTCTCACACCTTCTCCTCAAGTGTGTTGGTTCAAAAGTGCGATAGCTGATTACATCCTCCGTGAGATCCATAAGGGTATTTGCGAAAACCACTTGGGGGGCAGAGCACTATCACACAAGGCCCTATGCCAAGGCTATTACTGGTCTACCATACGAGGCGATGCGACCGAGTTGGTTCAAAAGTGCGATAGCTGCCATCGGCACGCTAACATCCAACGGCTGCCAACCTCTCAGCTGAGCCCTCTGTCGGCTCCAGGCCCTTCGCCCAGTGGAGGATGGATATTTTGGGGCCATTCCCTCCAGCCTCTGGTCAGAGGAAGTTTCTGCTCGTGCCATAGATAATTTCACCAAGTGGGGGAGGCCGAAGCACTCGCCAAAATCACCGAAGCCAAGGTGAGGATTTCTTTTAGAAGTATGTTGTTTGTCAATTTGGGCTACCCCACACCCTTGTTATCGACAATGGTTGACAATTCGACAATACTCCCTTCCGAGAGTTTTGTGCCGAGTTGGGCGTATGCCAGAAGTTCACTTCTGTCGATCATCCTCAGTTAAATGGAGCAGCCGAAGTGATAAATCGGACCATCCTTCAAGGGCTCAGGACACACCTGGATGATTTTAAGGGAAGATGGGTGGAGGAGCTACCCAACATGCTGTGGGCTTATCACACAATACCACAAGTCCCCACGGGAGAAACTTCCTTCAGCCTCGTGTTCGGATTGGAGGTCATCATCCCGGTAGAAATTGGCATTCCTAGCCCTTGGGTATAATCATACGACAAGGGAAACAACCCAAACCAGTTGCGAGCCAGCCTCGACCTTGTTGAGGAGGCCAGCGATCAAGCACGGCTCAAGATGGCTGCTTACCGCTAAAGAATTGCAAGGTATTATAATGCCCGAATTCGCCTCAGGATATTCCTTCCTTGAGACCTGGTCCTCAGGTGAGCCGAAGTCTCCAAACCCATTGAAGGAGGCAAATTATCACCCAATTGGGAAGGGCTTTATCGGGTCACCGACGCACTTCATCGCGGAGTGTACTGGATCAAAGAACTGGACGGCAAGCCTCTCCCTCGCACCTGGAATGTGGACAATGTCCGTCGGTATTACCAGTAATGTACATCGACATCACAGACTTGATCATGCTAGTCTATCGGAAATATGTTTACCTCTTTCTATTAACAAAAGCATCCTTGAGTAATCTAACTTTTTCAGCTCAAGCCTGACTCCGCGCCGACACTCAAGCTCAACTCCGCATCGGCACTCAAGCCCGACCCCGTGTTGGCACTCAAGCCCGACTCTGCATCGGCACTCAAGCATGAGACTGAATCAGCACTTGACATTCAACAAGTCACTCTCGCGTCAGCCTCGACTCCAATCTCAATTCATGGGCTCCGGTCCTGACTTCTTTCATGTCTCGGCCTCGCCTAGATCTCAAGTCTCGGCTATAACCTAGCTCATTTCGGCTACTACGGAAGCGAAATATTAGTAAGAAATAGCCAAATTTCAAATATATATTCATTGATCATGAAAGGTTTATAAAATCGCCGACTTCAGTCGGACTCTATTACAAGGAAGAATCAAAAATAAAAAGAAAAGGTACTCAAGGCTCGATCGACGCTGGGTTGGTGTTGGAGGAAGGATGTTCTACTGGTGTTTCCTCTATTGCCTCATCCGGATCCAAGTCATCGAGACCTTCTAGACTGTAGATTCTTCCCACTTTAGCCTTGCAATCTTGGAAGCCCAAGTTGTAGGCATAAGCGGTGGCCCTGGCCAGCTCTTCGCCAAAGCTAGCGGACTTCCGAAAGATTTCTACAGCCTCAGTGGCCCCTTTTTCTGCTATAGCCACCCTCTCTTCGGAAGCCTGCACAGTCACCGCCATCTCGACCACTTGCACATTAGAGCGGCGAGCGATCTCCTTGGCATTCTCTGCCCGCTCCTCGGCTACGCCTATTTGAATGTTGGCATACTGCAGGCTGCTCTAGCACATCAACAGATCCAACTTCACATGTTTATTATTTTCTTCAGTGGCTCGTACCGCCTCCAAGGCCTTCTTGGCCCTTTCTGCCTGGGCTTGGCTCTCAGCTTGGGCCACTTCCGAGGCCTTATCGGCCCTCTCTACCCGGGTCAGTTCTTTGGCCCTCCTAGCTAGGGCAGCTTTCAGGGCCTTCTCGGCTTCCTCTGCTTGGACCTGAGCTCGGTGGGCTTCTTCGTGTGAGTGGCATAGAGTGACCTCGGCCTGGGAAAGGACACTCTTCACGGTGGCCAAGGAATTCGCCGCCTGCATAAAAGTTGTTGTTAGGGAGAGGCCAAAAGTAAGTTCTTAAACAAGTAGACTTTTAAGTGAAGGGAAAATACTTACCCAAAGATTAGCTACAAAAGCATCACGGAAGAAGGAGGAGGTCCCCTAGTTTTGGAGAGACCTTTGGAGCTCAGGCGTGCATACTCGTGCCATCATCCGCTCTGCCCAGCGCCCATTGTGCTCAAGGATGGACCTGAAGGAGGTGGTGGCGGCTTCATCCTCGGCAGTTTCAGCGGGCATCGAAGTCGATGGTATCGCGACAGGGGCTGATGGCACCCCTTCTTCCATCAGCATTGCTACCCCGAAAGGCTCTTCGGCCATTGCATCTTCTGTTGGCGGGGCAGCCTCTGGATCCGATCCCGAGGCCGGTATAGTCAGCTCCACTTCGGGGATGATAGGCGACGACGATAGCAAAATTTCAGCCCTCGGCTCCTCCGGGGGCGTATCAGTGGTGAGATCGATATGAGCCTCCCAGTCCGCTCGAGGCTTGCGGAAGAGCAGAGTTGGGGACCGAGACCGAGTCGGCGAGGGTGACTGAGGCCTCTACTCTTCGGCCTCTTTAGTTCTCTCTGAGGTCCCTTCGGCCTCGGCTTTCTTTCTGGCCTTTGTTTTGGCCCTCTTCTTGGCAGAGGCCCTATCCGCCTGGGCTCTTCTTTCTTTGACCGCAACCTTTCTTATGCTTGGGCCGATGGTAGCATGTTTTCACAGGTCAAAAGGGCTTAGCAAAAAAAAAGAGGAGAAAAGGAGGAGATGGGTGAAAAGGGGAAGAGTCAGGGCTGCTCACCACTACTTGGAATGAGGCCCGCGAGTTGAAGGTTCTCCTCGACCAAGAGCTAGTTACACCGAGGGACATCGGCAGTCAACAGTTGCCCGAACGCCTCATGGTCTCTCGGAAGCACAGAAGAATCCTTGTTTGGGTCGATATTTGGTGTCCCCCAGATTGTCCTCACCCCATCAACATCAGTGAAGAAAAACCTATCTTTCCACCCTTTAATGGATGTAGGAAGGTATAGTTTAAGGGCCCTAGTTGGTCTGGGGGCAAAGGACCACCACCCTGCTTGTTTGCGGAGGGTGTAGAAGCTCCGGAAGAGGAAGATCCTAGCTTCTATCCCATGGAGGTGACAGAGCACCAAGAAGCCAATGATAATCCGAATGAAATTCAGAACTAATTGCGCTAGCACTAAGGAGTATATGTCCAAAAGGTTAAGGATGAAGGGATGGAGAGGCAAACGAAGACCGGCCTTAAAAAAGTCTCGTAAAAGGTGACTCTACCGGGACGGGAGGAAGTCATCCTATCTCCGGGAGTAGGATGGAATAAGCGAATGCTAGTGGGAAGACTATTCTTGGCCCTAAGGTTAACAATTTCTTGAGCGGTCATGGTAGAGGCAGTTCACTTAGGGGACTCCCTCACGACAGAGGAAGATGGGCCAGCGACGGCCAGACGATGCCGGGTAGGGGCTCGACCGACGGCCGAGCAACTCCCGGTCGGAGATCATCCGGTAGCTCGTTGCTGTTCCAACAGAATCCCGTCGGAGGAGGAAGATGACCAGCTGGGTGTTGAGGAGGAGGAAGGTTGCGTGGGATTGGGGGAATAACCCCATAATCGGAAATGGAACAAGAAAGGGATGAAGACATGAAGGCGAGGATGAACTGACCTGGAGGAAGGGTCGAAAAGCTGAGAACTGGGACGAAAAGCTCAGGAAGAAGAACAAAACCAGAGAAGTGGATGGAAGCTCGGAGAGTTTCAGACGGGGAAGAAGAGGTAGGTCTGGTAAAAGTGGAAAGACCAGGGTTGGGGATGACTCCCCATTTTAAAGCCTCACTGTTTCAAATCATCCCGCCTGGTTCGGAGTGGCCACGTGCTTGCCCGCCATTGGAGATGACATTTCGGCATTTCGGCAACCACCCGGGGCGTAGAATGCAAGGGACGCGCCCAATGATAAGACAGCGGTGACCTCACCGCAATGATGCCCACCTTTTCGCAGTTCCGTACCCGAGGAGGATCTCCCTCTATCCCAATGACTGGACAGCGGTGGTGCCGCAGCACTCGATGCCTCGACATTAAAGAAGCATGGCCTTCAGGGGCACGTGCCCTCGCAGCAGTCGGTAGCGTACAAAGATCAGCCACTAGTGATATTACGCCCCTTCTCGCTGGTGGTTGGACGCCCACCCATCTCAGGGGCGGGGGGCATCTGATGTGGTTGATCATGCTCTACGGGCAATGGGTTAGCAGACTGACCTCTGGGTCAGCTTCGGCCTCGGCCTCGGCCTCGAGCACCGCATCGGCTTCGGCCTCGAGCACCGCATCGGCCTTGGCCTCAAAAATAGCCTTGGCTCTGAACCTGCTCTTGGCCTCTGGGTTCGACTTCAGAATCAGCCCCGAACTTTGTTCCCGGAAGCCTAACAGGTGTTCAGAGCTGCCACGTGGCCCAATAACCCACTATCTCTAAGACCATGGGCAGTTACCATTATTTACGGTACACCTACCACTTACGGCGCCACTTCTAATGGATGACGTGATCCAGCGGTCATGCTCCAAGAGTAAGAGGGACCTCCGAACAGATATAAAAAACCCTTCACTCACAACGAGAAGGGGGATGACTCTCTATTACTCGATCATCTCTAAGAGATGTTCTCCAAACCACTAACTAGAGCCTTTGAGGGTTCCAAACTTTTGTTGGAGGTTTTCGATTGAAGAAGACGGCCCTGCCATCCCATTGAAGATCCATGAAGCTCTTTTCTTACTCAACGCTCGCTGGAAGTGATTTGACAGCAACAATATTTAATGAAAAATTTTTAGTTATATTATTAATTTGATAATTTTTATCAAAATTTATATATACTATAGAACAGAGATTTAAGAATGAAATATTCATTTATGAGTGAGAGTGGGTTTGAAGCATGGCTTTTATTTATTAATTTATTTTTAATTTAATAGAATAGAAATAGAATAAAATTTTCATTTATCATCTATAATATCTGAAAATATATTGTATTCAAATAACATCAAAAAATAGTCCCATATCGAATGAAAAAAAATGAATAGCTTAACTCATCACGTGCTACCAATTATTAGATAAGCTTGTGATGTTACAAATTATAAATGATATATATAATAATAATAATAATATAATAATAATAATAATAATAATATAATAATAAAATAAGGATAAGAAAGTAAGAAATGCGCTAATAACATAAGGATGGAAAGAAAAGATAAAACGTAAGGTTGGAAAGAAAAGAAAGTGAGGCAGAGCACCACGATACCTCTTGGAGGGAATGCTAATAAAATGGTTGAATCCATTATACGAATAAAATGGAAATGTCTTCATCATTAAACCCTTGATGGTCATTTCACTTAATGGTCATGGAAATGGACGCTAATAATGTCTTCATTTCGCTTGATGGTCATGGAAATGTCTCCATCATTAAACCCTTGATGGTCATTTCCCTTGATGGTTGATCTTGATGGTTATGGGGTCATGGTGATGGTCATGGAAATGTCTCCATCATTAAACCCTTGATGGTCATTTCCCTTGATGGTTGATCTTGATGGTTACGGTGGTCATGGAAGTGTCTCCATCATTAACCCCTTCATCCATTCTTATGGTTGATGGTTGATCTTGATGGTTACGGTGGTCATGATTATATTTATATTTAATTATAAATACAAGAGATAATGTTAAATTTATTAATATATTTAATGAACAATTTTTAGTTATATATTAATTTGATAATTTTTATCAAATCTATGTATACTATAAACAGAGACTTAAGATTTTCTGTCAACGAAAATAAGAACGAAATATTCATTTATGAGTGAGAGTGGGTTTGAAGCATGACTTTTATTTATTTATTTATTTTTAATTTAATAGAAATAGAAACAAAATAAAAATTATCATTGTCATCTATAATATCTAAAAATATTGTATTCAAAAAACATTCAAAATAGTCCTCGAATAAAAAAAATTGAATAGCTTATAACTCATCACGTGCTATCAATTATTAGAGAAGCTTGTTATGTTACAAATTATATATGGTATAATAATAATAATAATAATAATAATAATAATAATAATATAATAATAATAATAATAATAATAATGGTGCTTTTGATCAGTCTTTTTTTTTTTTGTTAGAATGGCAATTTCAATTTACGGAGATAAGAGATGGATAAATAAATCTCCTCTCTCGTTTGATTAGTCCTATACTTAAATATTATATTATTTTTATATATATAGCATATTATAATATTTAATTATAATATAAAAAATGTTAAATTTATTAATATATTTAATGAAAAAATTTTAGTTATATTATTAATTTTATAATTTTTATTATAATTTATAAATACTATTAAAGGTGAGGATGCAAATAGAAAATAGATTTAAAATTTCTATCGATAAAAATAAGAATTAAATTTTTATTTATGAGGATGGATAGCATTCATTGTTAATCATCCGTTGTCATCTATAACATCAAAAATAGTTCCATATCGAATATATATATATATATATATATATAATAATAATAATAATAATAATAATAATAATAAGTCAGAAAGGTTAGAGTCTAGATTAAAAGGTCCCACCCCTCTCCCTCGCCTCCCCATTTTATCTAATCGCTGTCTTTTTCAATAATAATAATAATAATAATAATAATAATAATAAGTCAGAAAGGTTAAGATTCTAGATTAAAAGGTCCCATCCCTCTCCCTCTCCCTCGCCTCCCCATTTTACCTAATCGCTGTCTTTTTCACCCCCCTTTGTGTTCGCCCCCTTTTTCTTTTCGCCCTCACTTGACGCTATATATGGGGCTTCTGTTTTAACTTCAGAGCCAGAGGCCCCTTTGTTCTTGTTCTCTCTACATTTCTGAAGCAAGATGTCAGACTGTTTGAGCGACGAGGAGAAGGAGATCGTCAGACTTCTTCGAGCCGTCGAACTCGAAGAAGGGCACACTTCTGTAGAACAAAAGCTTCCTAGCCATATCAAGCCTCTGGATATATGTCGATGGTATGTTGAGCTTGATTTTTTATTTATTTCTGTCTCTTGGCTTGTTTTTAAGTTTGTATATGGTTCACCTTTTCCATTAATAAATTTAGAAGAAGCGTCAGCTTCGCCTAACCAAAGATATAGAGGGGAAAAAAAACATTTAACATAAATATGATCATAATTGCATGCACACAGGTTACACTGAAGCTTGGAAGAGCGACTTCACAGGAAACAAGCGTAAGTTTATTACTTGACACCCTCTTCTAGGCCTTTAAAACATTTTTGGATCCTTTGAAATCTTAGTCAAACGAGGCCTACGTAGGTCAAGCATATATTTGTCTAAGAGGTCTTAGACAAATTGAAAATAAGAACCAAAATATTTGCAAGTTAGATTTTTTTTTAAGGTTAGATCAAGTGAGATCATATTATACAAGAACAAAAATAAAATCCTAAATTGAAAATAAGGTCCAATAAGCTCTTTAAATGTATCCAATTTATGAAACAAGAAGTTCAACATGTGAGCAAGGCTACAAATGGGTCAGATCAACTCGTGACTCGATTCGGTTTCCATCTGATTAAATCCAACTCGATCCATATTAAGAGACCCATAGATTAATTAGGTTAGATTTGATCTAAATTCTGGATCAGATCCAGAACTTGTATTTTTGACCCAATCCGAGCCAAACTCAATTTATCTCGATTCATAAACTTTAATATATATATATCTTGTTTTATTTAGAGCAATTAGTTTTATAAATTTATTGAATGAACTTTAATTTAAACTAATTCTCTTTTTCATCTTTAATAATTAGATCATTTCTTATATTTTTCTTCTAATTATATCTAAGTATTTATATTTTATTATTTATTTTAGTGGATTCTTATTTATAATATCTTTAAGCATATTAATAAATATTTTAAATATCATGACTTATATACATAAGGATGATCATTTACTTAGATAAATTAAGAATTTTTGAATAATAATTTAATTTAAGTTGATTATTTTTAATTTTATTTAATTTTAATTATTTTATATTTGATTATCAATTACTAGATTTTAGTAATAAACAAATTTAAATGCTTGACTTAAATTTAATATTTTGAGTTGGATTCAAATAAGTTTGAATAACCTTTTGGACTTAAAATTCTTACTATAAATCCGATCCAATCTGACTCGCTTAGCGAATGGATTGGATTGGATCCAAATTAAGATCTAAATACAAAATTAGATCATATTGGGATCAAGCATGATCCAATTTGATTCAATCCATTTGTAGCTTCTAATATTGCTGTTATTGATATATGTTGGTTGACGTTTTCATTTTCAGCTTAAGCTTTACTAGGTTTTCCAATGCTTGATGTATACAGTTTCTAGGTCTAATATGGTTTCCGTAGGTGCCCAAGATTCTTAGGAAAATAAGATTCTGATTAGGATAGCTACCGCCCAGCTTCTAATATTGCCGGATCAGAGCATGCAATGGTCCCTTGGAACATAGACGGTAAGAACTTCCTTGATTTGCTTAACATAAGATATAGAGAAATAAAAGATGAAATTTTAATGGTGCTTTGAGATTTTTTTTTTTTTTTTTTTTTTTTCAATCTCGTCTTTTACGGAGACAAGGTGTGGAAGCGCGATGATAATAATAAATCTTCGCCCCCCGCCCGCTCTCCTGCTTTTATATTTAAATATTATATTATTATAAATTTTCATATATATATAATATTTAATTATAAATATAAGAGATAGTGTTAAATTTATTAACATATTTAATGAAAAATTTTTAGTTATATTAATTTTATAATTTTTATCAAAATTTATTTATATATACTATTAAAGGTGAGGATGGGAATAGAAAAGAGATTTAATATTTTTTTATCGATAAAAACAAGAAATAATTTTTTATTTATGAAGATGGATCTGAAGCAGGGTCTGAAGCATTATTTATTTATTACTTATTTATTTTTGATTTAATATGATAAAAATGGAATGGAAATTACCAATAACCATCCATTGTCATTTATAGCACCAAAAATAGTCCCATATATATATATATATATATATAGCGTAATAAAACAACGATAAGAAGTGAGAAAGTTTAGTGCCGAAGAAAGGCTACTTGAGCCACTCTATACATTTCTGAAGCAAGATGTCTGACTACTTGAGCCACGAGAAGATCGTCGGACTTCTTCGACTCGTTGAAGAAGGTCACGTTTGTGCCGAAGAAAGGCTACCTGATTATATCAAGCGTATGGATATATATGTCGAAGACAACAAACGCATAGATGGTATATGCTTTCATTTTAAGTTTTTATATGCTTCACCTTCTCCATTAATAAATTTTGAAGAGGCGCAAGCTTCTTCCGTTATGCTTAACAAAAAGTATAGAGCGAGAAAAAAAAAAATTGATCAGTCTTTTTTTTTAAAATGTTAGAATGGCAATTTCACTCTGATCAACAAAAGATATAGAGAAAACAGGGAAAAAAAAAAAAAAACTAATGATGCTTTTAATCGGTTTTTCTTTTTCTTTTTTTTAGAATGACAATTTCAATCCCATCCTTTACAGAGACAAGGGATAAATATTTAGGAATGAATTTGAAATATATGTTATTTTATTTATTTATTTTTAATTTTATAAATATAAAGATAAAATGAAAATTAGCATTGTCTGTCGGTCGCGTTGTGAACCTAAACTTTTGTTTGAATGGCAATCCATTTAACATAAATATGATCATAATTGCATGCACACAGGTCACGCTGAAGCTTGGAAGAACGACTTCACAGAAAACAAGCGTAAAGTTTATTACTTGACACCTCTCTTTTATCGTAACGATGGCAGAGCAATACGAAAAACATCAGCAGGGCGTTGGGAGTCCAAACAACCGAAAAAGAAAGCTGCTGGACCTGATTTTTTGTATAGGACAAGGTCTAAATACGTTAGTACAAATTCAAACTCAGGGCCATGGACCATGATCGAGTACACTTTATAGCACCCATAATAAAATGCAGGTAAGAACTATAATGGATAAAAAAAATAAATTATTATTATCTAATTTATTTTATTGAGAATAATAGCGATAGCTTCCGACCACTCATATAAATGATAGTATTTTTTTTTTTTTTGAATTTTTGTGCGATAGTTAAATGGATATGGAGACTTATTTCTCTTTTTTCTTTACTTTCCGTTCATTAGTCTTTGTTAAGAGAACAGAACAATAGCTGAGCTGAGCATGCAAGTCCTTCCTATATTAATAATTAATTCTCAATTTCATTTTTTTATTAATTCCTAGCTGATATTAGTTCATAATTAATTCCCAATTTCACTTTATATTAATGATGGGTGGAATGAAAAAATTCGTTCATATTAATTGATTAACATAATTTAATTATCAATTTATTTTGATTTATATAATTTTTTTAGAATAATTTGATCATCAGGTTTTTTGAAGATTAATAATATTAAAATATTTTATACTCTTTGCATGATATATATATATAATCCATTAAAAAAAGAATGAAGATAACACTATTCTCAAACTGAGGCATATTGCAGACATTAATTGCTATAATGGGTGGCTGTTAACTCTCTTAATCATCAATTGGCATTAGGAGGCCTTTGGGAGAGACTCTTACATTAAGCCAAGAGAAAAAAAGAAAGAGAAAAATAATTATATCTTATATGTTAGAACACAAGAGAGTTTCCTCAATAAACAGAAAAATACTTTCCTCTTTAGCATTGTTAGAAAAAAAATAATTAATCAAAAAAATTAGTTTAGAAAAGTATCTCTCTAAATGATATGATGGTATCATTGTATTATTACATTAAATCCTTATGTAGCGAAGAGAACACGCAGAATAAATATAGATAAAACTTTGTATATTCCAATATAGGAGAAGAAATAGGAAAATAAAGTTTAAATCAAAATATTCCTATAGTTTTTAGTAAAGTGAACCATATCATGACATATTAGTTTGATGCAACCAGCTCAAGATTTAGTTATAATTTAGAAAATCAAAAAAATTTCTCCTTTTCATGGAAGCAAATGGCAAAGTTTACTTTAATGTAGGGTTTTTTCTTTTCTCCTATGATGCAGCCTTGTTTTGTCATTTGTATTATTTTTCCAACTAAGGTGAGAGGGTCCACTGCTCCAAGAAACCAACATGAAATTAGTCAGCACAATGATGGTGTAGGTCCAAGCTTTCAAACCCAACAAGTGCAATCACTTCCAGAATCACACAATGTTGGCATCCTAATGGATCAACAGCAACCTCCTAGAGAATCCAATGAAACTTTTGGAAAAATGTATACACAATAGTGCAAATTCGCCTTCTTATATCGATGACCCTGGAGAATGGATCATTCGCAATTTTTGATAATTATTTAAATATATTTGTATTCTTGCTTGTTTCATGTAGCTGACCTCATATAGTTGGAAAAGACTTAGATGTGTTGAGTTAAGTATTCTTGCTTGTCTTCCTAATAAGTGTACTTTGTAAGATCCATTAAATGATTTTCTTTAATAAACATAATGGTCAAAATCTTAGAATGAATGATTTTTACATAAAAACATAAACCAAGAATGCGTACCTTGATCCATTGATATTTATGGGTTAACGACAGATTGAGTTTCTTTCTCTTTCCTAATCTCTTTCTTATCTGTTTTGATGATCAAACAGACTATATATATAGGAGAGGGAGGACCAATCTGATAATACGTTAAATTTCTCTTTCCATCAAAGAGAGATTATCAGATAACAACTTTCCAAAAATGAACCAATAGGAAATTAGCTTTATTAAATCATCATTATCACTTAAATTTAAATATTTGATAAAATTAGATATCATAATTATCATTTAGAATAAATAAATGATAAATCAATCATATATCCACATGGGCCACATAAAAGGAAACGCTAACATTCTTCCACTTGGCCCATATAAGATATTAAACATACTGGTTTAATAATCAATCATAATGCGCATAATAGAAGCTAAAATCCTTCATAATATTGGTCAAACATAAAATCATCATTAAGCAAAAACTAATAAGGATCATGGCAGTTGTATGCTATTATTTTGACGTACTCCCTTCCATGTATCATATTACTAGTTCTATACTTAACCTGACCTATAATAGGAATTGCAATAAGGTCTAACAATAATGTCTTTATCAAAGACAATCTTGTTAACATTCTCATAATTCATTTATGTATATATACCAGCATAAGTAAATAGGATTCATAAATGAATCAGAAACAACAATTAATTGAGCTCAAAGTGTCAAATATAAGGAACTTAAAGCTTTAAACATAACATCACTAATGGTATTCAATAATGCCCATTCTTTCGACATGTTCATAAAATATCTTTGGCGGTAACCCTTTAGTCAGCGGATCTACAATCATGAGATTGGTGCTAATATGTTCAATTGACACTCTTTGTTTCTGAACTTCTTCTTTAACGGCAAAATATTTCAATTTCATATGTTTAGCACCATTTGAATACTTATCATTTTTAGAAAAGAAGACTGCTGCGGAGTTATCACAATACATTTTCAGCGCTTGGCAATACTGTCGATAACCCCAAGTCCTGAAATAAAGTTCCACAGCCATAAAATAAATTGTAGCCTCAAAGCATGCCACAAACTTAGCTTTCATAGTATATGCAGCAATGACAAACTGCTTTACACTTTTTCATGAGATCGCTCTCCAGCTAAAAGGAATAAATGGCCAAATGTGGACTTTCTAGTATCAACACAAGCAAAATCTGAGTCCGAATACTCCTTTATGCATAAGGAACATAAGGAATTTGTTCCATTTGTTTATGTTCCAATTCATTCTTTGGACATTGCATAAGGCTGAATTTATCTCCCTTCTGAATTGGAACAACACTTGCAAAGCATTTGTTCATGTTGAATTTCTTAAGAACTTTATTAATATATGCTTTCTGAGACAATCCTAACAATCCTTGTGATCTATCATGAAATATTTCGATTCCAATCACATAGGATGCCTTCACCCATATCTTTCATTTCAAAGTTCTTAGAGAGAAAATTCTTGGTCTCATACAATAGGCCAAGGTCATTAGTAGCTAGCAAGATATCATCAATATACAGAACCAAAAATATGATTTTGCTCCCACTGACCTTCAGATATACACTGATCAACGGTGTTTTCTTTAAATCCAAAGGATATAATGGTATCATTGAACTTAAGATACCATTGTCGGAAAGCTTGCTTAAGTCCGTATATTGACTTCTTTAGTTTACACACCATGTGTTCCTTTCCTTCAAATAAAAAGCCCTCAGGTTGGTCCATATAAACCTCTTCATTCAAACTCCCATTTAGAAAGGCGGTTTTCACATCCATTTAATGCAACTCGAAATCATAATGAGCTATCAGTGCCATAATAATTCTAAATGAGTCCTTCTTAGAGACTGAAGAAAAAGTCTCTTTATAGTCAATGCTACATTTTTTAGTAAAACCTTTGGCAACAAGTCTGGCTTTACAACGTTCAATATTGTCATTTGAGTCGCATTTGGTCTTAAAGACCCATTTACACCCAACTCTTTTACAACCTTCAGGCAATTCAACAAGATCCCAGACTTCATTGAAATCCATTGATTTTAACTCATCTTTCATGGCATCTAACCATTTAGATGAATTAGCACTTTCATGGCTTATGAAAAAGAAACTGGATCATCATTAATACCCAAATCAAAATCTGATTCTTGTAGATAAATACATAATCATCAGAAATAGCAGTTCTTCTTTGTCGTTGAGACCTTCTTAATGCTACTTCATTGGGTTCATTTATTGCAAGTTCATTAGTAATATCATCATTCTGTGGTGTTTGATCATTGATTTGTTGTTCTTGAAAGTTGTTAAAAGGTTCAACAACTCTAGGAACAACAACTTGAGAAGAAGTTATAGGTGAAGAAACTTGTACCTTAACTTCTTGGATTTTTACTTTACGTGGTTCCAAACTCCCACTAACTTCACTATTCTCAATGAACCTTGCATTTTCATATTCAACAATTCTTGTACTATGGTTAGGACAATAAAATTTATACCCTTTTGATCTTTCTGGATAACCAATGAAGAAACCACTGGTTGTTCTTGAGTCCAATTTCTTTTCATATGGATTGTAAATCCTTACTTCCTGGGCAATCCCAAACATGTAAATGCCTCAAAATAGGTTTCCTTCCCGTCCATAGTTCAAAAGGAGTCTTTTTGGTATCAACCAGAGAGCATTTTTTTAACGGACAAAAAAAAGGCAATGCATCAGAACTCCAAGGGTTTACAGATCTAAAAATTTTGGAAATCTTTTTTTACCTAGAGCAGCCGCCGAGAGAAAGATAACGGGGAGGAGGTACAGATGTGTGACTCGTGGCCAGTGATCGATGGTTCGCAAGGAGGAGAGTGGAAGGAAGCATACATGACTTCTAGTGTTTAGGTGATTTTATTCATCATCCTAAAAACATCAGTAAGTTATATTAATGAAGAATGCATCACTTATGGCGAAGGATTGCGTTAAACACCAACATAAAAATTTTAATATTGGATTATATAGTTTAAGTATTAAGTTTAATCCAGCATTCTAGTTTGGGTATTTGATTTACTTTATTGTATATGAGTCAAAATCATC
>UESW01001372.1:454126-486939 GCA_900491605.1 Calamus simplicifolius | reverse complement strand
ATGGCTCTTAAGATTTCTGAATATATGGAAGAGCCTCATGAATCTGAAGATGAAAGTGATGATGAGGACATGGCACTCATCACAAGAAATTTAAAAGATTCATGAAGAAGAAGAAGTTTGAAAAGAAAAAGCCCTTTGCAAGAAAAGATGAGGACAAGGGCAAAGAAAAAGAAGTTATTTGTTTTGAATGCAAGAAGCCGGGTCACTTTAAATCTGAATGCCCTCAACTAAAGAAAGGCACCCGGAGGTTCAAAAAGAAGGCAATGATGGCCACATGGAGTGATTCGGAAAGCTCAAGTTCCGAAGAGAAGAAAAGAGTGAAATGGCCAATCTATGCTTCATGGCGGACAATGATGAGGTAAGTCCGAGTTTTCTTGATGACTTACTTTGATGAATTGCATAGTGCTTTTTATGAATTAATGGATGATTTTGCAAACCTAAGTTCAAAGAACAAAGATTTGAAAAATCAAATGCAAAAACTATCATTAGAAAATGAAAAGCATGTTGTAGATAAAGAACTTTTGATAAAAGAAAAGAAAGTTTGAAAAATGAAGTTGATAGACTTAAACCTATAGTTGATAAATTTACTCTAAGCTCTATCAAACTTAATATGATTTTGGAAATCAAAAGGCTGTTTTTGATAAAGCTGGATTAGGATATATCCACTTAAAAAGCAAAAATCTTTGAAAATATTTTTGTACATGCTGAAAAATCATCAAATATTACTTGTTTTAAATGTGGAAACAAAGGACATAAATCTTATATGTGTAAATCTCCACATAATAAAAGAAAGATGATTTGGGTTCCCAAAGGAACAATATTTAATGCATCTAACCATGAAGGACCCAAGAAGGCTTGGGTACCTAAAATTAAGACATGAATGTTTTGCAGGAGTGTCTTGCAGCCATCAGACTGAAAAGAAAATGGTACCTGGATAGTGGTTGCTCAAGACACATGACGGGTGACAAAGATCAATTCATCACCCTTGAATCAAAAAGAGGTGGAGTAGTTACTTTTGGTGATAATGGTCAAGGCCATATCATGGGTATTGGTAAGATTCAAATTACTCCATCTACTCATATTGATAATGTTTTATATGTTGATGGACTTAAACATAATTTGATAAGTATTAGCCAACTGTGTGACAAAGGTTTCAAAGTTTCCTTTGAAGCTTCTGTTTGCACTGTTACTAATCCCATTGATAATAGCATTATTCTTGTTGGTAAACGTTATGGCAATGTGTACTTAATTGATTTGAGTAATTTATCTCCAAGTAATCATTGCTTAGTTGCTAATAATGCTAAGATGAATGAGATTGGTTGGCTATGGCACCGTAGATTAGGTCATGCAAGCACACACCTAATTTCTAAACTATTGAAAATGGATTTAGTTAAAGGTATTCCTAGCTTAAATTTTGAAAATAATCGAATATGTGATGCATGTCAATTTGGAAAACAAACAAGAACTTCTTTCAAATCTAAGAATGTTGTTTCAACTACTAGGCCACTAGAGCTACTACACATGGACCTTTTTGGACCTACTAGAACCACAAGTCTAGGAGGAAAGAAATATGGTCTAGTGATAGTAGATGATTACTCTAGATTCACTTGGGTAATGTTTTTGGCTCACAAAGATGAGACTTTCTCAATATTCCTGAAATTCGTTAAGAAAGTCACAAATGAGAAAAACACTACCATAGTGTCTATTAGAAGTGATCATGGAACTGAATTTGAAAATCACTTATTTGAAAAATTCTGTTTTGAAAAAGGCATACATCATAACTTTTCAGCACCTAGAACACCACAACAAAATGGAGTTGTAGAAAGAAAGAATAGGACTTTAGAAGACATGGCCCGTACCATGCTATGTGAAAGCCAACTTCCAAAATATTTTTGGGCGGAAGCTATAAACACAGCATGTTACATCCTAAATAGAGCCCTAATTAGACCTATCCTTAAGAAACTCCCTATGAACTATGGCATAATAGGAAACCAAATTTAGGTTATTTTCATGCATTTGGTTGTAAATGCTTTATTCATAACAATGGTAAGGATAATCTTGGGAAGTTTGATGCAAAGTCTGATGAAGGTATTTTCCTAGGATATTCTACATCTAGCAAGGCATATAGAGTATTTAATAAGAGAAGCTTAGTTGTAGAAGAATCCATTCATATAGTGTTTGATGAGTCTTTAGCATCAAGTTCAGATAAAATTGATGATGAGGAAGATACATCTTTGATTGAAAGAGGTATTGAAAAATTAAATGTATCTTCAGATCAAGAACCTGAAGCTAAGGATGATGACTCACCTAAGGATGATGGTATTGATACTGCTCATAATGATAAAGATCTACCTAGAGATTGGAGATATGCTTATGGTCATCCTAAGGACCTAATCATAGGTGATCCATCTCAAGGTGTAAGGACTAGATCATCAATGAGAAATATCAATAATCATCTTGCATTTGTATCTCATATAGAACCTAAAACTATAGAGGAAGCTGAGAAAGATAGTTATTGGATGTTAGCAATGCAGGAAGAGTTAAACCAATTCACTAGGAACCAAGTTTGGACCCTAGTAGAAGACCTAAAAACCACCCTATAATAGGATCTAAATGGGTTTTTAGAAATAAATTGGATGAAAATGGCTTGGTAATTAGAAATAAGGCTAGATTAGTTGCAAAAGGATATAATCAGAAGAAGGTATAGATTTTGATGAAACCTTTGCACCTGTTGCTAGATTAGAAGCCATTAGGCTACTACTTGCATTTGCATGTCATATGAATTTCAACTTATTTCAAATGGATGTTAAAAGTGCATTTTTAAATGGTTTTATAAATGAGGAAGTTTATGTTGAACAACCTCCTGGTTTTGAAGATCATGAATTTCCAAACCACGTCTTCAAATTACACAAAGCACTTTATGGTTTAAAGCAAGCACCTAGAGCTTGGTATGATAGATTAAGTAAATTTTTAATTGAAAATAATTTTTAGAGGAAATGTTGATAAAACTTTGTTTTTAAAAAGAAAAATTTATTAATTGTTCAAATTTATGTTGATGACATTATATTTGGTGCTACTAACAATCTCCTTTGTCAAGAATTTGCTAAGTTAATGCAGGGAGAATTCGAGATGAGCATGATGGGAGAACTCAACTTCTTCCTTGGACTTCAAATCAAACAAGAGAAAGCGGGGATTTTCATCAACCAAACAAAGTACACAAAGGAAATACTCAAGAAGTTTGGTATGGAATCTGCTAAACCTCTTGGTACGCCAATGAGTCCCTCATGCAAGCTGGACAAGGATGAAGAAGGTAAGAAAGTAGATCAGAAGCATTACGAGGTATGATCGGATCACTTCTTTACCTAACTGCAAGTAGGCCAGATATTATGTTTTCTGTTTGTCTATGTGCAAGATATCAATCTAATCCTAAAGAATCACATTTATTTGCTGTTAAAAGAATCTTTAGATACTTAAATGGAACTAAAAATGTAGGATTATGGTATTCTAGAGACTCAACTTAAAATTGATTGCTTATTCTGATTATGCTGGTTGTAAATTAGATAGAAAGAGTACAAGTGGGGCATGCCAACTTTTAGGAAGTAACTTAATCTCTTGGTTTAGCAAGAAGCAAAATTCGGTTGCATTATCCACTGCTGAGGCAGAGTATGTTGCAGCTGGAAGTTGCTGTGCTCAAATCCTTTGGATTAAGCGACAACTTGAAGATTATGGTATCACACTTGATAAAATTCCTATTAAATGTGATAATACTAGTGCCATCAATCTAACTAAGAATCCAATTCAACATTCAAGAACTAAACACATAGAAATTAGACATCACTTTATTAGAGAACATGTACTAACAATGATGTTTGTCTTGAATATGTAATACTAATGATCAATTAGCTGATATTTTTACCAAACCTTTGAGTGAGGAAAGATTTTGTTATCTTAGAGGAGAATTAGGAGTTTGTGATCCTTTAGAATGATTTTCTGAAACTCTTAAGGACAACAACTATCTAGACTTCATAATTTCTTGAAAATCCTCTATGTCCAATAAGGAAATTTATCTAGAAATTTGATTCATTGTTTCCCCAATTGATTAAGGAACACTTATCTAGAGTTTGATGATTAATTTGATTAGTTTCAGATCCTTGAAATTCAAATTTTTCACTGAAACTATTGTGGAGTCGACACCTGCAGTTTGTGGAGTCGACACCTTCATATTTTGATGTTCTGTCTGGGCAATTAGAGCCGACTCTGGCTTCTGCAGAGCCGACTCTAATTCGGGCGCTGACAGATTTTCTGGTTCGGAGCCGACACCTCGCTTTGCGGGAGTCGACTCTAAGTGGAACTAGGTCAAAATAAAAAGGCGGAGTCGACACCCAAACGACCCTATCGTCTCCTAATCCTTCTAAAGCCGTTCCAAACCGATTCCAACCCTCCAAACCCCTCAAATCTCTCAATAACTCATTCCAATCAATTCCTATGGCTCCTAAGAAGCGTGCTATTGGTGGATCGACCGTTCCACGAAGCGTCGCTCGATTCGTAGGCAACCCTCACCGTCTTCATCATCTGCCACCCAAGATGCTTCTCCACCTTCACCATCTTCTCCACGGGTAGATCAATTAGCGGGTAAGGCCATTACAACTGGAAGAAAAGTAGATTTCGATTTATTTGCTTCGGAGGGCTTCGCTATTGGCGATTATTGAAGGAAATGGGATGGGAGAAAGTTGTTCTTTGGATGTTCCTACGTACCCTGCCCTTGTGAGAGAATTCTACAATGATTTATGTAGAGGAGAGGGAGGTTTAGTGAGTTTTGTAAGAGGAACCAAAGTGATAATCACGCCGAGATTCTTGGAAATTTATTGGAGATGCCTACTATTGGACTAGTTGAGTATCAACATGATGATAGAGGAGGTGCCCTATCTAGGATGTTAGGGAGAGAAGTATCTGAGTTTGAAGAAATCATGGCTAATCAACTAAATTTGGAACTCAGGTTACTTCATAATATTTGTGGAAGAATTTATTTCCTAAAATTGGAAGGTTTGAATATGTCTCGGAGCGAGATATCTTGTTGATGGACTGTATCATTACTGGAAGGCCTATTAATTTAGCTAGAATAATGATTGGCTATATGGCAGATAATTTATCTAGTCATTTATGCAATTTGATTCTTCATATTCCAAAGATTTTTCCAAAAATTTATTGACCCTATTTTGATAAGTTTCGGATGTTTGAAACTCATCTATTTTTCTCTGAAACTGTCAGTGGAGTCGACACCTCAATTTGATGAGTCGACACCTCTTTTGTGTCGCTCTCGGTCCTTGACCTTGGAGCCGACACCCGTATAAGTGGAGCCGACTCCAGTTCGAGTGCTAACTGTATTAGCGACTTGGAGTCGATACCCGACTTTGCGGGAGTCGACACCTGGGGGTCCCAAGTTGACTTTATTAGGGCAGAGTCGACACCTCCGTCATTTCAATCATTCTCAATTCCTTTCCAAACTTTCTCCAAACTCTCTCAAAACCTTTCCAAGCCAAATTCTCCTCAAATCGAACATTCCCAAGGATTTTCATGGCACATAAGCGGAGAGGATCAGTTCTTGGAGCTCCCGTGACCATCGGAAAGCGTACGACAAGGCGTCCCGTTCGTAAGCCGTCTCCAAGCGACGATGATTCCTCAACCCATTCGGATAATCCTTGTCCCTCATCTTCTCAGGTAGACACCTTAGCCAGGAGAGTTATTACTATGGGAAGAAAGGTTGATTTTGATTTCTTTGAGTCGGAGGGTTTTTCAATTGGAAGGCAAATCAAAGAGCTTGGATGGGACAAGGTCTGTTCATTGGATGTTCCCACCTATCCGGCCCTAGTCAAGGAATTCTATTTCAATTTATCGAGGGGTGACGGTGGGATTGTAAGCTCTGTTAGAGGAAAAAGAGTCCACCTTACATTTCAAAAGTTAGGAAATCTTCTGAGCATCCCTGTCACTAGATTAGTTGTTGATATTCATAGTGAGAGGTCTGATGCACTATCAAGGATGTTAGGTAGAGAAGTTTCTGAATTTGAAGAAATTAGGGCTAATCAGTTGCCCTTGGAGCTTAGATTACTTCACAACATCTGCAGTAAAATTTTATTCCCTAAGACTGGCTGCTTTAAGTATGTCTCGGAGCGAGACATTATGGTGATGGACAGTGTTCTGACTGGTCAGCCTATTAACCTTGCTGCGATGATGATTTTCTATATGGCTGAGGCTGGGGGCAAAAGGAGATCTTCACTGTCCTATGGTATGATCTCTATGGTTTTCAGAAGTCAAGGTATTGTAATTTCTGATAATGAGCTTTCAAAGAACCTTAGACACACTGATTACTATAGTTTGGCTACTGTGCACCGGATGGGCTTTGTTAGAGTAAATGGACAATGGGGGAAGAAAGGCAATCCGAATGAGAGAGCCACTGAGATTAGATCTTCTGCACCATCTGAGGTTGGTCCATCAGCGAGGCATCCTTCACCAGAGCCTAGCAGATCTTCACCACCTCCTGCTCCTGCTCTAGTTCCTGTACCGCCATCTGTGTCATCTGTCGGATTTTCTAATATTCAGTTAGAGCAACTCAAAAGCTTATTTGCTGCTCAAAAAGAAGAAATGAAGACAGAGTTTGATAGTCAGTTTATGAATTTGAAAGAAACCCTTTACTCTTTGGATGATCGCATTAGATTGATTGAGTCTACTCTTGGTTCCTCTGCTGAATCCTTAAGGAATGATCTCAAGAACATATTTGAAGAGCTTAAGGATATTGGTAGAGACTCAGAAACATATTTCAAATGCAATGCTGAGCTTCAAGACAAGATTATGACTGCATGTGCATTTGTTGACAGAAAATTAAAAGAATTTGTTAGAACTCAAAGTGAAGGGATGAGAAAGATTGTAGAAGAATTGCAAAGACTTCTTAGAACTCATTTTTGATTATCTTGTAATGAAGTGTCTTTGATAATTAGTCTAGTTTGATTTATCTTGAAGTTTCAATGTAATGGAGCATAGTTTAATGTTTGATACAATGAAGTTTCATTTTGTAACATTTGACTTTTGTTGTAATGAACTTATCTTATACTTAATGAATATCTTTTGAACCTTGAAAAATCTATCAATTTTGTCATTTTACTTAACCCTTCTTGATCTTTTTGTTGATTACAAAAAAGGGGGAGAGTTATGTAAAATCGTATATGCATTGACTGTAAAACAAAAACAAGGGGGAGACAAATAAAGAAGGAAGAAATATTTAGCTTTTATATATGCATTTGATCAAGTAAGCTCAATTAAGCTTAATTTATTGGTATCTAATTAACTGCACATAAGGAGAAGCAATTAAGAGTGGTATCAACCATTAAAATTTTTCTGTTAAAAGGAAGAACAATTGTTAAATTGAACTTTATAGGGAGAGCTATCTCATTCAGGGGGAGCTTATATGTGAGGATTAAATATTTAAAAAATTTGATTTGAGAATCCAATTGTTTACTCATGCATATACTCAATGTTTTTATAATCATCAAAAAGGGGGAGATTGTTGACCCATTTATTGATTTTGATGATTAATAAAAGATGAGTATATTCATTTTGTTACTAATAAATTTAACTAGTGTTTCAGGGCTTAAAATATTTGATTAATCAAAAGGTATAAAGAAACGTGTTTTGAATCAAATGTTAAAGGTATGTTTCAAAATTCAGAGCCTGGAGTCGACACCTAGAAAGTCTGGAGCTGACCCCATGGCCAATCAAATGTCTTTCTGATTTTTGGCACGGTTTGGAGCTGACACCCAGAGTTTCGGAGTCGACACTTACAGTGTCTGGAGCCGACTCCAATGCGAGAACAAAAAGCATGTTTTTGGACTACCCTGGAGCCGACACTTACAGTTTTCCAGAGCCGACACCTGAACGCAGCGAGCCGACACTTACCTTTTCCGGAGCCGACTCCTCAACGAACTTTTACTTTCTATTTTTGGATACATGACTTGGAGCCGACACCTGAAAAGTTGGAGCCGACTCCAACCTGTCAGGAATGGATTTTCAAAATGTCAGAATGACCTCCAACGGTAATATTTTCTCACCTAATCTCTAATGGACACTTTTTTTGTGTAGGAGGAATCCAAGGACAGAAATAATGGCTAGTTTTTCACCTAATCCTGGATTAAGAAGAATCTATAAAAGGGGAGCCCGTTCGTTTGAAAAAGAGAGACGAAAAATAGAGAAAAATCAAATTGAAAAATCCAAGAAGTCTTGAGCAAGAAATCTAGAGGAAAGAATCAAAGTTTATATCCATCAATTCCAGAAAGCTCAAAGAGAAATCCAAGGCATTCAAAGTTCAAATTCGGAGGATTTTCCAAAAGAAGAGAAAGAGAGCCTAAAACCCTATTTTTCCCAACTTCTCATCTGCAAATCTTTGTGAAGAATCTGAGCTGAGGCCTGATTCAACATCTCAAGGGAGAAGAGGAAAAGAAAAAAAGCTCAAATCAACTCTGCTTCAAACAGGCTTTTCTAACCTTGCTTATTTACATTGAATATTTGCTCATTTGAGGAGCTGTTTGTTATTGTAAACTATATTCTCATTTGTTCTTGCTAGTTCAATCAGAGGGATTGAATTAGTGGAGGTAGTATACCTCGAGACAAGCTAGATTAGCTTGGGTTTGGGTTTTGTGCTGGTGAGCCCGGAAAACCAGCTGAGTTCGTTGTGATCCCGGGAAAACAACAAGTTTTGAGTTGTGAGCTTGTAAAACAACTCGACTGTAATCTAGTAGATTATAGTATGGACCCAAGTGGAACTTGGGAGTGGACGTAGGTGTTGGATACACCGAACCACTATAAAATCCTTATGTTTGCCGTGCTTCGATTGTCTCACTCTATTTCTTTGTTTGTGACTGTTATTTATCCTGCACTTAATCTTGTTGATTCCAAAGCCAATCATTTTAAAAGGTTAAATTTTTTTTTAAGAACCCAATTCCCCCCCCCCTCTTGGGTTGCCATCTGGGCCAATAGTCAGAGAAGAGAATAAGACCCAAAAGCCGATCTACTATGTCAACAAACTGCTCCGGGACGCCGAGACAAGGTACACCTGAATTGAGAAGCTGGTGTTGGCCCTGGTAACATCAGTTCGAAGGCTACGGCCATACTTCCAGTCGCATTCTGTGACAGTTCTCACCGACCAACCCATCAAAGCAGTGGTTCATCGCCCGAAGACATCCAGAAGGATGGCTAAATTGGCCATCGAGCTAAGCAAGCATGACATCCGGTACCAGCCTTGCCCGACCATCAAGGCTCAGGTTCTAGCTGACTTCCTCCTTGAATGTACTATCCCGGAGGATGGTTCCACCCAGACTCCCCCGAGCAACCGAAGTCTAACACCCTGTGGCTGCTCCATGTTGACGGATCGTCCAATGCCGGTGGCTCAGGCGCTGGCCTGATCCTCACCAGCCCAAAAGGGGCTACCTTCGAGTATGGTGTTCGCTTCTCCTTCCCAGCCTCCAATAACGAGGCTAAGTATGAAGCTCTGCTCGCTGGACTTCGAATCGCCCATGACCTCAAAGTGAAGAAGTTAAACACCTTCATCGATTCTCAATTGGTGGCTAGTCATGTGCGGGGCGAGTTTGAGGCCCGGGAGCCAAACATGATTCGATATCTCCAGCAGGTGCGGGACTTGCTTTCCCACTTCTCTGAATTTGAAGTTATCCAGATCCCCAGATCCAAGAATGCCCGTGCCGATCTATTATCCTGACTGGAAACTGCGGAATCGATGAGTTCCGAACGAAAGTTTCCCCTGGAAATCATTGAAAAGCCTAGCATCACGGAGGCGGACCGAGTGATGCAGATTTAGGCCGAGCCATCCTGGTTTGACCCCATCTCGAGGTATCTCAAAGAAGGGTCGCTCCCGGCCGACCGTAAGGAAGCAAGAAAGCTGAAATTGCAAGCTGCCCACTATGTGTTGGTCGACGACCAGCTCTATAAGCGATCCTTTTCCATGTCGTTGCTCAAGTGCCTTCGCCCATTTGAAGTTGATTATGCTCTTCGGGAGGTACATGAAGGAATTTGTGGCAACCATCTGGGGAGTCAATCTCTATACCACAAGGTGCTGCACTAGGGGTACTATTGGCCCATTATGCAAAAGGATGCTGATGATCTCGTCCGAGCTTGTGACTCATGTCAGAAACACTCCAACATCTAGAGGCTCCCCTCCGCCAGTTTAGTCCCCATTTCCTCCGCTTGGCCCTTTGCTAAGTGGGGGATGGATATTCTTGGCCCTTTCCCCCTTGCACTGGACAAAGAAAATTTTTGTTTGTCGCCATCGACTACTTCACCAAGTGGGTGGAGGCTGAGGCAGTTGCCCAAATAACCGAAGCTCGGGTCAGGGACTTTGTGTGGAGATCCATTAACTGCTGCTTTGGCCTTCCACATACAATTATCACTGACAATGACAAGTAGTTTGATAACCCAAAGTTCCGAGGTTTCTGCGAGGAACATGGGATCTGCCACCGCCTTACATCGGCGGGGCATCCACAAGCCAATGGAGAAGCCGAAGTAACTAATCGGACCCTGCTTCAAGGGATCAAAGTTTGGCTCGCCAGAGCCCGAGGCAGATGGGCGGATGAACTTCATCACGTCCTATGGGCCTACCGTACTACCCAGAGAATCCCCACCGACAAAATCCCATTCCGGATGGCCTTTGGCACGGAAGCCATCATCCCCGTGGAGGTAGGACTCCCTTCTCCGCGAGTGGAGAGCTACTCAGAGGAAGCTAATGACGAGCAGCTTCACACCAATCTTGACCTGGTGGAAGAGATCATAGAGAAAGCTCGAATCAGAGTAGCTGCATACCATCAAAGAGTGGCTCGCTACCACACCTCTAGAGTCAAAGGAAAATCCTTCTCGCCCGGCGATCTCGTCCTCCAGAAAGCATTCGTCTCCAAGCCACTAGAACAAGGAAAGCTATCGCCAAATTGGGAAGGCCCTTATCAAGTGGCAGAAGTTGTCGGACCCGGCACCTACAAGCTCTAGGACTTGGACGGAAAATTCGTTCCCCAGACATGGAGTTCGGACAACCTCCGCATATATTACCAATAGAGTACGCTCTCTATAGACTTGCCCCATTTACAGATTTGGCGTCTTGTTACTATTATCCGCGGCACGACCGCTACGGTCATTTTTTCTAAAAGGTCATAATAGAAAACAGATGTCGTTTACGCATCCATTCTCGGCACAACCGAGATATTTCCCAAGCCTCGAGTTAAATCTCCGAACCTCGGCAAGGCCGGGCCTCGAATCAAATCTCTGTACCTTGGCAGGGCCGAGTTTCGAGCTAAATCTCCATACCTCGGCAGGGCCGAGCCTTGAGTTGAATCTCCATACCTTGGCAGGGCCAAGTAAAATATCGAAAGACTTCATTCAGATTCGGGCAGCTTACAAGCCCCGGCCGGACCAAATAGTCTCCAAAACTTCGTTCGGATTCGGGCAGCTTACAAGCCTCGGCCGGACCAAATAGTCTCCAAAACATAGTTCGGGTTCAGGCAGCTTACAAGCCCCGGCCGGACCAAATAGTCTCCAAAACATCGTTCAGGTTCGGGTAGCTTACAAGCCCCGGCCGGATCAAACAGTCTCCAAAACATTGTTCAGATTCAGGCAGCTTAAAAGCCCCGGCCGGACCAAATAGTCTCCAAAACATCGTTCGGGTTCGGACAGCTTACAAGCCTCGGCCGGATCAAACAGTCTCCAAAACATCGTTCGGGTTCGGGCAGCTTACAAGCCCCGGCCGGATCAAATAGTCTCCAAAACATCGTTCAGGTTCGGACAGCTTACAAGCCCCGGCCGGATCAAATAGTCTTCAAAACTTCGTTCGGATTCGGGCAGCTTACAAGCCCCGGCTGGACCAAATAGTCTTCAAAATATCGTTCGGTTCGGGCAGCTTATAAGCCCCGGCCGGATCAAGCAGTCCTCAAAATTTCGTTCGGATTCGGGTAGCTTACAAGCCCCGGCCGGACCAAATGGTCTCCAAAACGTCGTTCAAATTCGGGCAGGATACGAACCCCGACTGGACCGAATGATGAAAAAACTTTGTCCAAGGTTCGGGCAGCTTACAAGCCCCGACCGGTACCAAAGAATAAAAGCCTCGACCAAAACCGAAGTGTGTTACTTGTTAAAAGCCTCGGCCAGAGCCGAAGAGCGTCACTTATCAAAAATCTCAGCCAAGGCCGAGTGATAAAAACAAACATTTGGAGATAACAGTGGACACGAAAGTTGCAAAAATCTTTTTTCATTCATCACAAAAAGGGAAAAAAGAAAGAAAAAGATACATGAGCCCTCACTGGGCCTTATCATCTTCTTCGGGAACCGCCGAACCCTCCCCATGCCGAGCTAACTCGACGACCTTTCATCGAAGGGATGCTACTTCCCCCTCCAGCCGATCGTTGGCACGGCGAAGGAGCTCAACTTCCCTCATAGAAATGGCCAGATATTGTTCGGCCGCCTTCTGGAGCCGCTCGTGATCCGCGAGCATTGACGCCAGGGCCTCCCCGTCGACAGTCACCATAACGCGGCTCCCCTGGGACCTCTCACGACCATTAGCGCCGCTGCTCGACGCCACAGTTGATCACCCCTCACCTCCAGACACCATTTCAGAACCCAGGAATTCTTGGGAGATCAACTGAAGAGATGACTAACGGAGGCATCCTTCTCATCCGTATTTAAACCACTCCTGGTGAATATTTCGATCGTTCAAGCCATTAATCTCAGCCCGTGGAAAATCGCCACGCGTCACCACCTCAATGGGCGCTCGCAGGAAATGAAGAGTCCCGCTCCTCGTCAAAGAGGATCATTAATAATGTTGAGGCGCTCAAGGAGCTCCCTTCTCGGGACTAGACTCCCTCTGATTTGTCAGATTATTTTTGAAGTAAATATCCTTGAAAGTCTGCTAGACTTCCTCGAATTAGGCATCCTCGAAAAACACGGAGGAAAGAATGTATCAGTGGCCAACACTTGAGCAACATAGCTCGCCCTCTCCGAGAGTGGCCGATTTACAGGCTTCAGGCGCCCCCTCCATCACTCGGGTAGCCCCCATCCTCTTTGGCCGTCCGCACCTGAATCCACAGTTGTAGTAAGGACCAAGTAAACTATCAAAAATCCTTGGCAACAACCAGCGATATTCCAAAATCCTCGGCAACAACTGAGTGATATTCTGAAGCCTCGGCAACAACCGAGCAATATTCCGAAGCCTCGGCTACAACCGAGTGATTATTTGAAACTTCGGCCAAATCAAATGACATACTCTTAAAAAGTTATCTAAAGCTCTGGCCTAGACGAGTAATCTCTCAAACTCTCTGACGCAACTAAGACGTCCTATGATACTTCGGCAAAAGTAAGCAACCTCCTTCTACTCAACCGTAAAGACATGCGAGCTATCTCTTTCCGAAGAAATACCTACTTCATTCTACAAACGGGGTCATGCTTGCCGCATGAGTCCCCGGGATCGCCCAGGTCCACCTCTAACCCGAACAGGGACAAACGTTTCCCTCCACTAAGGACCGAACATTGGTCTTAGCAAAACGAGGTAGCAAGAACGCTGCCGAAATATGCTATGACCCAAAAACATGATATGGGAGTAGTAACTCTCAAGCACAATCACATCAAAAAAGAAGCAGGTGCTAAAAGAAGAAATAATAAAAGCTCCTTTATTTCTTTACCAATGAAAGGGATTACAACCTCCAAAGAGGCGTTACAAGTGCATCATAGCACAAGAAATAAAGATGAACAAATGGCTCGGTCTGACCGTTGCGACCAGCTTCAGTTAATAATGATATCTCGGCGTCCGACCCAAGATATCAAAGAAATCAGAATGAGTGGATGAGCCCTATTGAGCAAGGCAACCCATCCACCGATCCCTCGAATAGATATGTTGGAGGATCATAACCAGGTCAAAAGACCTGTTGATCCTCACACCGGGCCGGATGTTAGTCTGCTAGTCACCACCAAAGTCAAAAGGCAATGTACTAGCAGACAACACACCATCCCCCCTTAAAAGATTTCCCGCATGGAGGGGCTAAGCATCCAACCAGAGGGAGAAGGAAAGGTCCGCGCATGCTACGGGGGTATATGTCCACTTTCTATCCTACGACCCCCGTAGCAAACCACAAAGGACACACAGGAAGCGCGTATGTGCGCTCTCCATGTGATCTCTGCGGACCTCCTGTGCGCTCTCCATATGATCTCCGAAGCTCCTCTCTGGAGGATGAGTTGCTCTTCAGCGACTCCTTCATTACCCCAGCTATCTGGGGGAGGACGGCTTACAAAAGGAAAACTCAGTCCCCCCACTCTCAGCCCAAGGGACACAGGCATCATGAAAACTCTCACAACTCACGGAGAGGAAAACCTTGGAGGATGGCCTAAAACGGCCCTCTCCTCCCATTTTATAGGCAAGCGGATCGGGAGCAGTTACTAAAGCAGAAAGCCCCGAAATTCAAAACGCCCTACCCACACGGCCACGTGGCCTCCGAAGATGAAAAGAGTGCTCTTCAATGCGCGCCAAACGCATCGCCCAAGCTATGATGCATGCCAAAAGATTTTCCCCTGATCTCGAATCGAAAGCCTTAAATGCAGGGGATCGCCCGCTGATCTTTGAGATACGGGCAGGCCTGGGAAATCGCCCAGCGAAAACGACACCCTCCAATGGAAAGTTAGCGTCTATATCGTACCTTGGAAAAGATCGATGGGATAAACGACCCCGGAAAATACAGAGGCAACCTTTTGCAGGTTACAGGGCCGTATTATCCATTTCAGCAAAAAGAAGATCAGCTCGCCTTGGAAAAGACAAGACACTGGCAGAATAATAAAAAGGCGTAGAAGCCAAGTACCCTTCAATAAAGGCGCCTTGATATCCTCCGCTCCGGCCCAACTGCCCGTTATGTCTCGGCATAAACCGAGACATTGCCCTATGCTCCCGCTTAAGGCCAAAACTGCCTCCATACATCGGAATAAACCGAAGTATCTCTTCAGTACAACATGACTGAACATTATCTTTCGCTTCGATCCGGACTGAGATAGCTACTGACACTTCAACAACAACGAAGCACTCTTTATACTTCGGCCAAACCATGCGGTACATTGCACCCCGGCTGGAACTTGCGAAGTTCTCTTTGCCTCGGCCAAAGCATGAACACTATATCTCGAGTCTTTCCGATATCGCCAAGGATTCCCCCAAGAGGGTGTTTCATTTATAAGATTCACGTGATGAAAACAAGCACTTCAAAGATAACAGCAAACGCGGAAGTTGCAGAAATTCTTCTTTCATAAAAGGGAAAAACAAAGAGAAAGATACATTAGCCCTCACAGGGGCTTATCACTCCCTCTGGACGCCATTGAGCTCTCCCCCCGCCGCAGAGCCGGCACACCCACCTGTTGCTGAAGGAACGCCACCCGCCTCTCCAGCCGGCTATTGGCTTCACGGAGGAGCTCAATCTCCCTGGTGGAAACGGCCAGATATCGCTCGGCTGTCCTCCGGATTTGCTCGCAATCTGCTAGCAGTGAGGCCAAGACCTCCCGTCGATAGTTACCGTGGTACGGCCCCGGTGGAGCCCGCCACTGCCGCCAATGCCACTACTTGGGGTTCCAGTAGACCTCCCTTCACCTCCGGAAGCCATCCTGCTGTCGCAAGCTTGGATAGGCCAACAGAAGATCGGTAGAGAAGATGTTTAACAATGGCATACCCCCACCAGTATTTAAACTGCCTCTGGCGAGCATTCCGGTCGCCCAAGCCATTGATTCCAATTCTTGGAAATCCGCCATGCATCAATCAGCGCCCGTGGGAAATGAAGAGTCCCGCCCCCTCTCCGAAGGGATTTATTAATGACACCGCAGCACTCGGGATGCGCCCCCCTTTTGTCCAGGGCCAAACTCCCTCCAAAAGCGCACCCGCTTCCTCGTCTTGGACAGGCCGAATTACCTGACCACGAACTTGACCAGGATATTGCGATAATTTTGGCCATGTCAGGCCAACCTGTCCTACACCGCTGCCGAACCATTTTATACCTCGGCCTCGACCAAAATATTTACTTAGTCCGGGCCAAACCGGCCTAAGATAGCGAATAAGTCATAATTCGTTCGCAGCCAAAAGAAAACTTGGGATAAAAGATCAGCCAAAAGAAGCGATTAAGCAGATGGAGACAAAAGACCCATCCATTAAAAATTTTGACCAAATTACATATTTGAAAAACAAAAGAACACAAATGATCCTCAAGGATCATGAGCTGGATCAGTTCCAGCGGTGTCCTCAACAACACCCGGAGAGGCTTGGCTCGTTTCACCCGCTTCAAAAGTCGTCGTTCCTTCGACAGCAGGCTTTAAGTGTCTCTCAGAAGCTGCAGCCTCACTTGATCCCAAAATAGCGCCGAGATCGATGTCTGAAACATCGTCATATTCATCTTCTTCAGTCCCAGGGGTACAGGCCTCACAAGCCTCAACATCCAGGAAAGAGAGGTCCCACTCCGGATGCTCTCGGGCTATCTTAGTTCGGGTCTCCTCCTCGCCGAGCTGGAAAGCCTCGGCACAGGTCGCATCTTCTACGCCCCGAAGCAAGCCCATTCGCTCTTCGATCTCAACGACCCACCTTTCGAGCTCCAAGCTCCTCCCTTTACTCGACGACAGTTCCTCTTGCAGGATCTTTAGTTGGTTTCGGCCCTCCAATTTCGCCCTCTCCATCTGCAAATGCATGATTAGTCGATGCAAAAGCGAGTTAATAGGAGAAGTTTAAAGGACAGTACCATACCTCCTCCTCTTGCCTGGTTAACTTCTCAGTCAACTCCTTGACCTCGCCAAGGGCCCTCAGTTTATCAGCTTTAACCTGCTCGATTCTGCCCTTGAGGCCATCAATCCTCGATTGCCTATTATCAGCTTATTCCCATGCCTGGGAAAGCTCGCTATCAAGCTGGGTTAATCTCTCCTGGTGCCATTTAATCCTGTTATCCTTGGTTACGATGCATTGATTGAAATTCCGGACCTTCTCCTCCGACTCGCCGAGCATCCTGTTCAGGCAATTCTTCTCATCGGCAGCCTCTTGCCTCAGTCTGTCTAGACTTTCATCGAACTGTTTCTTGGTGGATTCCATTTCTCCAGCATGCCGAGATTCGATTTGCGATAGCTTCGAGCATGCCTCAACATACCCCGCCTGGAGCCCGCGCAGTTCCTTAACTTCGAGCTTCAATCTGGACGCGTCATTGAGGGCGGCCTGATGCAATCCCCTCACTATCTCCAACTTCTTGTTGACAACGTCCAAGATCTGCTCAAATTTGTCAGACGCCGCTGCTCGCAGTCGAAGCTCGGAACTGACTCTCTTGGCCTGAACGCTGGTCCCTGTCGCCAGGCTCAAGCGCCAGCACAGTGCCCTAGTGATCAAAGCACTCTGCGGAACAAAAAACAAGTAAGGAAGCGCGATCAAGTTCGGCAGAAAATACCTGATACTCCGGAATAGCAACTCACTCGGGAGGTGTAGGACCTAGCTAACCCCATTAGGGTGGAATTATCGATATCGGGGAGAAGGTGAACGCCCTTCGCTACGATTCCGCTGACCAAACGCGGCGTCGATAAGGTCCAGGTCTGCAAACTCGTCCATCGAGGGGCCTGCGCTTGGATGTAATGCCGACTTCATCAAGGCAGAAAATGCCTCCTCGATAGCCGAGTCTGGACCACCATGCAGCCCATCCGAGGAGCTAGCCCGAACAATCTCAGACCGAGAAGCCTTCAATCTCCTGGCCTCCTCCAGCAAAAGCCTGGCTGCAATTCATCAGGTACCTTGGCCAGCCCCGACCTCAATCTTCCTGAGGCTCCGACAGGGGAAACTTCAGCTGGAGGGTCATCGTCTTGTCCTCCTTCACCCAAAAGCCCCTTTTCAATCGCTGGCACCTGCTCCTCCCACGCAGACTCCACCGAAGCCTCAACTTGTTTACTAGCACCTCTAGCCTCCTCAAGAAAAACCCCTCTGGCAGGAAACTCCTCCCGAACATCCACTGCCTTTGGCCAACGTCATCACCCTCTAACCCATCCGAGGGAGGCCCTTCAACAATAGGCTCACCCTGAACTCCCGACGGAGCCTCCTCCGGGCTATCCGCTATCTTCACCACTAGAGGATAGGGGATCTCGGCAACCCTCTCTGAGTCCTCCTCCGCTCTGTGCTCCCCCATCGTGGCTACTGCCTCTTCCCCCAACGGAGAGAACCCTTCTCCATCGCCGGCGCTCCCACGTCCCCTTTCTTCAGCGGTGAGGAGTGTAGGCTGGCTTTGACTCGCCCAACCTCTGGCGAGCGCTCTTTGGAAAGATGGACTTTCTTCTCGGGCTTGCGCCTCTCTGCACTGCTGGTCTCTCTTGGGCGCTTGCCCAACTCCTTCTTTATGTGGCCCGCCATCTCAGATTTCTTGGCTGCAGACATGGGGAGAAACCGGTCAAACCTGGGTATATTTGCCCCAAAGAAAGGAAAAACAGAGAAAGGGGAAGGGGCTTACCCTGCCTATCGATGGGGCTAAGCCCGACATCGCAAAGGGCCTCCTCCGACAGTAAGACAATAGCCGAGAACGTTCAACCGCTGGTGAGGACCCCTAGGTCCTCCCTCTCCTGTTCGAACAAGGCCGGATGCGCCTCTACATCCCTAACAGGGTTTCCCCATCCCCGTAGGAAGTCGGAACCGATGTTCCCTTCAGCGATAAAGAATCGGGCCTTCCATCCCTTTATGGACGATGGCTTATCCACGATCATTCTGAATGACTTCCGAGGTCCGATATAGGACCACTCCGAGTTCCTCCCGGAAACCAGATGATAACAAGCGTGGAACAGGGACAGAGTTGCTGTTACCTGAACTTGGCTACACATCGAGATGAACCCGATGATACTCCGCCAGCTGTTAGGAGCCACCATTGTCGGATAGATTTTATAAAACTTCATGATCTCCTTCACCAGAGGATGGAGAGGAAACCAGAGGCTTGCCTTCAGGCTATCTTCATAAAGAAAGACCCCACGCTCCAACTCCTGCGAAACCCTGCGCTCAGGCCCCGGCAGTCGCAGAATGATATCCGAGGGAATGCCATATTTCTGGAGGAGTTTTCCCAATTCCTCAGAAACCATGTCGATGGTCTCATCATTCTGCTGGCTAGAAGAAACACCGAGCAAGATTGCAAAGAAAACAGAGGGACAAATTTCTCCAGGAAGAAATGAAGGGACGCCACGAATGGGAATAGCGTTGCTTCGACTTTGCTTCCCCCCGAATGAAACCATCTCAAAAGAAGATAAGGCGTCTTGGTCGAAACGCCCGGAACCGCCGCTGCAGGCACCAGGAAAATCGGGATTTGCTGCGTGGCGCTCCTTCAACCATTGCCCTAGAAAGCGACGGTTCCATTCCATAAAAGCAAGACGGCCACGCGGCGCTAATTAGAGCACCATTACACATGCTGTCAAATCCAAACCCACTCAAATCATGTCACCCGGAGTTATACTCCCTACGCCCGAACCTACGCTTCGAACTAGGGAGTGGGGGGCATGTATTGAGGGTAAAATCGCCATTGCATAAATAATCATGCAAAGGGGCTAGGATCAACCATGACTCTCACGTGCTGAACAATACCCGCTAGAGACAAGTCAGTCTCAGTAAATCGGGGCGCCTTAGCCCCTCACCGAGCCAAGGATTCCTAAGGCGTTGATCACATCCATCGACCTCAGCCGAGCTATATCATCCCTAGGCCTCAACCGAGCTATATCATCTCATCACATCTCTCGGCCTCAGCCGAGCTATATCACATCTCTCGGCCTCAGCCGAGCTATATCACATCTCTCGGCCTCAGCCGAGCTATATCATCTCTCTCGGCCTCGGTCGAGCTATCCGACTGTGCCTCATTAGCCGAGTCATTATTATGCCCTGGCTAGACCTGGGCACTCAAGAACCTCTGCGGAATTCATCGCGGGAGAGTTCAAATTCGTAAGATTCCAAACAGAAATCATATCTGAGAGTGGCCTAGGATCCGCGAGAGTGGCCTAGAGCCCTGGAGCCTATATACCACCAAATCTCGAGACATCGCCCAGCTCTCCCAACCGTCGATCCTGAACCAACAAGATGCGAATCTTACTGACCTCACAACAAACTGGATTCAAATCCTAACGACTTTTGGACCCACGATGCCCCCAGGGAATCAGGTGATCCTCTATAAATAGAGTCGTCTGCCGACTCCTCATGTATGCGCACTTGCTCACTGGCACGCTCTCTTTCTGCCTTGGCTTCCCCCATTTTCTGCCATTAGTGCTCTGCTCAGAGCTCTCGAGATGCCACCCTTGGAAAGACTCTTCAGCGAGAGCCTTCTCCTCTTGTTTGTTGATTGCCGATCCCCGTTGACTTGAGCGTCGGAGGGTCTTCCGCGGAGGGCCACCCCCAACGCCTCTTGCGTGAGGACTGTTTTGCAGGTCTGCCCAGAAAGAAGCCCGATCGCGCCTGAGTCGGAGGATAGATTTTAGCAGCAACACATCCAATGCAATCGAACCTCCATGCTATGCCGATAGAAGCCAGCATAATTTGGTGCAAGGAAAAGTCTTTGTACATCGCCTCCGATGTAGCAAGTCCTACGTGGGCTGCATCGCCCTTTCTTATTGATTGATACCCATTAAAAAATGTTAAGACACCTTTACGACATCCTGAGAAAAAAAATTACGACACCCCAATTTTAAACTTAAGACACCGTAGTTATAAAGTTAAAACACCCGTTCAGAAAGCAAAAAAAAAATTACGACACTGCAGTTTTAAACTTACGACACCCTAGTTATAAAATTAAAACACCCATTTAGAAAGCAAAAAAAATTACGACATCCTAGTTTTAAACTTACGATATCCTAGTTTTAAACTTAAGATACCCGTTCAGAAAAGGTATCATACAAATTCCAAAAAAAAACCTATCTTACGTGTATTAATATCCGTTCAGCTTTTTTTGCTTTCTTAATAAGTATCTTAATTTTGACGTGACGTGCAGTAATACCCGTTCAACTTTTTTTTGGAACATGTACAAACACGTTTTCTGAAAGGGTGTCGTAATTTTATAACTACGATATCGTAAGTTTACAAATGGGTGTCGTAATTTTTTTTTGCTTTCTAAACGGGTGTCTTAATTTTATAATTGCGGTATCGTAAGCTTAAAACGATGTCGTAAATTTTTCCCTTAAGATGTCGTAAAGCTGTCTTAACATTTTTTTAATGAGTATCATGCGTATGTGGACCAATAAAAAGGGACGATGCAGCCCACGTAAGACTATCGGAGGTGGTCTACAAAGTCTTTTCCTTCGGCAGAATTTCTCCTGCGATGTCGCGGGGCTTCTCTCCGTGATCAGTTTTAAGCATAGGTGTCGTAGCATTGGTGCTAGGGTGTCGTGAGGTTTCAATTGGGGTGTCGCGAAGGATTTTTGGCCGAATTTCTCCTAGGGTGTCACGGGATTCTCTCCGTGGTCAGTTATAAGTACAGGTGTCGTAGCATTGGTGCTAGGGTGTCGGGGTGTCGCGAAGTATTTTCGGCCGAATTCCTCCAGAGTTGTCGCGGGGCTTCTCTCTAATGCCAGTTTTAAGCATGGGTGTCGTAGGCTTTTCTCCGCGGTGTCTTAACAGTAAATCTGGGGTGTCGTAGCTTTTATGGCGATTGAAACGCTCTGACGACACCCTAGTTCATAAGTTATAACATCCTAGTTAAAAGAGTAGGACATTCGTGCTACAAAATACTAAACTCTAAGGAAGTTACCCGTGCATTAAACGGTTTGGTCACACATTAACTTCCTTTAACGATAAAAAATAGTTGGTGTAATAAAGGAGCTTTACAAAGAAGTGGGAGCAAGAACTTTTTACTTCCTGCTACGGATGACACGACTCCAGTAGCTGAAATATTTTCTTTCGATCGGACTCTCAGAGCGAGGGCGTAGGATCGTGCTCAAACCCTTGACTGATTCTTTAGCATCCGAAAGCCAGAGCGAGGGGGAAGAAAGAGTTTTTCTTGCACAGATGAAATCCAAGAAAAAATGATAGTAGAAGTAGACTGGAGGAAAAGGGCATTTTCGTCTGCATGCTAATTTTTAAAAAAAGGCGAAGCGCTTTTCATGACCGTCACGATTAGAACGTAACATCATAGCAGAGCCATACCGTCCAGCATGTCAACCACGTAGAATCCATGTGGATCAATCAGGAAAGACGGTGCAACCCACGTAGGACTTGCTGCACCCAGGACGATGTACAAGACTTTTCCTTGGTGTAATAGACATGGGCTCAAACTCCATATGGTACTCCAGAATACCAAAAGTACTGGAATTGAATCATTGAAACCCATGACAAGACAAATATAATTCAAACAAGAAACCTTCACTTTGGTTATATTGCCCAGAAAAGCATCTTACCATCAGCATAACAGAGCTTTAATCACATAGCTCTTAGTTAAATCCACAAGATATGCTGTTTAAAGCCCAAATAAATTTGTATTATAACTGTATATTTTACACAGATTACAACATAAATTTTGACCTAACTGCATTTTCGATCGCTCAAAAAGCAAGGTTTCAAGAAGCCTGAACTTCTGAAGGAAACAAATGGAAGACTCAGCAGCCCCACATGCCAACATAAAATTTGATTCCAGCAGTCTTGTCTAAAGAAACAATGTAAACATGACAATAAGAGGAATAGACTTTGGCCAATCACTAATCCTTTTGCAAGCACCTTATCTAGTGTTATTATGGAGGAAGAATAATGTTGTATAGCATCTGCTGTCTCCTTGAAAAATCGCAACCCAAGACAAGCAGCAATTCCTAGGCCACGCAAAATTCTTGCTGTCATCGATAGATATCATCAGCTTTTCTAATTAAAATAAATTTAGTTAAGAAGAAAGACAAGTTTGCAATTACTCAAAATGGACATACTGCTATCCTCTTCAAATGATAAATGAGCAGGAATTACAGTGTGAACCTGATCATTCAAGAATACAAACAGAACAAGAGACCAATCTTATTCCAAACAAATAAATTTGAAAACCTAAACATAACCATTGCATATCTACTCAGAATATAATAAGTCACGAAGAATCACCTTAAATATCCTCAAATCCCTTATTCTACCAACATAATCACTGATGATATGCTCCAAGGGGTCAAATAGTAACCTGTTTTAAAAAATATATCACCATCATAACAAATTAGTTTTGTTGTGAACAGCAAACCCTAAATTAACTAGGGTTATTAGATAACAATCTATCAGACTAAATTAGCACGTAAAACAAATTTGGAAGGCAAACTTATTCCATGTAAATTAATAGCACATTACATAAATTACCCATTAATAGCGAAATCTCTTTCCATGCAATTTTTCAAGCAAATCAACTCTTTCCCAACACAATTGGTAGACACTTGTCTTTCTTTGACATTTGTGTGTCTGGTTTCAAAGCTGCAAACCTAGGACAGCAACAATCCAAATGGCAACTAAATTCGGTTCTAAAATACAAATATAAGAAAGTTTTGCAATGTCAGAAGATGCACAAACCTCCATAATGAAGCTTTTCTAATGATCAAGGCAGTTCGGGAAACTGCACTGTCTAATTTGAGTTTTGCTAAACTGCCCTCCAATCTGCACAACAAAAGGTAATGGTCCAATTATTTTTTCTTAAAAAAAACAAATAGCATATTACATCAGCAATACCACTAAATAAACCAAAAGCTTGGAAACCTGTTCAAGGCTAGCAGCAGGAATCATGTCAAAATCTTTTGGAGTTCTATTTATGAGCAGGTCCTTCACACACCTGCCAATAATATGTGATTCAAATCCTGCATGCAACATACCTCCCATAGTTTATTGCTTATTGGTTTGAACTTTGTCTATAAATAATGCATACATGTACTCAATATTAATTGATGAATGAAGAAAGAATATTAATTTCAATCCCAAATAATTGTTTATTGTCTCACTTTGTCGCAGGTTGACTAAATCATGACGCCCTTAAAGTCATACATTATAGAAAAAGAATGGCAACAACAATGAATCATGAACACATTTGAAATTTAAAGATATTTTAACAAGTTGTAGATAACCTAGTCTTTTATAATGTTAGTAAGAATGATTTGACCAACGATACACTTAGTGAATAATATAATGAAATCGTCAGTTGTACTGTTGGGTTCATTTTTTAAAAAAAATAATTTGATCTAAAATAAGAAAAAGATAAAAAAAAATAAAACATCTTTTCGACCGATGATTTTCTTTTAAAAAAATAGATGAAATCAATTTCAAAGAAACCATAAGTCTAATTGACCATTTCAGCTAATTGTATTTAAAAAAAAAACATAATAAAATCACCAACCATACAAATAAGGATACAAATAAAGGACTCGTGGGACTCTCTTGGGAAGCAAGACGGAAGCTTTCAAGATCATCATGATTACTCCAACCAAACCATGCTCACAGTGGCATTGCCTTGCTTTCCCTGGAAGAGAACATTGGGTAAGTCGTGGAGTCAATGTTGCCTACCAAAATCTACCACTCCTGGAGGAGGCAGGCATGAAAATCTAGGCAAGCTGGGTGGCCTGGACACTCGGAATTCGCTTGCATTATCGATAAGATTTTAAGCAACATTTTCACTCTCCAGGTCATGCCACATTGTATTTTGAGTTTAATATGATCAGGTGTCCTACAACCAAAAATCATCCAATGCAACCGAACCTCCATGCAATGCCGATAGACGCCGGTATAATTTGGTGCAATAGACATGGGTTCAAACTCCAGATGGTACTCCAGAATACCAGAAGTACTGCAACTGAATCATTGAAAACCCATGACAAGACAAATATAATTCAAACAAGAAACCTTCACTTTGGTTATATTGCCCAGAAAAGCACCTTACCATCAGCATAACAGAGCTTTCATCACATAGCTTCTTAGTTAAATCCATAAGATATGCTGTTTAAAGCCCAAATAAATTTGTATTATAACTGCATATTTTACAGATAGATTACAACATAAATTTTGACCTAACTGCATTTTCGGTCGCTCAAAAAGCAAGGTTTCAAGAAGCCTGAACTTCTGAAGGAAACATATGGAAGACTCAGCAGCCCCACATGCCAACATAAAATTTGATTCCATCAGCAGTCATGTCTAAAGAAACAATGTAAACATGACAAATAAGAGGAATAGACTTTGGCCAATCACTAATCCTTTTGCAAGCACCTTATCTAGCGTTATTATGGAGGAAGAATAATGTTGTATAGCATCTGCTGTCTCCTTGGAAAATCGCAACCCAAGACAAGCAGCAATTCCCAGGCCGCCCAAAATTCTTGCTGTCATCATTAGATATCATCAGCTTTTCTAATTAAAATAAATTTAGTTAAGAAGAAAGACAAGTTTGCAATTACTCAAAACGGACATACTGATGTCCTCTTCAAATGATAAATGAGCAGGAATTACAGTGTGAACCTGATCATTCAAGTATACAAACCAAGGTTGTCAATTTCGTTTCGGATTATGTTTCGGTTTAGCTTATGAAACGAAATATTTCGGTATCGGACCGTTTCGGTGCTTCGTTTCGAAATATATATATATAATAAAATTTTATTCATAATTCATATTCTTTATAAATAATAATAACAACATAAAAATAAAAAGTTTAAGTTTTAAGAGTTTGATATATATATATATATATAATGAAAAATTTATTCATAATTCATATTATTCATAAATAATAATAACAATATAAAAATAAAGTGTTTGAGTTTTTAAGAGATGCGACCATGGGGATAGGGTAACTAGAATTTTTTTTATTATATATATTTTTTAAAATGGGGATAGGGTAACTAGGATTTTTTTATATATATATATATATATTAAAATGGTTATGAAAGGTTTAATAATTCATAAATTGGTCTCCAAAGCATATTTTACCGAAATGGTCGAAACATACCGAAACGGCCGAAAACGGCCGAAAATGGCCGAAATACACCGAAACGTACCGAAACGACCGAAAAATCTTCCGAAACGAAACATAGTATTTATCTTTTCGGATAAGCTACCGAAACAAAACGTCTCGGCCGAAACGGCCGAAACGAAACGAAATTGACAACTTTGATACAAACAGAACGAGAGACCAATCTTATTCCAAACAAAGAAATTTGAAAACCTAAACATAACCATTGCATATCTACTAAGAATATAATAAGTCACGAGGAATCACCTTAAATATCCTCAAATCCCTTATTCTACCAACATAATCATAGATGATATGCTCCAAGGGGTCAAATAGTAACCTGTTTTAAAAAATATATCACCATCATAACAACTTAGCTTTGTTGTGAACAGTAAACCCTAAGTTAACTAGGGTTATTAGATAACAATCTATCAGACTAAATTAGTACGTAAAACAAATTTGGAAGGCAAACTTATTCCATGTAAATTAATAGCACATCACATGAGTTACCCATTAATAGGGAAATCTCTTTCCATGCAATTTTTCCAGCAAATCAACTCTTTCCCAACACAATTGGTACACACTTGTCTTTGACATTTGTGTATCTGGTTTCAAAGCTGCAAACCTAGGATAGCAAGAATCCAAATGGCAACTAAATTCGGTTCTAAAGTACAAATATAAGAAAGTTTTGCAATGCCAGAAGATGCACAAACCTCGATAATGGAGCTTTTCTAATGATCAAGGCAGTTCGGGAAACTGCACCATATAATTTGAGTTCTGCTAAACAGCCCTCCAATCTGCACAACAAAAGGTAATGGTCCAATCATTTTTCTTAAAAAAAACAAATAGCATATTACATCAGCAATACCACTAAATAAACCAAAAGCTTGGAAACCTGTTCAAGGCTAGCAGCAGGAATCACGTCAAAATCTTTTGGAGTTCTATTTATGAGCAGGTCCCTCACACACCTGCCAATAATATGTGATTCAAATCCTGCATGCAACATACCTCCCATAGTTTATTGCTTATTGGTTTGAATTTTGTCTATAAATAATGCATACATGTACTCAATATATTAATTGATGAATGAAGAAAGAATATTAATTTCAGTCCCAAATCATTGTTTATTTGTCTCACTTTGTCGCAGGTTGACTAAATCATGACGCCCTTAAAGTCATACATTATAGAAAAAGGATGGCAACAACAATGAATCATGAACACATTTGAAATTTAGAGATATTTTAACAAGTTGTAGATAACCTAGTCTTTTATAATGTTAGTAAGAATGATTTGACCAACGATACACTTAGTGAATAATACACGACTTACAATACTTCATTGAATATCTTGATATGTTTAAAATTATTGCATACTGTTACTATAAACCAATCATAGCACATTTTCTACATGTGGAAAGAGGGATATAAGTAGCTAGCGATCAAGATACTAAAAAAAACAACTGGTTGAAAGGAAAGAGGCTTTCCAACTTCTTGTTTATTATGTAAAAGAAGACTATACAAGCTAGGAGCCTTCTAGGTTTCATGGATCAAGTTTTCCTCCACTTAGCTATTGTGGTCAAGGATGGAGCAAAGTATCCAACATAAGTTTGTTTCACTCCATTGCCAATGAAATGAGGCTTCTGCTGGTGATCAACACAAATTCGTTGAGCACTGAGATGAATGATATCTTCTCTTGACATCCATGTCATACAAATACTTCCACTGGGATAATTGAAAGGAGCACATTACATGCATGCTCAAATATTGGAAATGTTGCGACCTGCCAAAAAGGCTTTGTGGCTATAGCCAATGCCCTAGCATTTCCAAACACAATTGAGCAATGAACTATCCATTACAATTTACAGGACTGAATGGAAGAATAAATTTCCTTTATGGCTTTATTATATTCAGTTTGCTAAAAATTATATTTCTAATTGCATGTCGACTTGGTCCTGAATAGAGGAGAGTGGAGGAAGCAGATTCATGTAGCCGACCACATGTAGTTAGGAAAAGGCTTAGATAAGTTGAGTTGAGTTTAATGTATTAAAACAAAAGTTATCCCGACATTTCAAATTTTAGGCTTTTTCACGTGTTGGAGTCTTGACAACTTCATGACCCTCCTCGACACTTGATACTGTTTAATTATAATGTCACCATTACATGTCTACTTTCGGCAATTCTTTATGCAACTTATCTAGAGTAACTTATCTATTAGCAAACCTTTTTTCCATTTTGTGAACTAAAAGAGCAAAAGAACCAACTTATTAACTACTACAGACAAATCAATACATATTTACACAAACATATACAAGAAATAGGCATGCCCTCCTATCTAACTTGAGAGAGATATTTATTGACGCTCAGACAATTGAAACCGTGTCCAGTGTACCAGTATCATTGACTTAAATTAATTTTGTAATATCATTCTACACTAGATGGCAGGCATTTGCTATTCCGGGGCTCGTATGAAAAAAAACCTCTTCCTAATAGGCTCACATGATATTCTATCTTCACCTAAGGTTCTTGAAAGAAGCAAAAGTGGCATATCAACCAAAAGATAAATGGATCATTTCACATAAAATATCTCTGAAATATTACTGCAGAAGCCCAAATCTACCATTTATTTGTTTAGTACTTATACCCATAATATCCCATGCCATGGAGGCAACAATGATTCGAGCCCCAAAGATCCTTGGCCTAAAAAAATATTTCATTCAAGTTACAACAAAATATTTCCATGCCTACTGTATTTCCATTTATTTGTTTCCGTCTTTTCTTCTACTACTTCTGCATTGCTTTCTTTGTCATAGCAACATCCAAGGGAGGGACTACAACTCAGGTCTCTTGTATAACACTAAAACAGGTCACCAACTCAAAGTAGCTGGCGACCTCAGCATCCATCACTACTTATTAGCTTATCATCCATTTATAAGTCCCACAACTGTTCATTCTAATCCAGATAATGGCAGTCAACAAACAACCTAGAGAGCAAAAAAAAGAAAGAAAGAAAGAAAGAAAGAAAGAAAGAAAGAAACTTAAAACTTTTTTGGCTTTTAAGTTTTGCAGAAGTTCTACTCATTTATAAGTCTCACAACTGCTAGGTTTTACCAACAGTCCATTTATAAGTTTTGCCACCTTAAACAAACTTCCAATTTATAAGTCTCCCAACTGCTAAATTTTGCCAACTAATGGCTATGCTAACAAAGCTCAAGTTCTACTTCATCTTAATTCTATATATGTTAAGTGTTACACAAATTATAAATCTCCTGTAACTATGAAATTGCCTACTAAGCGAGGAAGCCAGTTGGCTGCCTTTAAGGCTGTCAGATGGTCTCTCATGAGAAGATGTTATTTTAGAAAATAGGGGGAGGGGGGGGGATCATATGATTCATCACTTCTTGATGATCCAACCAGATCTAATGCTCAACATGACCAAATATGAAACTAGATGGAGTTGCATTTATCAGATATTAATTTAGAATCAAATTGCTTGGAATCGTACAGCTAATCATGTAAACTTTAACAGAAACCTAATTAATGTAACATAAGATGAGCACCGGTTACATCAAAATCAACTCAATTGAATGTTTAACAACCAAAAAGAAGCTACAAATTTTGAGCATAAAGAGATAGTAGATGAGTCAATTTCCAGCTTTACAGGCACACTAAAACCACAACAAAGAACTCGTTGAATACCAGAACTTACCAATCCTGATGGATTCCATTTGGGATCGAACTCTGGACCTCAACTTGTAGCTATTCAGGACAGTGCCATCAAATAAAAATGGGGGTTTGCCTTTCCATGGGATAGCCCTTAAATTTGCAACCATAAAGACAAAGGAGCTTACATCTTCCCCATTCATATTATTTCAATTTAAACCCTGCAACACAGGGAACTTTTTAATCAGAAAGGAAAAAAGAGAATAAACTGGAGAATCTCTGCAACTACGAACTATTTGATCAAAGTTGATCGAGAGGCAAATTTGCACCTTGCCGAATGAAGAGTTGATGTTCAAAAAAACTACACCGATCAAAAGAAAGAACAAAAGGAGAACAGATATGTTACTTGATGCTAAGTGCAATGTGTGTGTGTGTGTCTATATATATATATATAAGATCTTACGGCGATGCATCATGTCAGCCTTTCTTCTCTTTTATGAATTTTTCCGCTTCCAAAAAAAACACGAGAACAAAACAGACATAACAGACAAATGTTCCTAAAAAATCTGCATGTAGGCTGCTCAAATTAACAAAAGCAAGGTAAAAAAAAAAAAAAAAACAAAGAAAATCGAACTCCCTAACACAATCGATCGTAGTCTAAAACCTAATCTCTAATCAACAAACCAAAACGTGGCCGCAAAGATTTCAAAGTAGACGGCACATCACAACTCCAAAGAACGTTAAATAAAAGAGAATTTTACCTTCTTCCTCCTGCTCTTCTTCTCCTTCCTCTCGCTCTTCTTCTTCGGCGGTGATTAGGAGCCTTCCAGAAAACCAAACGGCTGAACCCGGTCTCACTTTCAGGGCATATTAATGTGAACCTTCAGCCAGATCATGCTTCCACGTGGATAAATCTAACGGAGTCACCGACATAGGTTTTTGATGTTGATATCGGTTGAGTTTATCGTTTTAGAAACAAAAATTATTTTAAGTACTTTTTTTAAAAAAGTTGGATTTAACAAAAATAAATAAATATCACCTTTCACTTCATGAACTGAACGCTTGAAAATTCATGAAGGCCTACATTAAAGCACAACTCAAAAAAAAAGCGAAAAGAGCACAAAATATTTCCGCTATGTAGCCTCAAACGAAATGAAAACTAATTTACGAACCGATACGGAGAGATAATTTTAAATGTACTATTTTAAAATTTATTTTATCATGATATGAATGTGGAAACGTCAATTCTAGTACAATCTTATATTACTCTTTCTTTCATAATTAATTATAAAAATAAATTTTAAATAAATCAAAACCAAGGGGTTCAAAACGGAGGCTAGCAAAAAAATCTATGTCGATAACTTCATTAGATTATTATAATAATTTTTTGAATTTAAACTTTTTGAATTTAATTTTTTTAATTAAATTGTATTATAGTATTGCTTCAAAATAAGATATATATATATAATTAAATTTAAAGTATTATAATTTTTTTATAATACGATTTTTTGTATTGCCCATCAACGTATGCACACCGAATAATTTGTGCTAAAATCTCAAGGAAAGTTACTGTAGCTCGTCCCTGTTCCTCTCTGAGCTTTGCTTTAAGATTCATGCGCTGCTCTTTGTTCGAGCTGATCTCCAGTGGCTCTCTCTGTGATTGCGGATCGTGTGCTCTGGTCTGTGGCTTCCTAGTCCCCCGTCAGATTCATGGCTGTGGATGGTGGTTCTGAGGGCCGGAGCTCAGGGAGTTGGGCAACGGGTGCGGGTTTCAGTGGAAGTCTTCTTCCTCGATGCCGGCTGAGGTGGTGAGGCTGGAGGACCTCTTTCCCGACGTAGTCCAAGTGCCAGAGACAGAGCTGGCAGCTAAAACTCTGGCTTGGCAGCATCGGACAGTATTGATGAGAACCTTCCACATATGGGTTCCGGTTGAGGCATTCATCAGGGAGTTCCCGCGTAGGAATTTCCCGCGAGATCTTCCCCATCAGCCTGGCATTCCGGAGCTATATATTTCGCTTCGCTGATGCTGAAGTCTGGGATATGGTGCTGCAGAGGCCCTGGGTGATCAATGGCCAGCCAGCAGCGTCGGAAGTTTGGAGGCCGGAATTCATTCCGGCGGCTGATGCCATCACCTCGGCTTTGTTGTGGATCAGATTACCCAACCTTCCAATTGAATTTTGGAGGGAGGAGATCCTCCGCGAAATTATAGCTCCGGCGGGTCAGTACGTCTGTGTTGATTCGACTACTCAGGCGAAAAAAGGGGAGGATTCGCTCGGGTCTGCGCACGAGTCGAGCTCAGTTCTCCTCTCCGGCCAGGGGTTCGTGTGAGGGGGACGATGGGCCCGTTCTGGCAACCGTTTGTTTTCGAGCAGCTGGAAGGTATCTGTCAGCGTTGCAGCTCGCTTCATCTCTCTAGCTTATGCTCCTCCATGCCTCTGATTCTTCGTCTGAAGCTTCCCTTTTTGGCGAGTGGATGTCGGCTGTTCGGCAGCGCAAGGTGTCTAAGGGGCCTCAGGCGGAAGGCAAGGAGAAGGTGTTGTCGGGGGCGGTTCCAGTTACCCTTGGCCCTCGGTCCAGTTCGTCGGGAGTGGCCTCTGCTTCGGGGACGACGACTGATGGATGGTTGTTCAGCTGAAGTCAGCTCGCCGGAGAAGAATCAGAGGCCTCTTGGCAGATGGAAAGCAGGCTGGGAGCTCTGGTCGTGATTCATGAGCTAAGGCCAAGGAAGCTCCAGTGGTTGTCTCCAATTCAAAGGTCTCTGAGCGTGCTGGTTCTAAGGAGAGTGTGCCGGTTTCAGTGGAGCTTCAGATGTCTGAACAATTTCTTTCCAAATCCAAGCTTTCTAATCCATTTGCTTCCTTGGAATTGGAATCTGGTGGAGTTAGTCTTTTGGGGAGTAGGGATGCTTGCCCGGGCCCCTTGAAGCGGGCTCGTCCGGCGGAGTATCAAGCCCCCCGACTAATATCTAGAATGGACAAAGAAAGGGAAAGGAGAAGTATCCTCCACTAAATCTAAATTAGTCCAAGTCCAAGTGACGCAGCATTTGAATGGTGATCTTGGGTCCTCTGGGGTGCATCGGCCTAAGGGTGTTGAGGGGGAGAAGAACTAGCCCATATTGGCTTCAGGCTCTTCCAGTGACTTATTGACTTCGGCTACCCCAGGCCAGGGCCCGAATTCGAGGTCCGCT